>CM044101.1:4012566-4106301 GCA_024174645.1 Lemna minuta | reverse complement strand
CTTAAGAGAAGGGGAAGTGATTGACTGAGAATTACACCCGTGAATTTGTTCCCATGTAGCCAGACGTCTGTGAGGGAATCCATGGAGGAGAGAAAATCGAGGGATCCCGTGAGTTTCTCCCCTCTCTGGTTATTCAACCACAGAGTCTGCAAACCCAAGTTAGATAATTCTCGAGGAACTTCCCCCGTGAGATTATTGTACGAGAGCTTCAGATTCGTCAAAGAAGTAATCTCCCCCAAGAAACCCGAATTTCTCCTCCAAATTGCAGCCACTCAGTGACAAATTAAACAACTGCGTTGATCTGGAAAGCTCTCTCGGCAAGATTCAACCTTTACTTTTTGTTCAGAGGATTATAATCTAGAGAGAGAACCCGGAGATTATCCAACCCGAGGAAGAAATCTGAAGGAATTTCGTTAAACTGATTTGAACCCAAGTAAGCAAACTGGAGCTGCGAGAGACCACTGAAGGAAGGGAGACTTCCGGAGAAGTTGTTGACTTGCAATCCTACATTATAAAGCATGGAGAGTTTGTTAAAGTTCTGTGGAAGCGAGCCTTTGAGACCAAGCTTTGCGACTTGGATCTGAGTCACTCTGTTCCCCGAGCAGAAAATATGAGCCCATTTTGAGCCGCAGGGATCCTCGTCTCCAGCGGGCCATTCCAAAAGCTCTGGGTTTTCCAGTCCTCGGCGGAATTCTTCGAGAACCGCGAAGTCTCCTGGATCTGTCTCCCCGGAGGAGAATAAAATTAGACTGAGAAGTAGAGAGAAGAAGATGCACGAATTCGTCATTGCAGAAGAGGAAGACTCGAAATCATTTCCCTCCGGAATTCGGCAGATGAGGTCGTTGCATCTGAAGAACTCGCTGAAAATCACGCGAAAACGGAAGATTTGGAGTGAAGAAAGTCTAAAGAAAACTAGTCACCCCTAAGAGAGTAAATAGCGTAAGAAAGGTGGGATCGATGGAAACCGAGATCTGGGGAATTCTGCCCTGGACCGGGGCATCTCCGACGACCGGAGACCCGCCGGCCGGCGGTAGGTCCGGCCAATTATGCCTTTCTGCCGATATGGGCCCCCTGCTCTCGAATTACCCTTCCAAATGTCAGTTGGATCCGTTTAAAAACCACGACGTGGGGTCTTGAATTCAATTTAACTGCTTTTTCTCTCTCTTTGTTCTCTTGCCACGTGTTCGATGGGGGGTCGGATATTTTTATCTTATTATTTTTCTACCTTCTTTTGTCCGATTTATTTCTGTAGACTTGATTTCCTTGTGAGGCCCAATTTCCTATTCGCAGCCCAGAGAAGCCCATTAACAAGTAGCTCGGCTAAAACCCTAACTGCCCATTTTCTGCCGCCTCGTTCGACTCCTCGAGTAGCAGTCGACTGGAAATTTCTCGCCATGGTTTGTTCTCAATGTTTCTTGCGATTGCTGTCAGTTTAATTCTGGTAGATCTGGCGATCTTATATTTTTGTATTTTATGATACAGCCGCAGGGAGATTACATCGATCTTCACCGGAAGCGCCATGGATACAGGCCAGACCATTTCGAGAAGAAGAGGAAGAAGGAGGCGCGAGAAGTGCACAAGCGTTCCGCCATCGCGCAGAAGGTTCTAACTATTGATTTTTCGTTTACTTTCGATCGCTGTTCCTAAATGGACTTATCGATCGTTCAGGCTATTGGACTCAAAGGTAAAATGTTTGCAAAGAAACGATATGCGGAAAAGGCTCTCATGAAGAAAACGTACGTTTTGTTATCTTCATTTTCCCTTTTTGTCGTCTTATGCAGTATCTAGTAATGGCTAAAGCTCGTGTCAATTACAATTTAATATCCTGTTTTTTCTTTTAATAGGCTTGCTATGCACGATGAGTCAACTTCTCGTCGGAAGGTGGATGATAAGGTTCACGATGGAGCACTGCCCGCCTATCTCTTGGACCGTGATGAAACTACTCGAGCAAAGGTATAATATAACTGATTACCGCTGCATCACTTAATTAGAAGTTGACTTAACTTTTTGGAAATTTGCTTTTGTTTTATTAAGGTTCTCAGTAACACAATCAAGCAGAAGAGGAAGGAGAAAGCCGGGAAATGGGACGTTCCCTTGCCCAAGGTATGGTTTTTTATACTAGTGCTCTCTGCTTTTATTAGGGGTTGGCTATCAGGATGGATTTTCGTGATTCCATGATGATGGAAATCTTGGCCATCAATGAAATGTCCGATTGCTATTGTGATTGACGAACTGCCCTGATAGATTGAGTGGTTGATTATGAACGGCCCCTCGTGTGTTTGGTCCTAATGAACCCAGAAAAAATAAATTCGTGGGCCCATTTTTGAGATTTAACTAGTGGTGAGCTGATTTCTCTCTCGTCCACCACTGAAGAGAATCATTGTTCACTGCGCGGATCTAATAGCCCAGACTTAAGTTTCATTTTATTTTTACGATTGTGACAATAAATGACCCAGAATGGCTGGCAATCTCTCGTGAAGCTAACTAATGTGATTGTCTGATTGATTGAGACGTCGATCTCAATCAATCAGATGATCTCGAACGAAATATCACCTAATCCCCACTCTTAATTTGGCATGCAGCATGTTTAATGAGAGATTTTGTTCTTTTAGGTAAGGCCTGTTGCTGAGGAAGAAATGTTTCGTGTGATTCGATCTGGAAAACGAAAATGTATGTGCTTCTACCTCACGTCGGTTCCATTTTCAACCTAATTGAGTTTTATTTACAAACTAAACCCTTGTCTTCTATTATCCCAGCCAAGCAATGGAAGAGGATGGTGTCTAAGGTAACCTTTGTGGGGCCCGCATTCACCCGGAAACCACCCAAGTATGAGCGCTTCATCCGCCCAATGGCTCTGCGGTTTACAAAAGCCCATGTCACCCACCCAGAACTTAAATGCACGTTTAATTTGGAAATAATTGGAGTGAAGAAAAATCCCAATGGCACTATGTACACCTCTTTGGGTGTTGTTACGAGGGGAACTATTATTGAGGTGAGTAAAATTGTTTTTCCCCCTTCCATAACAATATTTCTTATAATTGTTTGGTTTTTTACTGTTAGGTCAACGTAAGTGAACTTGGTCTTGTTACCCCTGCCGGGAAAGTCGTATGGGGTAAAGTCCTCTCTTTTTTGTTTCTATTTTGTTCTTTTTTTTTTTTGTTCTGGGGTTGACTGATATTTTTTCTGCAGGGAAATATGCTCAGGTCACGAATAATCCGGAGAATGATGGATGTATAAATGCCGTTTTGTTGGTCTAATCATATAATGGTTCGTTGGCTGATTATTATGCATGATTTTTTTGTTGTCTGAAAGTAGGTTGATTTAATTTCATTATTTCTGTTGTGTAAATCTTGGTGGCCTTATCTGATGTCCCAGAAAGATCTTATGCCATGAGCAAGATGTTTGGAAACGTGATTATTCTTTTTACTGTCTCTCTCCCCCTGCCCCTCTCACTTCTCCTCATCCCCCATCACTGCCGCCATCCTCCAGCTCATTCCTTTCCTCTACCACTGCCATCCTTTATCCTACTTCTGCCCTCCTCTGCCAGCCACCCATGCCACATCACAGCCCAGTCATGCTGCGGGCCATGCTGGTCAAAAACCATCCTGAAAGGGTCAGTTGGGAGCCTTAGGTCTATTGTAATTCCAAAAAAGAAGCATTTAAACAAAACAAACACCAAAAACGACGCATTTAATTATCCAGTTCTGTAGCTCCTTTTCTTCATATTCACTCTTTCAAGGATCAATTATCTTCTTCTTTGGATATAGACTTTTTTAATCACATGCATTACTTTTGAATGTTTATTGATCTGTTCTCTTTTTTTTTCCGTTCTCTACGAATTTGGACGTAAGAGAAGAAAGAATCTGCAGGTTTTATAACAAAAATGCAACATTAAATTACACCTGAAACCTAATAACCTTGGGAAAATTATCAATTGAATGTTGAAATATTTCTACTGACGTGCTCATTGAATATCCTAACCAAGTTCTTAATGCTTTTCTAAATCATTCTGCTACTGTATTGCGTTTACATTTGTACTAACTTGAAAATAATTTTTATCAACCAGTCGAGTGCATTGAGTTAAAAGCTTTGGACGAGATGGACAAGGCACAAGAGTCTCATCATTCGAAAAATTGAGAACTGATGGTCTTGGATTGCTTCCTAAGCGCACTCAAGAGGATACTGACAGGAAACTTGAAAACATTCTACCATGAAAACCTTAAAATACAGGAGACCCTTTATATTGTGGGATCAGCCATCTTCCCCGACCTAGGAATGACAACCAAAGGCATGATCTTCACGGAACCAGACGATTGGGATACCAATGTTTTTCTCTAGAATTTTTTTTTCAGTCACTGGATAAGAAAATTCCATTGTTCTAGGATGCAACTGACAATAGTTCGTTATTTGAGGATTTCAAGGGCTAATGAATAGTTCAAACGATATGTTCTACCGAGTATGCTGAGATATTTACACTGCACAACGCTCAATCTCCTACATTTATCTTTTAATCGCATCAAATAACTTGTGCATGATCAGTTTCTTGGGATTATACATGAGCAACACCCCAATATTCATATCACCTTCAGCTCGAAAATTTTCAAAAATTATCCGCTGCTTACTGGCAGCAATGCAAATGTTCAGATGCTTGTCTTTTGTCTTGTCAAAACATTCAGATGCTTCATTCGTCCACGCAAACTTGCCCTTCTTCCTTTCAGTCAGATGAACTGCAAATGCCTAATCCCCGTAAACGTCACTCTTGGTGGATGGCTTTGCCTTCAAATCCATCGTTTATGGATTTGACACTTCAGCCTTTCTATGTCACATGCGCTAACATGATACTTCTAATAAAAAATTAAGAAACGCAGATTTATGCCGTACTGGAATCAAGATAGCATAAAAAATACAATGAAGAGCTTGCCAATGATCCATCTTTATGACCTGGCTCATCATCATCCAAATTCATAGAAACGCAAGGATATGAGCCCCTGTGAGTTGGAAACAAAAATTTTCTATTCTAATGTTTTTATGAAGTCCTCCGAGAATTCTTCTCTCTCTAATCATTTATATCTGTGTAACATGTATACTGACATCATTACAGACATACCATGATTTCCATATGAATAGAGGAGCCAAAATTACCAAAAGATGAATCGATTTCAAATATTTCTGAGTCCTGTTCCTGCTTCATTTTTATCTAGAACACTCCCTCAATTCTGTTCTCTCGTATGTGTTGTTCATTCTAGCACCTTAAAACGTCCATTTTGGCTCTCTCTCTCTCTCTATCTCATTTTTTTTCGTCTTCTCAACTTCACTCTGTCTCTTTCTTCACTTCCTTATTTCACCTTTTCACTTTGGTTCTTCCTCTTCCTCTCTTTCTTCCTAACCTTGCTTCATCTTCACGTTAATTACTCGGTTTTGATAATTTTTTATGTCAAACAGCACGCTTTCCTTCCCACGAAATCAATACGTTATTAAGGATCCAAGAATCCCGTCACCAATCAGTTCAAGATAACTTAAAAACGCAGAGTAAAAACCTTACTGCTCTTGAGCTGAACCTCTGCATCTATCCATGGGTAGATCCCTACTTAACAGAAGAAGCTGCACCAGACAGAATCGGAGATAACGGAGCTCCGTTCATGTCAACCAGTCTAACTCTCGCCGTGGCCAATTGTGAAGTCAAGTCTTCCACTTCAACCTTCACCACATCCCTCCTATTCCCAATATCGGCAAAGTACCGGCTAGCACAGTACATACCAACCGCAGTGACAGCCATGCCATACACATTGGTCGACAGGAGGCGCACCGGAGTCGAAATAGCCGCCGCCAAGGGCCCGCCGAGGAGCGATATGGCCTGCCCACTCTGCCCTACCACTCCCTTATCCACCACCAGAAGCCCTGTCTTGCAGTAAATAGCAAAATCTTCGCAGTTACTCTTGAAGACATTATAGCATCTAAATCCATTTCCCAGAAGATGAATCGCTCTGTTAACGACTTTGTCTGCCTCATCTGAGATAGCTAGAGTGCAAGTTCCTCCTCTCGCTTTAGCCAGGAAAAGGGCAGGATTCACAGAATACTCAAAGCGGTAAAGGATACCACCAGAAAGGAAGCAATCCAAACAGCAGGACACTACCCCGCCAAGATCTTCATTCTGATTAGTGCAAACAGAGCAGGGAGCTCTCGTGGGCACAGAGCTAGAGAGCAAAACATCGAGTACCGTACCCGTTCCCACTTCTTCACCTCTTCCTCTGGTGAAGTGGATCACTTTATTGTTACCCACAAAGATTCCTGAAACATAGAAACCGCTGAAGATTGTAAAAAAAAGAATTTTGGTGAAAAAGTAGAGGGAAAAAAATTTGTGCAGACCGTGGTGGGCATAGATGTAAGCTGTTCTCCAGGAGTAGATGTGGTCTCCAGGCTTCAAGCTTTTCCGGTCAACTCTGCAAAATCATCCAAACAAATGGTTTCCAAGATCGAAGAAGAATAGAATTGAGAATTACAGAGAAAAACCTGTTAGAGAGGAGACCCATCGCCCTCCTGCTCGGAAAAATGGGAATAGAATCGATTTGACGGAGCCGCTGTCAATCTTTCACGCAATTCGGTTTAAAAAAAGGAATCTAGCCGCCCCCATTCCGAACGCACTATCTTTTGCGCGTAAAGCGGGTTCCAAAGCACGCAGTCCGATCCCTGATACTTTGAAATATGGTCCGAATAATCTCGATAGTACAAATCTGCCGACACGCGTTCTCTTGGCCCAATAGTAAAAGTACAGCCCATTTAGGATAAGGAACGAGATTCATGACTGACGGTCGTTTTGGATAAATTAAACAGAAATTCAGATTGGGAACTAAGAAAATTCATCAAATCTTTTGCGATCGTAATGACAGACTCTTCTCCTCAGCCTTCGTCGGTGATCGACGTATTCTGGGACGAGAGAATGCTCAATTATGAACCCCTCCCCGGCGTATTCGACTCCGGATTCGATCCAGGATTCCTCGACGTGCTCGACAAGCATCCCGAAAATTCCGATCGCGTCAGGAACATGCTCTCCATCCTCCGTAGAGGTCCGATTTCTCCTAAAATCTCGTGGCATCAGGGAAGATCCGCTGAAATTTCGGAGCTCTACTCCTTCCACACAAAAGGTACAGCCGCGAACATTTGATTTTTATTATTGCATAACGTTAAATTATTAATTTACAGAGTATATCGAAGAGCTCGTGCAAGCGGACTCGGAAGGGGGGAGAAAATTGTGCGAAGGGACGTTTCTAAACCCTAGATCGTGGAAATCAGCTCTGATAGCGGCGGGAACGACTTTATCGGCGATGCAGCATCTTTTAGAAGGGAAAGGAAAGGTCGCGTACGCTTTAGTGCGGCCGCCAGGTCACCACGCGCAGCCGTCTAAAGCCGACGGGTACTGCTTCTTGAACAACGCTGGACTGGCGGCGCATTTAGCTCTATCCTGTGGCTGCCCGCGTGTAGCGATAATAGACGTCGATGTTCACTACGGCAACGGCACGGCCGAAGGATTCTACGCCTCTGATCGGGTCTTGACGATCTCCCTCCACATGAATCATGGGTCGTGGGGAAAGTCGCATCCGCAATCTGGATCCATTGAGGAGATTGGAGTAGGGGATGGGTTTGGATATAATTTGAACATTCCTCTGCCAAATGGGTCAGGCGATTCCGGGTATGAGTACGCGATGTTGGAGCTCGTTGTTCCTGCTGTGAGGAAGTTTGGTCCATCGATGGTGATCTTCGTCCTCGGGCAGGATTCGAGTGCCGTGAGTATCTATACTGATGTTTGGATAATTGCATGACAGAATGCCAAAAGCTATAGCTGATAGTAACGGCGCAACTCTATTTCTTAACTGTTACAATGCTTACGCCTAATTTTTTTGTTGTTTGCAGTTTGACCCAAATGGAAGGCAGTGCTTGACGATGGAGGGGTACAGGAGGATCGCTGGGATTGTTCGCGACCTAGCGCGGGAGCATGCCGGCGGCAAGTTGCTTATCGTTCAGGAAGGCGGATACCACGTGACATACTCCGCTTACTGTCTCCATGCAACGTTAGAGGGGGCTGTGGGACTGGGAGAAGCTCCTCTGTTGACCGATCCCATTGCGTATTACCCTGAGGATGATGGTTTGACCGTTGAGGTCGTTAACTCTATAGAGCGCCATTGGAAGAAGATGATGATTCCTTTATTCAGGGATGTTTGATCTCTCTCCTCCATTAAGAATTTGGTTCCATTTAGTGCCAGAGCAGTCTCCTGCCGTTCTTTTGCTCTCTAGCTGACGGTCGAGGTAGCCCGAGAGATTCGAGAAAATGAGAGAATATTCCAGAGAATCCATACGACAAAGCCACGTCATTAGAAAGAGGTCGGCTACCGCCCGTGTAGTCCCCAGTCTGCGTCATTTGGACCGGACACGTGGACGGGCGAGGGTTCGCACACTCTGGAAACTTGCACGGCACCTGTAAGTTCATCCTGCTAAACTATAGGCCGAGAAGATCTCTTCTTTCTCTCTCTGGAGTCCTACCCTAACCAGAGGATTTCGCGATTTACGGAGAAGAAAGACGGAGCGAAAGGAAAAGAAAAGCGATGAATTTCGCAGCGGATACGCGGCCCTCGACGGCGCCGACGGCGGAAAAGGCCATTTCCTTCATATCCAAAGGCTGGAGAGAGGTAAAGGACTCCGCCGACGCGGATCTCCGCTTGATTCGCGCCCGAGCAAACTCCTTCAGGAAGCTCGCCACTTCGATTGACCGCGAACTCGAGAATTTCATCAACTCGGCGCCCGTTTGGACCTCTTCGTCGATCTCCTCCTCGTCGTCTCAATCGCCCTTGACGATGATTTCGTCTTCGACTTCCATTCCGGACCTCGAATTCGTCAAGAAGATTCAGCCCAAGTTGACTGAATTTCGACGGGCGTACTCGTCGCCTGATTTTAGCAAGAAAGTTTTTGAGAGATGGACTCCACGAGCGAGGATTAAACTTGATCTTTCCGCGATTAAGAACGCTCTGGTGTCGGTGGGGGAAGTCGAGGGCGAGATTTCAGACTTGGATTCTGATAGGAGCTGGTTGGTGGGGCGGGAGGAGGAGCAGAGAGAATGGGAGCCGATTCGGAAATTGAAGACAGGTTTAAGGGAATTTGAACTCAGGAATCCTCCTAGTGAGGTTTTTGAGAACTTCAAGAGGGCGGATTTCATGGAGAGGTTGAAATTGAGCCTGGTATGAAGTTTGATATTTTTGTTTTTATAATTTTATCGTTGTTCCTTTCCTGGATTTCTCGTATTTCTGGTGATTTTGCCTCTTTATCTGTCGAAGTGGATTAGTCATTCCCCCGTAATTTAGTATCCTATGATTGGGAATTTTCCTCGGTGATGGGTCAAAGATTTCCTTTTTTCCTAATTGAGCAGTAGTTAAACGATGAATGACTTAAATAACCTGTTCCGCAGAAGTCAATGTCGTGGGACTCTCCAGAATCAAAGGTCAGTTAATTTTTTTTATTTATCTTACAAAAATCATCAACATACTTGGACGATGATTAGTAGTGTGTTATAACCGTATCCATGTTTTTTAATCGAATTCGATTTTCTTGCCAACTCTCACTGCGTATAATTCTTGATTCGTTGCCTTCCATCCAACGGAAGTAGTTAGTGCTTTTCTAGCTCAAGATCAATGTTTGATGATTTCTGAGTCGGGTGTCTCAGATAAATGCCTCTTTTATCCAGCCAAGAATACACTCATGAATGATGTTAAAGCAAGAATTAGTTTAGGTGTCAATGATCTCTGTCTAAATATCTTCAGTAAAGTGACATGAAAACGTAAATTGAATATAGAAGTAGCTTACTTGAAGATGGAAGTAATCTTTCTTGAATTTTTGCATTAATTGAAATTCGATGTGCCCAGTTTTTATGTTATTAATAACTCTCTCACCGTTTTCAGGAAGTGCCGCCATTGGATGCCTCCGAGCTATTAGCCTACCTCATCAAGCAATCTGTACCCATCTTCGATCAACTCGGTCTAAGAAGCGGTATATAATCAAGAAACCGCCTTTTTTATTTCATCTAAATAACACGTTTAATCCTTTTTTCTATTTTTTTGACATCTGATTACAGACATATGCGATAGACTAGTACGGTCTCTCTGCAACAACAAGCGGAAAGAGCATTCTACATACGACTCTATTTCCTCTCTCCTCGATCAAGAGAAAAACGACCCCCTAGATTTCAGAATCTCCAGCGTCCTTCAGAGCACGGGTCACAACTGCGATGGCGGCCCGTGGATCGATCCCTCAAAAAACAATCCCCACGGCGACCCCGGGAAGCGACATGTGGCTATCGTCACCACGGCTAGTCTCCCCTGGATGACGGGAACTGCGGTCAACCCTCTCTTCCGAGCCGCGTACATGGCGAGATCCGGGAACCAAAACGTCACCCTTCTGGTTCCCTGGCTCTGTAAGTCAGATCAAGAGCTTGTCTACCCGAACAATATGACCTTCAACTCCCCCGAAGAGCAAGAAGCTTACATCCGTAGCTGGCTCGAAGAACGCGTCGGCTTCGAACCCCAGTTCAAGATCTCATTTTACCCCGGAAAGGTAGCCCTCTAAGTTTGAACCCGTTATTTATTTATTCATTTACTTATTCGCTTATTTTTTTGCAGTTTCAAAAGGAGCGACGAAGCATTCTCCCGGCGGGTGACACGTCGCACTTCATCCCCTCTAAAGAAGCCGATATAGCAATTCTGGAAGAACCAGAGCACCTCAATTGGTACCACCATGGCCAGCGCTGGACGGACAAGTTCAACTACGTCGTCGGCGTCGTCCATACCAACTACCTCGAGTACATCAAGAGAGAAAAACACGGCGCCCTCCAGGCCTTCCTCGTCAAGCACATCAACAACTGGGTCACACGCGTTTACTGCCACAAGGTACCCTCAACCCTTTTTTTTCTAGAGAGAGAAAGTGATTAACCCGGGGACGACAGGTTCTTCGTCTCTCCGCGGCCACCCAGGATCTGCCCAAGTCAGTCGTGTGCAACGTGCACGGTGTCAACCCGAAATTTTTGAAGGTGGGGGAGCAGATCGCAGCGGAGAGGGAGAACGGCCAGCAGGCGTTCTCCAAAGGCGCCTACTTTCTAGGTAAAATGGTCTGGGCGAAAGGTTATCGAGAATTGATCGAGCTTCTCTCCAAGCACAAAGCCGACCTCCACGACTTCAACCTCGACGTCTTCGGCAACGGAGAAGACTCCCTCGAAGTCCAAACAACAGCCAAGCGCCTCGACCTCAACATCAACTTCCTCAAAGGCCGCGACCACGCCGACCACTCTCTCCACCGCTACAAGGTTTTCATAAACCCTAGCGTCAGCGACGTGCTATGCACGGCGACGGCAGAGGCGCTCGCGATGGGGAAATTCGTGGTCTGCGCGGACCACCCGTCGAACGAATTCTTCAAAGGGTTTCCCAACTGCTTGACCTATCAGACGTCAGAGGATTTTGTCGCAAGAGTGAAGGAAGCATTGGCGGGGGAGCCGAAGCCGTTGACCGAAGAACAACGGCATAATCTCTCGTGGGACGCGGCCACTGAGAGGTTCACCGAGTTCTCGGAGCTGGAAAAAGTTCTCGCCCGCAGCCCCGCGGGAATGAAGAAGTCCGTGTCGTTGCCGAATCTTAATGAAGTCCTCGACGGGGGTCTGGCTTTCGCCCACCACTGGCTTACCGGGAACGAGGCCCTCAGGCTCTGTACAGGTGCGGTGCCCGACACAAGAGACTATAGTAAGCAGCACTGCGCTGATCTGAGGCTGCTTCCTCCGCGTGTACAGAATCCCGTCTACGGCTGGTGAATTGGTGCTCGCTGCCGTCCTGTAGCTATGTGTCTGTCTGTCTTGCTCCTCTTTTCTATTTATTGTTCTGGTTACTGGCTAGGGTAGATTGTATAGTATCTGATCCCCAGAGAGTTTTGTTGAGTATCCTGTTATTTGCAACGACGGAGAGATTTATTCAGCGGACACCGGAGGCCGAGAGGAATAGGCTTGTATTCTTGCTAACAGATGTTAGCCCACTGTGGAGCTAGGGTAGCATGTCATTTTCATGTAGGAGACGACAGAATAGGAGAGTACAGGATTTTAGAAGATTAGCCAAGGCTTGTATTGTAGATAAGGAAGATGAGCTTGGATGAGTGAGAGAGAGAGAGAGAGAGAGAGAGAGAGAGAGAGAGAGAGAGAGAGAGAGAGAGAGAGAGAGAGAGAGAGAGTCAACTTTAGGAACCCTTATAGCATAGAAAGAGAGGAGATTCTCTTTCTCTTACACAAGTTAGACCATTAGTAAAAGGATCAATAAGAGATGAGATTATGATGCATAATGCCGCGAAGATGGAGGTGGAACTGGATGGGGGTGGCAGCAGCAGCGGATCCCTAGACAAAATTGATTCATTGGTGTGAAATTTCTTCCATTTTAAGAGCTTTTGAGCAACTATAGTCAGGAGATGAACAATAAATGGCACACCAAGGACTTTTATAACTATAATTTGAGTAGGTCGAGAAACATGAGTTTCACTTGAATAGAGGAAAGAGAATGATTATCTTCTTTTGCCATAAATATTGTTCGGAGCTTCTAGGCCCCTTCGAGCCCTAGTGATAGAAAAACAGAGATCCTTAAATGAGAATGCAATGCGCTCCTTCTAGGTCACAAGCAAACCTAGAGATTAGAAGATAACAATGGACACAATTTATGAGCAGTTTTTTCGTGTCATCAGAAACAAAATAGAAGAATGATGATCAAGAGGGAGATGGAAACGAATCGGAGAGAGAAGAGAATGAATTATCATTGTTTGCACCTCTATGGATCATTTCATTGATAGATTATTGAAGTTGAATTTCCCAAATGTGCCCTTGGAGCTTGTCAACTATCAAAGGTAGGGAGGAGGGGAAAAGAGAGAATATTAAAGAAGGGCATTGATAACATGCATATTTAACTCTTATTTTCATCATAATTAACTATTATTAATGCATAATTTCGGTCTATATGATGCATGTTATCATCTTAAAATGAAATTTTATTCAATTTAAGGCCAAATCTGATGGAGAATTATTTCAAAACATGAACACAAGGGTTCTAAGTGAACCAAGATATAATCTAAGAGAAACCGTCCTCAATGCAAGCAAAATACTTTCTCCTCCTTCATGAGTTTGAGAAACTCACTATCCCTTAAATGAAGGAAGAAGACCACTCTAAAACATAAAAGAGAGTGTAGATTCTAAGGGAATTATCTTCCCTCATCCTCTTATTTTACACTGATCTAAAGATTGACTTGGTCAAAAGAATTTAACCCTATCTTTAGAAACCTAGAATTCCTTGAATGGACCAAGTCAACCACCTCCAACACTGATATAGGATCCTAATTTTCAAACCACATCTACTATATCATAGGTACCTTGTATAAATTAATGATCTCAAGAAAGAAACATCAATAGGAACACATTTGTTATTCCATTTCCTTCTTTCTTTGAATACCACCTCTAGTTAGAATCATAGGAGAGATCAACTACTTATGGAAGAACTATCTCCTCAACCTATCCAAGACACAACCTTTTGCATGAATAAACTATGCCAGTATGAAGAGAGGTCAACAAGAAATGGATAAAAGTCTGAAGAAAGAAGCCATTAAAGAAGATTACAGCAAGGAGGGCTTTCCAAGGACCATTCTCCTAATCCTCCAAGACTTATACACATCTCAAGGACAATGAATCTACATCTTCCATCCTTCAGGCCTCATAAGAGCAAAGAAAATACTTAAATCACTCATGAAGAGCATCAAGGAAACATGAAGAGCTCCACGATCTTAAACCATATCAAGACGTATTCTGAATTCTTTCCACCGAATATGCAACTTATCCTGCATTAATATAAACGTCAAGAGAAGGAGACTGCGGTTCCACGTGAGACCACACCTTACACCGGAAACACACATGAAGCATTCCACGGTCGACTCTCCCTACTGAAGTGGAATCATGAAACGACGTGAAGTCCACAACGTAAAGCAGCGATATCTATTGTAATTAATCTATGCAGCCTATTATCACCGAAGTGGGATGTCGAAAATCCATTCAAGTAGACTGACGATCACCTACCTGATTACTACCCGTGACTCAGTGCGACGACGGAAGAAAACGGAGAGAACTTTTGTGAAAACCGATCGACCTGAAGAAGCAACCGCTCAAACGACGGTCCCAAGGATCGCGACAGCTACCATCCGTAGCACACAAGCAGGGAGGAATCCACGATATCAAAGACACTCCATGTCTTCATCGGATATGAATCGTGAAGAAGACAAAGAACCGTCACGAAGAGCTATCATCATCGACGCGAAAATTCTCCACGTCACCACTGTTGCATAACAACCCGAAGACGGAATATCTTTTATCTCTCAACGGACTTCGAGCCAATTCCTGCAGTTGAAAAGCTGAGAATCAAAAGAGCATCTACCTTTTCAGCCAGACAAAGCGTCTTCATTCTCTGTTCCTCTTCTTCATTGAGTATCTGCCTTCCGCCGATCTCAAGTCATCGACACCTGCAGAAAACAAGTCAACGCCCTGAGGATCTCCAGTGAACCGCCCACCTCTCGGTCAACAATTGTCACAAATCCACGTGTCTTCATTTTACACGAAGAATTTGTCACGCTGAAGCCTGACAGTAGCCACGAAGAGGAACCCGAACCGTCGTAACTACCTATCTTCTACAACGCGTCCGCTCATTCTATCTTCTCTTTCCCTACTCTATAAAATAGGGAACATACGGAGAAAACAAGATGTTGTTTTTTGATAAAAATTGGTTACTCGTGGGTTACTTTTTACCTTTGTGTTTCACCGTATCTCGTCGTGTCTCCTCCATTCCCTCTTCCGCAAACCTCTCTCCGAGATTCTATCCTCCTATCTTTTCTCCCCCCATTTCTTTCCTCTTTCATCCATTTCACGATCAGAAGAAAAATGACGGCAATCCTAGATCAGTGGAGTGATTCGGGAGCATCGCTTTTCCCTTCTGTCACGTATTCATTTAAAGAGGATCAAATTCTTGATCCAATGAAAGAAAATTCATGCAAAAAAGAGTTCTAGAAATGAAGTTATGAATTTTTTAAGATTAACTATTTTTTCAAAATTTTTCATGATTTTTCAGGAATTTTAGTGATTAAAATCGCAAAAAAGGGGTTTATTAAGCGCGAAACTGACGTGGCTCGACGGGGACACGTGGCGGAGCCACTTAGGCTGACACGGACCCACGTGGGTGCCTACGTGGTGCGCAAGCTAAGGACGCGGGCTAAGCTTATTGGGCCCACTGGTACAGTGGGCCCAGGAAAGATTAAAGGGGGGGGGGGGTGGGGGGGTACTAGGCCCAGTGGGCGACGCAAGGCGATAAAGGCATCTGCCCTTATATAAGCAAGATTTTCCTCCCTCTTCTTCCGTGTGGGACTAATGTGTTTCACCCTTTTTGCAAGCGACATGGCGGATTGTGGAGCATCCAATCAAACGCGTGAAAAGACACATGTTGATCTGGTAGACTTCGATCTCATTAGTGAAAGCCAATGGCTGCGACTTAATTTCGCGATTAGCGAATCGTGGAGTGACACGCGGCTGCCTGTGGATGCTCCGATGAAGATCAAACGACAGAAATAAAGGAGAAGTGGAGCCCGCGTTGTGGGTTTGTGGTCCACTTAGCACTCGCAACGTGGCATCATCATGGCCATTCAAGCCTCCTTAAGCGAAATAGACGACCCAAATTTATTGCGATTAAATCTTCTATAAATCAATGTTGTCTTTTCTGAAAATATTCAACTCTTGATTAAGCGTGAAATTAAGCATTTTTGGAGGAAGATCTTGAGCTCTTTGAGATTCTCTTGCGTTCTAGACTCAAACGCGCATAGATAGATGCAAGTTAATCATGAACATTGTGAGAAAACGTTTGGAAATTACCCCTTGAACGCCGAAAGTACGTCGAAGAAGGAATTAGAGAAATGAAGAGCAATCAAAGAAATTTGAGGCTCAATCTTCACGTCAATCGAGTTAGTTGATGCCAGACAGGTAAGTAAACCCGGCCAAGCCACGTAATAAAAGGGGAGGCCTACGGAAGGTGAACTTGGCGAACTACGTGTGATGAAGTATGCTCACTCAAAGAATATGAAACATGCTGCCTCCTCGCACATATTCATTGAAGCTCTAGGCGTGGGTCGAGTAGTGTTCATCGGGGAAACCTCCAGGTCTACGTCCTTGCAGGCATGGGGTCCTTGAGACATTGATGGTAGCTCAATGGTCAACAAGACAGATTGGACCATAGTCTCAATCCACTCGTACCAACTACCCTAATCTGAGTCCCGAGAGTGGTGGAAACAAGTGGGGGAAGTACTGCAAGAAATAGAGGCGGGTGCAGGGGCGCAGCCCAGGGCGGGCGTGGAGCGCGATGCGGGGCGTGAACGGTGGCGGGTGCGCGAGGTGCAGACGGAGGCGGGCACAGATGGAGGCGGGCGTGCGGGGCGTAGATGGCAGGCGCCTGGGGAGAGGAGGCAAGCGCACAGGCAGGGCACGGAGGGCGCGCGGGCTGAGGGGGGTGGTGCCCGGGCGGAGTGCAGGGGGGGGGGGGGGCGGCGTGCAGGGCGGGCTTGCGGAAGGCGCGCAAGCGGTGTGCAGGGCGGTGCGCAGAAGGCGCGGGATGCGGGCATGGCGGCATGCAGGTGGGCTCTAAAACACGGGAGACAGATGCGGTGACACGATTTGGCGCAGCGGCAGTAGCGGTGGTTGCAGCAGTGACGACGGCGGCGGTGTAGGCGTGATCGGGGCAATGGAGGCAGTGGCGACAACGGCGGTTGGTATCCTTCCTCAATCTTCCTTGAGCAATCACTCATGAGGGAGGTCACTCCTTTCTTTCTTCAAATGATAGCTAGGGTTTGTGGGGGGTTTGTTTCCCCTCTTATAGAGCCCATGATGGGCCGAGAGGGGAAAGGGCCCACTTGAGGCTCACGACCTTAAAGCCTAACAGAATTATAATAAAAATAAAGGTCCACAAAAGAGGGGCTTTGTGAGTGGGGCATGAAAGGGGAAATGGCCCATTGAGAAGCCCAAAAGAGAGATAGGGATAAAAGAGGACCCGATAAAACACGTGCGGGCCGATAAAGTTCAAAACGAGGAAAGAAGATAGATCCACGCATGTGAGCTCGAAATGGGGCGAGGCGTAGTCCTCAAGCGGTGTAGCAAAACTCGGCATCCTTCGTCTTCACCTGTCGTGGGGGCTGGACGCGCGTGGGTGTTGGCTCCTCTGGCATTGTGGTGTCGTGCCTTGGTGGCAATGGGGGTCGTACGCCACCAATCCTCCCAGGGTCGGAAGAACTCGACTTCGTCAAGTTGGCGGGTGTGCCGGGCAGCGGCTCGAGCAGATATGGTCGCATGCGCGCCAAGTCCTCCTCCGTGATCCATGTGTCATCCTCTGACAGATGTCCCTGGCAACGCACGAAAAACCTCTAAAAAGCTCCATCCCCTGTGAAGTCAATTACCTCTCGCAGTACCTCCTCTATCTGCTCGTGCCAATCGGGTGGTAGCACTAGGGGAGTGGACTCTTTGGCAAACTCACTCTCAGAGAATGGGCTAGGGTCAGAAGGCTGATCATGTGCTGGTGGGGGTAAATACGCGACCAAGTCCGCCATGTTGAAGGTCAAGCTGTTCCCCCACGAGTGAGGGATGTCGACGACGTAGGCGTTCTCGCCCACGCAAGTAAGGACTCGGAACGGGCCAGCGCTATGAGCATGAAGCTTCATAGCTGTGCCAGGAGAGTATCTCTCTGGCCTCAACCAAACCATCACCTGGTCACTGACGTGTCGTTTTCGTGCGTCGTTAAAACACAAATACGATGGTCAAACAAAATTTATAAAACCGAACTCACTAAGACAAGATATAATAATCAAGTATTGGGTAAGTATCGGGTCGATCCACAGAGAGCAGGGTTGACTTTAATCGCAGAGTTGACTTGGTCAAACTTAGGTTTAAAAGGAGTTTTAAATAAGAAAAAAATAAGATTTAAGATATGGAAATGATATAAATAAGTTAAATAAGTAGTTTTAAGAATTGAAATCTCGGATTTGACAGAGAAAAGTCAAAAGTCAAAGTCAAAGCATTGACTTTGACCAGCAGTAGGTGTTCTGCAAAATCAGAGAATCAAAAAGAGTCAGAAGATTACGAAAAGTAGATATTTCGAAACTAGAGAGAAAATGGAATTTATTGATATATACTTCGTAATTTTTGGATAAGAAATGGATTTATTATGAATTATTGAAAATCAATGATCAGAAAATCCCCGAAATGAGCACCTCAGAGGAAATCTTCAAATTGAATGCCTAACTGAAATCCAAATCTTGCAATTTATATGTCAATAGAAAGCTAAGAACAAGAGGAATCCAACAAGACTAAAATTATCAAATTCTGACTTGGCAATAAAGAGTAATTGACCCCGAAAGTCAATATTTGACTTCTGATGAAAGATGAATAGTCCGTGGTCAAACGTTAAATTGAAGGGTTAAATGAACTTGGAATTTGATGAATTTGCTATCCACGGAAAGCTGATGAAAAGAGGAATCCAATGA
Source organism: Lemna minuta (assembly GCA_024174645.1). Taxonomy (NCBI): domain Eukaryota; kingdom Viridiplantae; phylum Streptophyta; class Magnoliopsida; order Alismatales; family Araceae; genus Lemna; species Lemna minuta. The sequence goes on along the minus strand of CM044101.1, from coordinate 4,087,686 downwards.
AACCAAAATCAAGTGATTTGGAATTATAATCAAAGAGATATCCTATTTTAAAAATCAGCAACTTTTCAGACCTAAAATTGGAAAAAATGAAGAACACTATGAACTAATTTGCAAAATTAAAGATCTAAACCTAATAAAAATACAAATTACCTCTTGATAATCGATCGAACCTCACTACTAACCCGATTGCCGCAAGAATAGGGCCTCAATTCTCGTGGATTGAAGCGAATTTGCTGGGATTCTTCCTCGTGGACGTTCGGAATTCAAGGGGAAAATTCGATGAAATCAAGAGCTGAAATCGTGATTATCATGCTTCAATGGCTGCGTCTCTACACTCTTGGAAGCAGAGGATCACGAGAACTTAAGACCTTCCTCGAAACTCGCTTAATTTCTTCACGAGTCGATGAAAGGTTGAAGAACAAAGAGAGGGAAATACATGCTTTTAAAGAGGGAATTAGGCCCGAAATCGTGGCCATTGGAAGCGGTCGTGGGCGTCGTTTGAAGGCGTCATGGAGGCGGTTTCTTGGGGGCGAGGATGCCGCTTCAATTCCGCAACAATTTTGACCAAATTCAGCGGTGGATTTAGCTCCTATTTCCACAATTTTAGCACCACGATCGGACCACGATCGGGCCACGATCGAGCCACGATCGGGGTTCGATCGTGGTCCTAGGTTTCCGCCGATCAGCGTCGAGTCAGGTAAGAGCGATTCCGCCGAGGAAAACATGCGATCGCGGCTCGATCGCGGCTCGATCGGACCGCGATCCTGGGGTTCTTCCCCGTTTTGTCTGCGCCGTCCGATCGTGGTTAACCGCTGGCTGGACGATCATGATTAACCGATCCCGTGCGCCGCTATTGCTATGTAGATCAGCCATCCGATGGAGATTACGTGAGCCGTCCGATGTCGATCAGGTAAGCCGTCCGATCTTTGTCGCTTTTGATCAACTTGCAGCGGCCGTCCGATGAAGATCTATCACCCGATGGAGCATTCACCGTTCGATGACGATCAGGAGCTTCTTGTGATGCCATGTGTTTAAAGGTGAGCCGCCCATCAAGTTCACTTATTCCTCGAATTCAGCACGTGTCTGATTGCTGATCGCGTGGACTCGGGTCCGCGATCTCAGCCGTTCTGCCCCATCCGACGCTCGTCGCGTCGCCACGTCACCTGCAATAAACAAAATCGTGTGGGAACATAGTCCCACACGGATTAAAAGGAGGGAGAGGACGCGGTTAAATAGGGGAGTGGCTTCCCCTATTAACTGTCCTCATATCTCCTCTATGTCTAGTACACGTGGCGCCCTACACGGGCGCCCACGTGGACGCGTGGCCTCCCTGCCACTTGGCGCTCCCCCTGCGCCTCCTGCGTGGGCCACACGCGTCCTGCCACGTTGCCTCAGTGCCACGTCGTAACGGCGCGGTGGTCCCGCGCGCCACGTCAGCCGCCACCTGGGTACGCCTGTCACGTCATCAGTCGGGGGCCTGTTGACCAAAATACCCCCGTTTTTCGCGATTTTAACAAGAACATTAATCGAAAAATCACTTTAAAATTCAAATAAAAATCAGAAAAAGGGCTAAAACTTTAGAAATTCATATTTCTCAAAATACAACTCCTTTTTAATCCAAATTTTCTCCATTGGATCACAAATTCTCTTCTTTTTAATATCATGTCAATTAAAATATATTTAGAATGAAGACATCAAGATGAATTAAAATTTACCTAAATCATTTTTCATTAAACACTTTAAATCATAAATTCATCTTGAAATTATCTTTCCAAATGTTTACTAAAGTCAAAAATCATTCCATAACAGAGATTAACTTCTATTCATTTAAACAAAAGATTAATCATCTATTAAGCATGAAATTATCCCTAATTTATGCATAAATATCAACTTTAGTAAAATGACATGCCAATGGAGAAAATTCCTAAAAAGTATGATAACATGCATCATATTCACATAAAATAAGCATGAATATGAGTTAATTAAGATAAGAATTCATGTTATAAATGCATGTTATCAGTCACCCACTTCGAAGCTCCGTTGACAACAATGCAAGTCGGCAATCTATTTGTACGATGCATTCTCCTGTGTAATCCTATCATGAATGTATTGATGCAACTCACTCACATGCTCTACAAATGCGACACCGTCCTCAAAGGCTCTAATATGGGGATCTACTGGCACTAAGTCTAGAGGCTTGCGAGGTACTAAGCCATGGGCAATCTTGAATGGACTCATGCCAGTGGTGCGGTTCGCCGAGGCGCTATACGCAAACTCGGCACGTGGGATGACTAGATCCCAAGTGGTGAGGTTATCCCCCACCAAAGGTTGGAGCAAGTTTCCAAGACTCTGATTGACGACCTCAATCTGGCCGTCGGTCTGCAAGTGATATGTCGTCGAAAACTTCAACTTGGTCCCCAACACTCTCCATAGTGTCCTCTAAAAGTGGCTCGTGAATCGGACATCACGATCTAACACAATGGACTTAGTGATACAGGACCAGGCTGATAAACCCAATCGTGCAACGAAGTACTAAAGGTGGATGATGGAGAATTATTTTGAAACATGAACACAAGGGTTCTAAGTGAACCTATCCTCCTCCTCCTCCTTTTCCTTATCTATCACTTTGTGAAATTATCCATTCCTTAAATGGATGAAGAAGACCTCTCTAAATAAATAAAGAGAGAGTAGATCTTAAGGGATTTATTTTCCCTCATCTTCTTATTATACACTGATCCAATGATTAACTTGGTCAAAAGAAATTAGCCTTATCCCTAGATACTTAGAACTCTTTGAAAGACCAAGTCAACCATCTTTTATCTTTGATATAGGTCCCTATTGTCTAAACCACCACCACCACCATATCATAGGTACCATGTATAAATTAATGATCTCAAGAAAGAAACAATAGTAGGAACATCCTTGATTTCCAATCTCTTCTTTCTTTGAAACCTCCCTTAGAAAGAATTCTAGAAGAGATCTAAATATTATCAAGTATGAAGACAGTACCAAGAACATCTTGAAAGCATATAAGAAGTCTCATGAATGACATATATCAATTACATGATTTCCTCAAGCTGAAGGAAGATCATTATATCAAAGCCTCACGAGAATCACCTCAAAGAAGAATCTACTATGAAGAGCATGAAAGAAGATTACAAGAAGAATAATTATCTTCCATCAGATCAAACTCTCTACAGCTGATGGTTAAGAAAAGACTCAGGCAGATACCGTCCGTTGAAGCCGTCCTCTCGAATAGCCACTAAAGCCGCCGGTTGTCAGCCTGATATCCCTCCAGGAACGACCTTTAATTGCATTATCTTCCACGGGACTTAGCTGCATCAACTTATATATTAACAAGATGGATACGGATGCGTGACATTATCCTCCTGTCACGTAAGTGGAACGCCCCGAGACCTGACGAGCAAGAATGTTTGGCCGAAGACTATTACCGGCTCCCGCAACACGAAGCTCTCTCCATCGACGCACTTGAACTTCTGAATCTCATGCAGCGTCCCCGACGACATCCTTACGAACTCATCTACCTCAAATAACCGGAGAATACCCGCTTGACAAGTCATTCTCTCCAACAAGGATGCCCTGCTTGTCTGACGAGCGCGACCGAAAGTACGTCACAACACCGCCAACTCCCGCACGTTAGCGACTCCCCACACAACGTGCTCTCCACCAGCTGGGACGCCATCGCCTGTCGCGTAATCAATAACATTACCGTCAGATGGTTATCGCGGAACCGAAGAAGATGACGAAGACTTCCCTAGACCGTAGCTGTCGCATACGGAAATTGACGCACCGCAACCTCTCCACGTCCCCACCGTCATCCGACCAATCATGAAAGGGCCAGATCAACCGTCGACCACGCGCAGAAGGAACTGAAGCGACGCGACGCTGAGGCGTAACTCCTCTTTTGCAAAATCTATAAAACAAAAGTCTGTACGGGACGAAAGTCAGAATCTATTGAATGAAAATTGTTCTTGTTACCTTTCGTTCCTTGTGTGTTCATCGCCCACCGCCTCTCCATCATTCCCTCCACCTCATCTCACCTCCGAGTTCTATCTTCCTCTCCATTTCTCCCTCCCGTTCTGTCGTCTTTATCCACTTCACGTCCAAAGCCTGTCGAGGAAAATCCGGTTCAGTGAAGCGATTCGGGAGCATCGCTTCTTCCTTCTTTTCATCAGGTATTCATCCTCAATCTTTACTCGTGTGATAATTCATATTAAGATCCGTAAGTCCACATGAGATTCCCGTTTCCCTATTTCCGTCCTATCCTATCCACCGTACCTTCTCTATTCTCGCTTCTCTTATTATCCTTTCTCTCTTCCCTCATCCACTATCTCATATTATACAATATAATAATATCACTCTTCCTCTAATTATATTCTCTATTATCGCATTAATATCATCCATTCTATCTCTCTTCTCTACTAACATATAATTTTATCACCATTATCATCCATTTATTCTCCTATTATCCTTCCCACATGTAGTTCTATTTATTTTAAAGTATCTATCCTACATTATTGTCACTGATATCATTCATAGATCCTCCCCAATTTGTAGGAACATTAGTACTTCTCAAATATCCTACATCAGTGGATCTAGGAAATGGGTACCCTATGGCGATCTACGATGATGAGATGATCTATCAATGCCTACAAACGACTGCCTTCCTGCATGTCATCTCTGAAACTCCTGGAGTGCGCCGAGTAGTGTCAATCCGGGAGACCTCCAGGTTCACGTCCTTGCAGGCGTTGGGCCTTGGGTCATAGAGGGGAGCTTGACGGTCAACCCGACGGATTGGACCACAGTCTCAATCCACTCGAGTCGTCCTATCAACTGACCTAAACTAGATCCCGATGGCGGTGGAAGAAAGTGTGGGAGATATTGGAAGAAATTAAAGTACTTCAAAATAAAGAAAGGGAATGTGTGCCTAACCTGCGGCGCACGAGCCCGGTTGGTCGTGACGGGGGAGGCCATTCGTACGCGGTACGGACGGTCGGTGGAAGAGGGGCTAGATCTAGCGACGTTGGGGAGAACGGGCGGTAGGATGCAAGGAGGTGGGCGTGAGCACTTGGGAACAGCCGAATGGCCAGGCATGGAGGAGTCAGGCACAACGCACCGATCGCAGACAGTGCAGGATGAGGACGCACATGCGTAGACATGGGCAGAGCACAAGCACGGCCTAAGGCAAGGCGCGGACATGGCCCGGGGTGGGGCGTAGATGCAGCTCGGGGTCAGGGGTGCGGCGTGGCTCAAGGTAGGGCGCGGGCGCAGCTAAGGCAAGGCGCGGGCGTAGCTAAGGCAGGGCACGTGGGCGGGGCTGGAACCGGGCGCGGAGCAGACTTGGGCCGAACACGGGTGCAACCTAGGACAGGAGGCAGGCGCGACCCAAGGCTGGGCACGGCTCGACCTTGGGGGCGCCGGCTTGGCTTGGAGTGGGCGCGGGCATGGATTGGGGCGGGCTCGATCTGGGACGGGCATGGGCGCAGACTAGGGCGGGCGCGATCTGGGATGGGCTCGAGCACGGCCTGGGGGGCAAGGCGTGGGCGTGAGGCGATGCGGGTGTAGGGCGCAACCGGAGGCGAGCGTTGGGAGATGCGAGCGCAGGGCACGGTTGAAGGCGGGTGGGGGGCGATGGGGCGTAGGGTGCGACCGGAGGTGGGCATGGGGCAGGGGGGGCGCGACGCTTGAATGGCGCGACGAAGGCAAGGGCGACGGTGTGAGGAGGGCAGCGTGAGGGTGGCGGCGGTGGTCGGGGCAGTGGTGCGAAGAGGTCGGTGTGAAGGGGGCAGCCATATGGGTTGGGGCGATGGCGCAAGGAGGAGGGCGCGAGGAGGGCGGCCTGAGGGCGGGGACCAGGTGGGATGATTGTCGGCGCATGGAGAGTAGGGCAGCATCACGACCGGGCACGGCGGCGACGCGAAGGTGTGAGGCGATGGTAGGACAGGGCATAGCAGCGGTGGCGACGACCGCTACTACAACGGCGGCAAATGCGGCGACGTAGATGTGATCGAGGCAAGGGGAGGTGGTGGCGGCACAGGATCGTGCAGCGATGGCGTCGGCGGCAGCGACGGTTGGTCTCTTTCCTTGATCTTCCTTGAGCAGTCACTCGAGAAGGAGATCACTCCTTTCTTTCTTCAAATGACGGCTAGGGTTTGTGGGGAGGGGGTCCCTTCCCCTCTTATAGAGCCCAAGATTGACCGAGATGGGAAAGGGCCAACTTGAGGCCCATGACCCGAAAGCCTAACATAATCATAATAATAATAAAGGTCCACAAAGGAAGAGAGATGGAGATAAACGAGGGCCCGTAAAAACACGTGTGGGACGAGAAAGTTCAAAACGAGGAAAGGAAGATAGATCCATGCACGCGTGTGCGTTTGGTTATCGGCTTCTCCAGCGCCATGGTGTCGTGCCTTGGTGGTGATGGGGGTTGTACGCCACCACTTAGGTAGTCCATGTAGGCGGACTACCTCCCGAAAGTACAACTGAGCCACTCGCGTAGGGTCAGAAGTCTTCGAACATGGCACGAAGTGGGCCATCTTCGAAAAGCGATCCACAACTACCATGATGGAATCATGGTGGCGGACCGTGTGGGGCAGTCCGAGCACAAAGTCCATGCTCACATCATCCCAAGGTTGTGTCGGTATGGAAGCAGCGTGTAGAGGCCAACATTTTTCTTTACTTGCTTGGCGAAGGCGCACACCCTACATTGAGCGATGATGTTCTAGACATCGCACTTCAGGCTCGTCGTTGTTGTGTATCGATTTCATGCAATAAAATTTATATTTCCTTACTTGGTAAGCAAGGGAGCTTAGGTAATGAGATTAGATGGTCAAATGAAAGGTACGAGAGCGTGGAAGAAGTGAGAGCGTGGAAAGAAGTGCGAACGTAAATGGGGCATGTAGAGATGAATATGAGTGATAGTTTTTAGGTTTCTTTTTTAATTAAAAGAGAAATATGAATTCCAATGGAAAAATAATGTAGAAAGAAATATAATGGGGATGAGATGATAACAAGATGAGAAGAGTGGTCGGCGGTAGCGATAGATCTACGAATCGATGTGCAGTGATAGGGAGAGAGAGTTACAAGTGTCGATGATGTCAAAGCCACTACATTAAAAGAAAATAAGAAATAAAACTAAAAGTAAAATACAACTTTACTGTTTATGGAGATGAACACAAGCAAGAACTCAATCCAGATCGTCGCTTAAACCCCATCGCGATGCCCGTCCTAGGCTGGGTGATGCTCAATCTGCTCCGATCACAATGCTAGCTTGATTTCTTCTCCACTACAAGGTTGAGCATCAAGAAATGCTCTCCTTGAGCCTTGACCTCCTCTCCTCTTCCTTCTAGTAGCCTAGTGCTAAGAGAGAGCCAAAAAACAAGAGAGGAGAGAGAAAATATAGCCTTATATAGAGAGGGTCTTTTAGGTTTCTAGGTGACCAAGGGTGGAGATCTTTCACTCTTATGATCTTAGGTAATAGAAAAGCATTGTTTTTAATTTGATAAACCAAACTTGCTAAACCTGTGTAATTAAAACTCTACGGGTTTCAAAGCGAGAGGGAAAGATTTTATCACGTTTTGTCTTTTAGCAGGGCTCACTGACATGGATTCATAAAACGACAGAAAGGAAGAGGAGAGAAAGATTTTCTCACGTCGTTTTTGTCTTTTAGTAGGGTTCACCGATGTGGATTCGAAAACGGACAGAATGAAGAGGAGGGAAAGATTTTCTCACGTCGTTTTGTCTTTTAGCAGGGTTCACCGAAATAATCAAGGTATATCCCATCTTGTCCAAACAAGAAACTGAAATGATGTTCTTAACTATGCTAGGAACATAATGACATTCTTCTAAAGAAAGATAATCTCCGGATGGTAGCTTGAGGTTCACAACCCCTAGCGCCATAGCAGCAACTCTTGCGCCGTTTCCAATCCTCAGTTCTACCTCGCCCTTTCTCAGCTTTCGCTTACTTGTCAACCTCTGCGAATCATTGCAGATGTGAGAAGTACATCTAGTATCTAATACCCAAGATGCAGAATCTCTATAAGACAAATAAGTATCTATCATATAGATACCTAGAGCATCACCATGCTTCCGCTGAGCTTTCTCATTGAGGTACTTCTTACAGTTCCTCTTCCAATGTCCTTTCACGCCACAGTGGAAACATGTTCCCTTGTCATCCCTGTCCTTCCTTGTCAGAGTTGCTTTCACTTGCTTCTTCCCTTTGCCCCTCTTGGAGGCAAAAGCTACCTTCCTCTTCTTGTTGGTCCCACCAACAAAGAGGACTTGGGGCTTTTCCTTCTAAAGGTTCCCCTCAGTAGTAGTAAGAATGTTCAATGCTCAGACTTAAGTAAGATCTTTAAGTTCTTGAGCCAATCAGTGAAGTTTGGGCCAGTCAAACGATTGACATCCATAATGCCACGAAGAGGGTTAGTCGACGACATCTTTGCCTATAAGAGATGACTAAGAATTAATGATTAATTCTTTGCTGATATTGTGTTCATTGAAAATAATGCTCCCACTAAAATTAAGCAATTCACACAACCCTCATGTGCATGAAAAGGGAGAAACGACAATCTCCTAGTGGGGATCAGAATCTCAAAAACTATATTATGGCTTGGAGCGACTCCACCAATCACAATATATTGTTGAGCACTCATCTCATGAGACTTACAACATTTGTAATATCTGATCATACTTTAGTCCCCGACGCTCATGTGGCCTGGAGCGACTCCACCAACCACTGAGTTCGGTCTAGGCGATACCCTTGTTACTTGACGGGAATAGATTCGTGAGTAGTCCTGGAGCGACTCCACCAAACTAAATGGTTCCTCTACCCCGGCCTTGTGTCATACACTAGTTCTTAGTTCCTCATCTTCAATAAGTGGGCCTGGAGCGACTCCACCAACCCAACTTAAGGTGACTTGGATACTAAGGCTATAACAAGGGAGGACCACGCGTGAGTTCGTAACTCTCGCGTTTCACCCCAGAGTTTAAATTGTGAGGGGTTTTATGTTTGTTATGGTCTCTAATTTCAGGGTACTCCATGGTTATCTCAATAACCATACCCTTAAATATGATTATCATAATAATCATATATATGTATCTCATACATGTTATATGTGATATGTTATCAATCAAACAAAGCTAGGGGATCCTACTCTAGGTTCTTCTAGATTCTTGATATAACAACACACATATTTAAATAAATAAATTTAATTCAATGCAAAAAGTTAATCATATTAATATTTTGCAAATTAAACATGACTATCATGCTTAAAATTGAGGAAGTAATCATTTAAACACTTTAAAATGATTATAAGAATTTCATGAATTTGAAAATAACTTAACCCTTAAATTATTCAATTCAAAATTCCAAAATATAACTCTTTATATTTTCCGACGATGTGGGTTTGCCAAGTGTTGCCACATGGCGTCATCAAGGGGCGCCACATGGCTTTCCTCGGTGGTGCCACATGGCCTTCCCTCGTGGTGCCACATGGCCTTCTCGGATGGCGCCACATGGCCTTCCCGGGTGGCGCCACATGGCGTTCCCAGATGGTGCCACATGTCCTTCATGGATGGCGCCATGTGGCCTTCCCAGGTGCCACATGGCGTTCCTGGCTGGCGCCACATGGCGTACCCTGATGGCGCCACATGGTCTTCCCAGATGGCACCACATGGCGTTCCCATATGGCGGCACATGGCCTTCCCAGATGGCGCCACATGGCGCTCTCAGGTGATGCCACATGGCCTTCCTAGGTGGCGCCACATGGCCTTCCTGCATGGCGCCACATGGACTTATCTGGTCTCACCATGTGTCATCATTTTTATAATCCATGCCATGCATAGGGTATTGACTATGCATGGATGACATGTGTCCTGCCACATGTCACCACTACAGGTTATCTCCATGCATGGTTGACATGTGTCCTAACACATGTCAAAACCAAGGGTTATATCCATGCATGGCTGACATGTGTCCTAACACATGTCAATACCAAGGGTAATAACGATGCATGGGTGACATGTGTCCCACCACATGTCATCACATAAAATTATGTCCATGCATGGTTGACATGTGTCCCACACATGTCATCACATAAAATTATGTTCATGCATGGCTGACATGTGTCCCACCACATGTCATCACATAAAATTCTATCCATGCATGACTGACATGTGTCTCACCACATGTCACAACCAAGGGGCATGCACATGCATGGTGGACATGTGTCCTCCACATGGCACCTCAAGAAGCCATAACCATGCATGGGTGCCATGTGTCCCTACACATGTCACCTCAAGGGACTATGGATATGCATGGGTGCCATGTGTTCTCACAAATGACACCTCCATGAAATCAGGTCGAGCTTCTCCTTCTCCTTGTGATGACCATCAATGGAAATCCCATAACTCCTTCATTTCTTGTCCGTTTTGGACGTTTTTGGGCTCGTTGGATAGCTTATCAAGAGCAAAACCTGGCTCTGATACCACTGCTGGGATCTGAGGCTCGAAAAGCTCTCCAAATCTTTGTCCAAAATAATGATTGCAGCGGAAGGTGTTGAATCAAAACATTCAACATCGTGGAAGCACCAAGAATGGATGATCTCATCATGCATTCTAGGTGATCCTATCATCTAGTATGCAATAAAATTCATACTTACTTGGATCATTTGAAAGATTTCTTCAACCATTCAAGCGTCCGGCCTCTAGCGGTATCCACACAGTATCCAGACGATCGGATCTCCTCTTGAACACTCGTCACCATGAGAGGAATAGAAGAGGGAGGAAAAGTTCCACTAGGCTTGCATGGGCACCTCTATTATGGTTGTTCTCCCCCTATTTATAGACTTTGGGAATGTGAACTTTTCACAAAAACCATTATTATTATGTCTATATCCACCGACGTCCATTGACCTTATGTGTGTGACCCTCTAGGTCCATATATCTCACCAGTTAATGACTCTATCAACCCAATAACACTTATTGGTCCTTTCTTATCAATTAACTATATCAGCATATAGATTAATTGAATAAGGAACGATTTAACCCAATCGACAGGTTGAGTCGCCAGCCCGGTGGGTGCCAAGCTACACCACGTGCTCTAGGAGATATGGAGTATATTAGAACTCTTTCATGGAACCATGTCGTCATTGGTTACCGTGTACGTATAATCCTTCATCCACACGAGACTCATGAATGACTTAGGGTATGGTTAATTGTCAAACCCTAATCCGTCACTCAATTTAGTACTGAGGCGAGTAGGAAATCATTGAGAACAACTTCTCTAATATTTCCGCTACCTTGGCCAAGGATTTAATCGCATCTCATTCCTTGAGTCAATCTCCTCATATACCGAGGGTGGATGATCCCGTCTTGACCACTCAATCACCTTCGAGGACTTCATGTCGTATCCAATCTATGACGTTTTGGAGATCCCGTGGCTAGGGGGTCGTAAGTCATAGTCAAAACACGATCATCCATCCACAAGATGTCTTTGGTGTCTCAGGTCAAAGGACCACGTACACAACCGTGACATGAATCAACCTGATTGACAATTTAGGTATATTACCATTCAGGGATTCATACGGATCAATTCAGTGAACTCTTTCTCCAAATAGCACCCACTATCTATCCTTAGTGTCTCCACACCGATGGCTATAGGATCAACCATACTCATCATATGAGATGGATCAGATAGTGCTATTCTTTCCAGATAATTCGATGTCCTTCTCGAATATCCCACGAATAGGAATGTTTAGAACATATGTTTAAAGACTAGTGATCACTATATTATGATCTCATCATAATTCACTGAGTCATTGCACATGCTCATGGACTTCACTGCAAACAGCACACAAGAATGACAATGAATAAATTTCATTTCAATGAACACAAACAAGATACATTGAAGTGTGATTGGCTTATAGGCCACATAATATCCATCAGTTTAAAGTGGACGACAGCAATTTGGAAGGAGTGTCAATCGCTGCTGGAAAGAATTGCGGTTTATTCTGGTCTTCGAAGGAACATCCATCGTACGTGTTGGCACCTCGGTACAACGCCTCTGTTTTTTTTTTTTTTTAAAAAAGAAGTTATTTTTGGATTGGAATGCCAAGTACGAATATGCAGTATGAAGCAAAATGTGAAGAAAATGCGCACTATGAAGCATCTGCAAACTGGACTTAGGAGGATGTCATTGAAACTCTATCTTCATTCTATCTCCCCCAATTTCCCTCTAAAATCTTGGGAGTAGTCTATCACTAGTAATATAGTTCCTGGCGTATCCACCTGCCACCTATTTTTCCTTCACCATTTACATTTCGTCCGGTACAAGTTACATGGACTCAATCTTTGGCCATAGTCACCGTTTTGTTCTCCTTTGGTTAAGCCTTACTTACTTGTTCTGTGCTAAGACAGGAGGAGAAGGATGTGTACTCCCTACTGCAAGCCACAGGGGAGTGATTGCGAGCGAGGTGATTCAAATGACAAGTGTGAAGTGAGGCAGTTCAGGGATTATAGCATAAAACCTAAAGAGAAGTAAGTCTTTCTTCTCCTCAGTAGCACTATATAATCCCAGATTTGAAGGGATTGATCACATGTTGGTACAGAAGCTACATCATGAATTGACATGTTGCTGTTAAGCCTAAGCTTAAAATGCAGGATCATAGTTTCAAGGACCTTAAAGAAAAATATGAGATGTTACTAGGGACTAATAACGTTTCAGTTGGGGGATGTGTGATAACTCCAAAAGTTATCACATGATTTACATGTTTTGCAGGTTTATTTCACGATTTTAAGCTTCGTAAATGCCATGGATTGCCGTTTAATAGAAAAGCATTATTTTTAATTTGATTAACCAAACTTGCTAAACCTGTGTAATTAAAACTCTACTGGTTTCAAAACTAGAGGGAAAGATTTTATCACGTTTTGTCTTTTAGTAGGGCTCACTGACGTGGATTCGGAAAATGACAGAAAGGAAGAGGAGAGAATGATTTTCTCACGTCGTTTTTGTCTTTTAGTAGGGTTCACCGACGTGGATTTATAAAACGACAGAATGAAGAGGAGGGAAAGATTTTCTCACGTCGTTTTGTCTTTTAGCAGGGTTCACTGACGTGGATTCAGAAAACGACAGTATGAAGAGGAGGGAAAGATTTTGCCATGTCGCTTTTGTCTTTTAGCAGGGTTCATTCACGTGGCTCCGGAAAGCGACAGAAAAAAAGAGAGAAGGCTGGAAATTATAACTCACCTTGATTTGGCTGCAGGAGGTAGTTCTCGAGGCCGGAAGATAGCGCAGATCAAGTTCTCCAGTGGTCTTGTCTATCCCTGATCTAATGGTGCAGAAGGCTTCAACCTGCTGTTAAAAACCCTATGCGCTACAATTTCCAGGGCATTCCGGTTTAGGAGAAGAAGCGGTGGGACTTCCATCCTAATCGGCGTCCTGAGAGAGAGAACAAGGAGGAAGCTTCGATAGCTTGATGTTCTGCAGGGAAGGAGGAGGAGGCTATCTACCGAGCCGGTAAATCCCTTTGAGGTTGACTCTGGTAGGTACAAAAAACTCCCGTTCCGATCTTCTTGCAGCCTTCTGCCTTTCTTTTGTCTTCAGATCGACCAAGTGAGCTCTTGTCAGCGACACTTTCGTCTTCATTCTCCACTCTCCCGAGACGACCTTGCAACTGCTGATCTCCGGTGCTAGGTGGGATCGGGAATGGCACAAATCCCTCACTCCAACCACAGGAAGCTCGCCTAGTCGGCCGCTACTGCACCGGGAGGCTTGATCTGCGTTTACCTATCTGAATGTTATTTTATCGTGTTTTACTTATGTAGATAAAACACTTTATGTTCTCTCTACCCTTCGAATATTTTGTTATTTGTTTCTAGTTGTAGCACCTTCACGGGATTGTTGTTAGACTAAACTCAGTTTAATACTTTTCAGTTGCGATCTAGCAATTTCCCTCCTATATTATCTGTTGTGCGTGGTTAGTGACCTAATCTAAGTGAGTAATAGAAATAGATAAGTCTACATACCTATATATATATATGCTTAGATACATAGTTTTCATCCAAGAATTTCTCTAAATCATTGCTTGCTCCCCTGAGGACGATCCCTTACTCACTCCTATAGTTTTTCGCCTAAAAGAGTGCATATGAATTTTATTGTGTAACCGGATTTACCAATGATTTGTGAACACTAATATCGGGTTATCAATTGGCGCCGTTGCCGGGGAGCAAGGCTAGTGATTAGTGAAATTTCTTTATATTTTTATTTATATCATAATCCAATCTTACTCATTTCTCCCTGTAAAACTAACATTCCCTTGAAGGTTTATGGTCTTTACCAGGGCAGGAACATCTACAAGTGGAGAAAAAGAAAAGGGGGGACAAAACATGGCAGAAGAAGAAGATTTAATTCCTCGACAAAGAGGGAATCACGTGGAAACCAGGAGAACGCTTTGAGATGGCATTAACTCCAAAGGAGCATCTAGTAAGACCACCATTAACATCAAGCTGGCAAGAGAGGTAACTTTCAAACCGGATAATACTCTAATTTCATCACTACCTTCCTTTTATGGTAGACCTAGTGAGGATCCTTATGATTTTTTGGATGACTATCATATGATGTTATCCTCACAAATCATAACAGGTCTCTCCACTAAGAATTTGAAGATGTTGTACCTTCCTTTTGTCATAAAAGAAAAGGCCAAAGATTGGTATAAGAAATTAGGTAGTACCTTTAATTCATGGGAGGAAGTTGAGGAAAAATTCCTTCTGAAATTTTACCCGTTATCCAAAAAGAAAGCTTTAATTAAAGACATCCAGACTTTCTCTCAGTTGGATGGAGAAACATTTAGTGAATCCTGGGAGAGGTTTAAAGATTTGATACGGAAATGCCCTCACCATGACATAAAGGAGTCTGATCTTGCTCAAGATTTTTATGATGCTTTGAGTGATTCTCATAAGCAAAAGGTAGATAACATGTCTGGTGGATATTTTTATCATGCTTTTGAGGATGAAGTATTTGACATTCTTGAAAGAGTGGCAGATATTGATCTCCAGCAAACAAACGCCAGCAGGAATGGATGTTTCCTCAAGAGAGGAGGCCTTCATCAAGTAAGTTTCAAGGAATCTACATTAGAGAAAGAAGAGATCTTGAAAGCTGTGGGGAAATTGAGTGAAAAGGTAGATCGCCTAACTACTAACGCGCCTCTTATGAAGGCAAAAATATGCTCTCTTTGTTGCAGCAAGGACCATGAAGACGGAGCATGTCAAGGCATATCTCTCGAAGAGGGAGAGGTACATGTAGTGAACTACACTACCTCTTGGAATGAGCACCGAGGACAAGGGAGTAACCTCAACCGACAAACCAGACCTCCTTCTCAGTCGCGTCTACCTTATCAAGGACCCCCTTCTCAATCATACCAAACTTATAACGTGCGCCAACAGCAAGCTCCTTTCTACCATCAAGAGGGGCCCATGCAGACCAGGCCACATAAGGAAGAAACACAGGTAACTTTAGAAGGGTGTGGTTATCTCCTTTAGAAGGTAATCTTACCCGTAAATGAGGTGGCCTCACCCTTTTCCAAAGAAAGAGTCTCACCTCCTCAAAAGGAGGTAATAATCTTCCTTTCTAAAATATGGGCCCCACCTCCTAAAAGAGGTGACTGCCAACTCCTCCTTAAGTAAGGAGGACGTCCAACTAAAGAGGGTGATCTCCACTTCATTTTAAATATAAAATAATTTAATTTAAAATATTTTAATATAAGTTGGTCAACTTTCCCTAAAATAGACAGTTGACCAACTTTGACTTACCTTGGCTTCCCTATTGAAGTGGTTGCCTCCAAAAGGATAGGATGATCTTCATGATTATTTAAAATATGAAATTGATCACCTTTGACCTTTCTTCACACCTTTGACCACCTTGACCCTTTATTATACCCTTTGACTTTTGGGATTTAGAGTTGACTTGGCTCTTTAGAGCCTCTCTCTTCTCCTCTCTGATGGATATTATGTGGCCTATAAGCCAATCAAACTTTCATGTATCTTGTTTATGTTCATTGAAATGAAATTTATTCATTCATTGTCATTCTTGTGTGATGTTTGCAATGAAGTCCATGAGCATGTGCAATGACTATGTGAATTATGATGAGATCATAATATAGTGATCACTAGTCTTTAAACATATGTTCTAAATATTCCTATTCGTGGGATATTCGAGAAGGACATCGAATTATCCGGAAAGAATAGCACTATCTAATCCATCTCATATGATGAGTATGGCCGATCCTATAGCCATCGGTGTGGAGACACTAAGGATAGATAGTGGGTGCTCTTTGGAAAAAGAGTTCACTGAATTGATCCGTATGAATCCCTGAATGGTATTATACCTAACTGTCAATCAGGTTGATTCATGTCATGATTGTGTATGTGGTCCTTTGACTTGAGACACCAAAGACATCTTGTGGATGGATGATCGTGTTTTGATTATGACTTACGAATCCCTAGCCACGGGATATCTAAAAACGCTCATATATTGGATACGACATGAAGTCCGCGAAGATGATTGTGTGGTCAAGATGGGATCATCCACCCTCGGTATTTGAGGAGATTGACTCAAAGGAATGAGATGCGATGAAATCCTTGGCCAAGGTAGTAGAAATATCGAAGAAGGAGTTCTCAATGATTTCTACACGCATCAGTACTAACTTGAGTGACCGATTAGGGTTTGACAGTTGACCATACCCTAAGTCATTCATGAGTCTAATGTGGATGAAGGATTATACATACATGGTAATCGATGACGGGAAGGTTCCATAAGTGAGTTCTTACATACTCCATATTTCCTAGAGTACGTGGTGTAGCTTGGCACCCAACGGGCTGGCAACTCAACCTATCGATTGGGTTAAATCGATCCTTGATTAATTAATCTATATGTCGATGTGGATAATTAATTAAGGTTGACCAATAAGGTGTTATTTGGTCTATAGAGTTATTAACTAGTGAGATATATGGACCTAGAGGGTCACACACATAAGGTTTATGGATGTTGGTGGATATAGATATAATTATGAGGGTTTTTATGAAAAAACCTCATTCCAAATGTCTATAAATAGGGGGAGAACGACCACAACTGGAGGTGCCCATGCAAGCCTTGTGGGAATTCTCTCATTTCTTCTCTTTCTCTCTTGGTGAAGAGCTTTGAAGAGGAGATCCAACCATCCGGAGACCGTGTGGATACCGCTAGAGGCTAGACACTTGAATAGCTTCAAGAACTCCTTCAAGGAAACCTGTAAGTATGTTTTCTCATACATACTAGATGATAGGATCATCTGTTCTTGGTGGCTCGGTACTTTGAATGTCCGATTCAATGTTTTTCCGCTGCATTTGATGTTTTAATCAAAATTTCGGAAAGTTATCGACCTCAGATCCCATCACTCTCTTCCAGTTCAATTTGTCTTCATGTATTTTGATATGCTTTCCTATGTCCTTGCATCCACAAAAATCTTTAAAATATGAGAATTCTTCCACTTGACTTCAAAGAAGTCAAATGGGGTTAGTCTCAAGATATACAAACCAAAAGGAACGATGTATGACAAGGCATATTCATCTTTATTCATAATCAACACTAATTAAATGCAAAATGAGTGCATGAGTGAAATAACATGATGAATATAAAAATATCACAAAAACATGATAACGTGTATTATATTAGAAAGAATTATACGTTAAAATCCATTTATGATGATGAAAATGAATGCATCAATTACACGTTATCAGTGATCAACGGTTGAGATTACGCGTCAAATGACGAATCGACGCGATTAAGTCGCGTCCGTCCGATCGCAGATGGAGCGTCCAGATTAAGCCACGTCGCGCGTTGAAGAGAAGGCTTCGTTTCATCGCGTCTATTGGATCTTCATCGAACGATCGCGATAAATGATGTGTCCATTGGGTGCTTTAAATCTCAACCGTTATAACTCGAGGATGAACGGCTGAGAATAAATGCCTTTAATTGAATCGACGTGTAATAGGATTCTGCCACGTACCCCTGTGAGTAAGTGACATCTGACGCACGTGATTCAATCACACGATTGTATGTCTCACATGGTGCCACGTCACCTAAAATCAAACATATGTATAGATAATCCCACACAGAATAAATTTTAAGGTTTTGTCCACTATATAATATACACGAGATTAAGGGGTTAGCTTAAATCCTTAAATGGATGCTCTAACCACTATTTAAAATCGCGCACACATGTCAAGTACACACACGCGTGACACGCACACATGTCACGCACACACGCGTCCACGTGTCACACGGACGCACGTCCACGCGTCGCCACGTGGCGTCGCTCCGCCACGTCAGCATGCGGTAATTAAAAACCCTTTTTTAATCTTTTTAACTTATTAAAAATCGAAAATAGAGTTAATTAAATTTATAAAAATTCCAGAAAATTCCTAAAAATTAGAAAATTCTTAACTTTCAAAATACAACTCCAAATAATTCAAATTTATTTTTTTGGATCAGAAATTGAATTATCTATCATTATAAAAAGCCAAAATATTAAAATAAAAAGAAAATAAATTTTAATTTAATAAATACACTCATGTATCTTATAAAATAAATTTAGAAAAATACATGAGTGTAAATAATAATCTTTTCTCTTATCATTTAATCATTAAAACATCATTATGATTTTAAATATAAATAGGATTATAATCACATTATTTAATTATGCATAAAATAATGTATTTTTAGATCATAACATGAAATTACATAAAATGATAGAAATATATCTAAAATATGATAACATGCATATAAATGGAACAATTAATGCTTTTATTTGCATTAATAATCATGTGAATTCATGTATAAAATGCATGTTATCAAGGGGAACTCTCATCCGTTCCACAACGGCACTCACCATACGGTGGAGATCCGCTTGGGTGACATATGGGTTGCTTATAGAAGGCAACCGGAGGCAGTCACGCCCCCCTCGTCGAGGCTGGCTGGTTGAAGGTTGGGCATCTGAAGACGTGTTTGGGGCCTTTCTTGGACGCTGTCGCCATGGTCGAGTGAAGGGAGAGTGAGCTCCTAGTGTTCGTCCATCGGATGAGTGGGGACTAGGTGGTCCGGGCCTCGGTGAGGTCGGATCACCCTGTCCTAGGTGGATTGGGGGTGGAGGAGGAGGGCAAACACCCTCCAATCCGTTGTCGGGCATCGAAATGCCCTGGGGACCCCTAGGGTATGTGGGTGGGGACATAGACCCCTCGCGAGCTGCGACTCTGGCGGATTGTGTCACGACTACCATGGCTATGTACCTGGATAGTGGGAAAAGGAGCTATCCCTAGTGTGATGAATGCAAGATAAAGATCCTGAATGCCTAATGAATGAATGATACTAAAATGCAAAAGATGTAATGGAACAAAGGCAGAGAGCGCATTCAAGCGTCCACAACCTGTGGTATGATACCAAGGTGATGCCGTACGGGTAGGTAAACCCGGCCGAGCCACGTAACAAAAGGGGAAGCCTATGGAATGTGAACTAGGCGAACTACGTATGATGAAGGATGCTCACTCAAGGAATACGAAATAGGCTGCCTCCTCGCATGTATTTGCTGAAGCTCCAAGGGTGGACCAAGTAGAGTCTATTCGGGAAACCTCCATGTCCACGTCCTTGTAGGCGTGGGGTCCTTGAAACGTCAGTGGTAGCTCAATGGTCAACAAGGCGGATTGGACCATGGTCTCAATCCACTTGTATCAACCTACCAACTACCCTAATCTAAGTCTCGAGAGAGGTGGAAACAAGTGCGGGAAGTACTGCAAGAAATAAAAGTGGAGGGGATGTGCGCCTAACCTGCGGGTCGCAAGCTCGGTCGGTCGAGATGAGGGAGGCTTTTCGTAAGCGGCACGAACGATGGGCAGAAGTGAGTCGGGTCAAGCAACGCCGTGGGCATAGGGGAGTCCTTGGCGCGGTCGAAGGCGGGCGCGACCGGCGGCGAGCGCAGGGCGGGCCGGTGGCGGTCACGGGGCACGAATCTAGATGGACACGGGGCACAACCGATGGCAGGCGAAGGGGCGCGATCGGAGGCGGGTGCAAGGGCGTGGCCCGGGGCAAGCTTGGAGTGTGGCCTAGGGTGGCCTCGAAGTGCGGCCCAGGGGCGGCCTCGAGCACGGCTTGGGGCAGGCACGATGCGCAACCGAGACGAGCACAAGGGTGCGGCTCGAGGCGGGCGCGAAGGCGCGGCCTGGGACGGGCTCGAAGGCATGGTCAGGACGGGCGCAAATGCACGGCTCGGGTGGAGCACGAAGGTGCGGCCAGAGGCGGGCGCGAAGGCGAGGCCCGAGGCGGGCGCGAATGAAATTCCCTAATGAGATGGTGAAATTACTAGGGGGGGTGAATTAGTTTCTTTCTAATATTTATGTTATTCTAATCCCTTTTTCAATTCGTTGATTATCACTCAACTTTCTCATGTCACTCCTAGGCCAGATTTTTTTATAGTGGACAGGGTTCCAGGCCCCTGCGCCAGTCCTAGGAGGAGACAGTTCTCCTAGAGTCACTCCTCACCCTTTTTTAATCCCCTAGTAATAACTACTAGCTGGCCGGGATTAACAAATAAAAAGTTTTACACGATCTTTCAATCTGACTCCCTCACGCTCTCGGTTAGTGACCTTACTTCGCCACCGTCCTTCGGTACCCCTCCGCTCGTCCCGTCCCCTTGTCTGACTCCTAGAGCTCCGCGTGCCGCTCCCTACTCTCTTTCAGGTTGGCCTGCCCCTCTAGAGTCACCGAGTCTCGGCACCGAACCACAAACGCACCAAGTAAGTTGCTCGTCATCGAGTATGAGTAATCCTGCAAGGTGAAGAACAAGTATCCCTCGAGTTGACTTTCTAGTCAACTCCCTAGAGTCGTTGACGTATCGTTTTTGCGCGTCGTTAAAACACAAAAAACGTAGGTTAAACAAAATTTATAAAACCGAACTCACAAAGATAAGATATAAAAATCAAGTATTGTGTAAGTATCGGGTCGATCCACAAAGAGCAGGGGTTGACTTTAATCGCGAGTTGACTTGGTTAAACTTAGGTTTAAAAGGGGTATTAAAGAAGTAGAAATAAGAAGTAATGAGTGTAAATGATATAAATAAGCTAAATAAGAAGTTTTAAGAATTTAATTCTCGGGTTTGACAGAGAAAAGTCAAAAGTCAAAGTCAAAGCATTGACTTTGACCAACAATAAGTGTACTGTCAAATCAGAGAATCAATAAGAGTCAGAGGATTACGAAAGTTATATATTTGGGAAATAGAGAGAAAATGGAATTTATTGATATATAATTTGTGATTTTTGGAAAAGAAATGGATTTACTATGAATTATTGAAAATCAAATATAAGAAAATCCCCGAAATGAACACCTCGAAGGAAATCATCAAATTGACCAGTCAAATGAAATCCAAATCTTGAAATTTACATGTCATTGGAAAGCTAAGAACCAGAAGAATCTAAAGAGACAAAAATTATCAAATTTTGATTTTTAAATTGAAAGTAATTCACCCCAAAAGTCAACGTTTGACTTCTGATGACAGATGAGCAGTCTTTGGTCAAACATCAAATTGGAGGGTCAAATGAACTGGGAATTCGATGAATTTGCTACCCACGGAAAGCTGATAAAAATAGAAATCCAAAGAAACCAAAATCAAGTGATTTGGAATTATAATAAGAGAGATATCCTATTTTCAAAATCAGAGATTTTTTGGACTAAAAATTAGGGAAAATGAAGAACACTATGAACTACTTTGCAAAATAAAAGATCCAAACCTAATAAAAATACAAATTACCTCTTGATAATCGATCGAACCTCACTACTAACCCGATTGCCGCAAGAATGGGGCATCAGTTCTCGTGAATTGAAGCGAATTTGCTCGGATTCTTCCTCGTTGACGTTTGGAATTCAAGGGGAAAATTCGATGAAATCAAGAGATGAAATCGTGATTATCATGCTTCAATGGATGCGTCTCTATACACTTGGAAGCAGAGGATCACGAGAACTTAAGACCTTGCTCGAAATTCACTTAATTTCTTCACGAATCGATCAAAAGTTGAAGAACAAAGATGAAATACATGGGTTTTTAAAGGGGAAATTAGCCCAAAAATCGTGGGCAATTGAAGCGGTCGTGGGAGCAGATTTGAAGCGTCGTGGGGGCAGTTTTACTTGGCGACGACGTAGCTTCCGGATTGGCCTTGACTAAGCCACGATTTTGCTTCAAAAAGAGCCCCGATCGCGCTGCGATCGTGGGTCGATCGTGCCGTCGATTCTCGATCAGAGACCGTCTGATAAAGTTGACGGGGAATGCCATCGATTCCGCGATGAAAGAGCTCCAATTTAGTGCTGAATGCGCCACGATTGCGCGCCGATTGGACCACGATAGCACGATGATCGGGCCACGATCGTGCATCGATCGTGGTTCTTCGTGAGGCGCGATCCACCGTCTGATGGAGATCACGTCGAGCGGACGATTGCGATTGCAGGATCCAGCCGCTCCAGGGTCGTGATGGCGTTTCTCGCTCATCGATCTCCCACCGTCCGATGGTGATCGAGCGAATCAAGGAGTTCCACGTATCGTCCACGTGAGAGGAAAATCGTGAAATATCGCGACCGTCGGAAGAATAGTGGATGCTTGTGATGCTTCCGCGTTTCCACGAAGAGCTTCGATCAGATCTCATCATAGCCGTCTGATTGCGATGAAGATCACGACCGTCCGATGAATCCACGCCCGATGAACCCCTGATCAGATTGCAATGCCGATCGGACGCTCCTGAAGATGCCACGTGTCGCCCATCCAGCATCTCACTTAACCCTTTTTGCAGTACGTGCTTAAATCACTGATCGCGTGGACTCGAGTCCACGCGATCGACGCCGCGCGATCGGGGTCAACCAAATCCAACGCCTGTCGTGCCGCCATGTGTCCTGCAAGGTAAGAACCGTGTGGGAACATAGTCCCACACGGAGAGAATTTTGGGACAAAATGCATATAAATTGGGGGGCACAATCATTAGCTAATTGCGTTACCACCCCCCCACTGTTACCAGGGCCCACTATACCCGTGGGCCCTCCACCTGGTAGCCTACCTGCCACGTGGCGCCCCTGACGGGCGTCCGCGTGGGCCCATCCGCGTGGCCTCCTGCCACGCGTAAGCGCCACCTGCGCCTCGCTCGGGCCACCTGGGCTCTGCCACGTGGCCTGAGTGCCGTGTCGCACCTCGAGGTGGTCCCGCGCGCCACTTCAGCCGCCGCTCGCCACGTCACCCTGTAGGTAAGTAAAATCCCCTTTTTTCCCGATTTTAATAAGGAAAATATAAATAAAAATCAAATAAAAAAATCGGAAAAAGGCATAAAACTTCAGAAATTCTTAACTTTAAATATACAACTGCTTTTTAATCCAAATTTTCTCTATTGAATCACAAATTCTTTTCTTTTTAATATCATGTCATTTAAAATATATTTTGAAAGAAGAAATCAAGATGAATTAGAATTTACTTAAATCATTTCTCATTAAACATTCTAAATCATAAATTCATCCTGAAATTATCTTTCCAAACATTTACTAAAGTCAAAAATCATTCAATAACAGATATTAACTTCTATTAATTTAAACAAAAGATTAATCATCTATTAAGCATGAAATTATCCCTAATTTATGCATAAATATCAACTTTAGTGAAATGACATGCCAATAGAGAAAATTCCTAAAAAGTATGATATCATGCATCATATTCACATAAAATAAGCATGAATATGAGTTAATTAGGATAAGAATTCAAGTTATGAATGCATGTTATCAGTCGTCCCGACTCACTACAATTCCCAAGGAATCTCCCCCTTACCTTCACGGGTAAGTACGACTCACCAAGAGTCCACGTAAAGTGTGATGGTATGTGTAATTATCCTAGTACTTTAATTAAACTTATAAAATAGAAAGTTGTAATAAAAATACTAAAACAAACTAAACTAATCACAACAAACTATAACAAATGATGTAACAAAAAAAATTTCAAACTTATTATAATAAAACAAATTTGTATAACCTCCTGATTTGTTGATTTGACTTTGACTTTGACTTTCTGATGACTTTGATTTTTGATGACCTTGGACTTTTGATGACTTTGACTTCTGACTGTTGATGTTGACTTTCTATAGTTGACTTTGACTTTCTGCTTGTGAATTTGACTTTTTGTTGATTTTGACTTTCTGACTTCTGACTATTGTTGTTGACTTTTACTTTCTCTACTTGACTTTGACTTTCTAACTTCTGACTATTTCTGTTGACTTTGACTTTCTGATGGCTTTGACTCTTGCGGTCTTCTCCACTCGCAGAAAGAGAGAGGGAGAGAGAGCTCGACAAAGAGGGAGAGCTTCCGGTGAAAATGCAATCGCCTCCCTTTAGATCTCCTTGAAGATTGCACTTTCTTCACCAATTTTTTTTTTCGTAATCGCCTTCTTTCTTGTTGCTAGAGAGAGAAAATTGCTGGAGCAAAATCCCTAGTTTTTGAATTTTTTTCACGCGAGAGAGAGAGAGAGAGAGTTTTCCTTATGTTTGCCTTTTATCGGGTGTACGTGGGTATATACCCAATTTTAAAAGTACCTGAAAATGGAATAAAAGAGAATTAAATTAGACAATGATTAAATTAAAATAACTAAAATGGAAATTAAAATATGTAACAACAATATTAGTAATAATTAGATAAAGAACAATCACATGTTTTAACAATGGATATTGAACATCAATATTCTAAACTAATGGTAATAAAAAATAAGCATGTCAACTAAAATAACAGAAATAATAATTCTAATTAATAGTTTTTATGAGGATGAAACTTAAGTGTTGGTGTCTTTATTAACATCTGTCTTGTTATAATAGTTAAACAATAATAATGATAATCCGATCTTTAAAAATTCTTATTCAAATGTTTTAATAGCAAATTATAAAATAGTTAATCTAGTTCTGATTCGTTGCGACGTCTGCGTTCCGAAGTGGACGTGGGTCAATCTCTCAATCCATCAGTACCTGCACTAACACAAACATACCCTTCTCAAATCATTTTGACATACAACTAATGATCACAATCTAAACACTGCTTAATATAATATTTCATAAACATTAAAACCACACTTAAGTAAATTATCAAACTTAGGTTAAACTAACATTCTCCCCCTTTTGATGATTTACAAAATATACCAAGAAATGATGCATAGAATTAATGTTATGAAATTTATATTGCTCATAATGATGACTTGGCTCCCTCTAATCAAGACTAAGACTCCCTCTAGCTATTGCAATTCTACACTCATTTTCTCTCCACCTTCTTGGAAACATATAAAGGGACTGCAACTATGGAAATAGGGTGTTGGTTGGGATGTCGGGACAATGTTGTGTCATGATGAGCAAGAGAAAAATAATCCAAGCGATATGGAGATGCGGGACTGAAACCAAAACAAAATAAAAATGCATCGTAACATCACAATCACGGTGTGTACGAATCGAGATGATAAAACATCAGCGATTGCCCATCATGACCTGTCCCTTTTAAAAAAAAAGACAAAAGTGAGGTATGAACACCATGAAGGGATGTCCACGGATCACCATGAAAGAGAAAATAGAACAACCACGTAGTCGAATAATGTGAGAAAATAAAATTCATGAGATTGTTATCAAGTCAGATTACGATCAGCATTGAGATCCCTACCTCTAAGCATACCTAACTCTCTAACTTAAGGAGTGAAACGTTCACCTACCAATGGTTTTGTGAAAACATCGGCAATCTGATTTGAAGTGTCAACAAACTTGAACTCAATATCACCTTTAGTGATGTGGTCACGGATAAAATGATGTTTGACCTCTATATGCTTTGTGCGAGAATGCACAATAGGATTTTTGGCTAAATTTATTGCACTGGTGTTATCACATAAGATTGGGATTTGTGCCAAATTAATCCCAAAATCTTCAAGCTGATTCTTAATCCAAAGAATCTGCGCCACACAAAAACCACTAGCTATGTATTCCACTTCAGCGGTCCATAAGGCAATTGAATTTTGCTTCTTGGAATTCCAAGAAATCAGACAACCACCGACGAATAGACACGAGCCACTAGTGCTCTTCCGTTAGACTCGACATCCGGCGAAATTAGCATCGCAATAGCCAAGGAGCTTGAGCTCTTGACCCTTAGGATACCGCAACCCTAAGTCATCAGTACCTATAAGATAGCGAAATATTCGCTTAACTGCGGATAAATTCAATTCCTTTGGATTGCTTTGAAAGCATGCACATAGGCATACACCAAAAAATATATCGGGTTGGCTGGTAGTCAAGTATAGCAGCGAGCCAATCATGCCGTGGTATTGCTTCTGATCGACACTTTTCCCTTTTTCATCTACATTAAGTTTGACACCATTAGCCATAGGGGTGGTTTTTGATTTGAAGTCTTTAAACTTGAATTTCTTGAGAAGTTCACGTGTGTACTTCTCTTGTGAGATTAACAACCCACGAAGAGTTTGTTTGATTTGAAGGCCCAAGAAATAGTTAAGTTGGCCCATCAAGCTCATTTCAAACTCATTTTGCATTAGATCTGCAAACTCATCACATAGAGTTGGATTTTGAGATCCAAATATGATATCGTCGACATATATCTTGACAACTATCATATCACTATCTAACTTCTTAATGAAAAACGTTGCATCAACGTGGCCTCTAACATACTGATGAAGGAGCAAATTTGACCCATTTCGGTCAAAGTCAACCCTTGATCAAAAGTCAAAGCTTTGACAGTCAAAGCAGAATTTCAAAGTCCACATTTCACGGTCAGCAAAGTTGCCATGTCATCATCCAGAGGTGCCACATCATCGCACCTTTTCAAAGCACTACTTCGATCAAAGAAGTTATAGAAGTCAATCACGGGATGTGTCCCTTCATTTTGGTGGTTGACAATAACTACCCTTCGTGTACCCTATAAATTAACGCTTGTACGGTGAAAAAAGACAGAATGTATTTTTGAAATGGAATTTTTGGAAGGTAATTGACATCGGTCAATGGTTCTCTTTGTCTTCTTCGTTCTTCTTCGTTTTTCTCTTCCCTCCTTCTGGGTTATTCCGCGGCGTCTCCTCGCATGGCGTCGTGAACCTATTCGTCCAATTGATCCAAGCCTGCATTCAGTCAACCCCCATTGACCCAAGCAGCCCTGACGATCCGCCATCTCCCGACGCTGCCGACAAACCATCGCCGACGTTTTCTCTATTTCCGGATCGAAACACTCCAGTATCGTCCCTGCGTCCCCGTCGGAACTTCCACGCCGACATTGCAGAAATTCGAGGGCTTAACTCATTGATTTTCAGGAAATTTCAGAGAAGGAAGAAATTCAATTTAATTGGACAAGTTACCAGGAATTTTGACGACGTCCTTCAGAGATAAGGTTGCCCTAGGCGTGCTTTTCCTTCGCTCAAAATTTGAAGCCATTCGGAGAAGATTCGCCGTCGTCGCCTTTTCATCGGAACCCTAGCTTCCCCTCATCAGTCGCCGCCAATCGATGCTCCAGAGGCTTCCCCAACTCCTTGCGTCCATTTCCGGCTACTTCCCGTGAAGAAAGTCGCCATCGTCGCGCCTGATCGCTGCCATCGCCGCCGAAGTCTCTTCCGCCACCTGTTCGTCTGTCGAGAGGAAGAAGACGACCCCTCTTTCCCTTATCGGATAAGAGGAGTTATCCTCTTTAACGGATATCATCAGACCCGCGAGACAGATCCGCGAAGCGCAAAGGGATTTTCCCTCACGGATCTCGTTACCGATTCTCTTGAGACCCAATACGCAGAAGAGAGGATCCGCGAGCCTTTACAAAAGCTTAACGGGCCCTGTCTGAAGCCCAATAAAGCCCTAAAAAGAAATAAGAAGAAAAATGGGCCCCTGCCCATTGTTTAGAAAGCCCAGAAATGTCCGGAAGCCCACTAAGGCCCAAGCCCCGGACAAGATCCTGACTTGTAGCGATTCTGTGCTACATCACATACCCATGGGAGATGAGAAAACTACTTAATTTCTCATACCAAGCTCGTGGAGCTTGTTTCAAGCCATACAAGGCATTATGAAGTTGGTATACCCAATCGAGGTGATCACAATCCTCAAATCCAGGAGGTTGTTCAACATACACTTCCTACTTAATTATTCCATTAAAGAATGCACTCTTGACATCCATTTGGAATAATTTGAAATCATTTGAACAAGCAAACGATAGGAGTAGTCGAATGGCATCTAAGCATGCCATCGGGGCATATGTTTCTTCATAATCGATCCCCTCTTCTTGGACATACCCTTGGGAAACTAGTCGAGCTTTATTGCGAACAACATTGCCTTCTTCATTTAGCTTATTCTTGAAAATCCACTTTGTGCCAATCACATTCTGATGAACAGGCCGTGGAACTAAACTCCATACACGATTATGCTCAAACTGTTCGAGCTCCTCATGCATCACTATAATCCATTCTACCTCAAGAAGGGTTTCATCTACCTTTCTTGGTTCAATTAGAGATGTGAAAGAAAATTTCATCTCTTCTTGAAGTGTGGATCTAGTCCTAACTCCATCTTCAACATTACCAATCATGGATGATGACAGATGGGCTTTAGAGAATTGCCACGGTCATGGAAGTGGGATATCTATCTCATCCACTGGATCTACTGTAGCGTGATTTGGTGGAGCGTCATCTTTAGATGAACTTTGATCGTCATGGTGTATGGCTTGATCATCTCCCTTCTCTTTAATGGACGTCGATTGATGTGAAGCAATCTGATCACGATCAACGCATTTTTTGACAAATTCTACTTGTATCGATTCTTCAACAACTAAGGTACGTTTGTTGAATACTCGATACACCTTCGATCTCTCGGAGTACCCAAGGAAGATACCTTTGTCACTTCGTGAGTGGAATTTTCCTAAATCCTCTTTTCCATTTACTAGAATATAGCACCTACACCCAAACGCCCGGAAGTAGGCGATGTTTGGTTTCCTTTCCTTAAGAAGCTCATACGGGGTTTTCTTAAGTTGTGGACATACCAATACTCTATTGGCCAGATAGCATGCGGTACTTACCGCCTCCGCCCAAAAGTAACTTGGGAGATGATTTGATAAAAGCAAAAAAGATATGTATAAATACTAAGAATTACTTTTATTTAGCTCAATTAACTCGTGAACCCATCATCATATCTACTATTGCACGAGTTAATAATTTTATGCCATCAATACATCAAACAAGAAATTTTATACATCATTTTTTGCCTCCTTGATTTCAGGAACTTACAAGCATGAGAATGGAAGCTAAATCATCTAGAATAGATGTGGAGAAGGTTAATGGGCTGTCCAAGGCATCTTCAGTGGAGCCCAGTCAAAGGAAAATCGGTGGCTCTCTCCTTGCTGGGGTTTAAAAGGAAAGAGACAGAGAAAAGAAGGGCCCCCAGTTTTTTGGCGTCTTCTTCTTCCTCGCGCACTCTCTCTCTTAGGGTTTTGTTTTTGCTTGCAGTTTGTTTGATTGGGACGATGTATTGGAAAGTTTTCTTTAATGTGAAGTTTAGTCGTTCTCTCTCTCTCTCTCTCTCTCTCTCTCTCGATCTTCCGCTATCTTACCCTTATCTTTCTTCGTTGCTCTCAATCGAATCTCCTCGTCTGAATTTTTTTTCCTCTTCATCTCTTTCCCATTTCACCGTCTTTCCCCTTCTCGCACTACCTTTCTATCTCAAAAAAATCTCTCTTTTCTCTCCCTAAATCTCCCATACTCGCTTTCTCTCTCTCACATTCTCCCTATCTTTCTCTTGATTTCACAATTTCTGCCTTCTTTTTGCATTCTCTCTCTCTTACCCTCTCTTCCACTCCCTCTTCAACTGGCTTCTCTTCATTTTTTTTACATGCTCTCGCTCCCCCATCCAGCTAGACATCTCTCTCTCTCTCTCTCTCTTGCTCTACTTCCATTTTCCCTCTCTGCATCTCTTCATTTCTTTTCCGCTCTTCATCTATTTTATCTTAGTCGTTCTTTCTTCTCTACTCCCTCTTGCTCTGTCCTTCTCTCTCTAGCGATCTCTTGATTCTTTCCCGTAGATGATTTCGCGTCTTCAATCGATAACTCCAAGTTGCATCACCTCTTTTGTTTTAGCTTTCTCTATTCCTCTCTCTCTCTCCTAGATTTCTCTCTTTCGCGTCATTTTCTGTAATTCATCCCCTATCTTCTTCCCGCTCTCCCTTTCTCTATCCTTCTTTCTGGCTCTTTTTCTTCTCTCTCTTGCGACTGCTCTCTCTCTTTCTCCCGTTCGTACTCTTCCGATCTATTTCTGTTGCAACATCTCCCTCAATCACGAAATCTCTCCCTCTTGTTCTACCTGCTGGGATCTGAGGCTCGAAAAGCTCTCCAAATCTTTGTCCAAAATAATGATTGCAGCGGAAGGTGTTGAATCAAAATATTGAACATCGTGGAAGCACCAAGAATGGATGATCTCATCATCCGTTCTAGGTGATCCAATCATCTAGTATGGAATAAAATTCATACTTACTTGGATCATTTGAAAGAGTTCTTCAACCGTTCAAGCGTCCGGCCTCTAGCGGTATCCACACAGTCTCCACACAATTGAATCTTCTCTTGAACACTCGTCACCACGAGAGGAAGAGAAGAGGGCAGAGAAGTTCCACTAGGCTTGCATGGGCACCTCTATTATGGTTGTTCTCCCCCTATTTATAGACTTTAGGAATGTGAAATTTTCCCCAAAACCATTATTATTATGCCTATATCCACCGACGTCCGTTGACCTTATGTGTGTGACCCTCTAGGTCCATATATCTCGCCAGTTAATGACTCTATCAACCCAATAACACTTATTGGTCCTCCTTATCAATTAACTATGTCAGCATATAGATTAATTGACTAAGGATTGATTTAACCCAATTGACAGGTTGAGTCGCCAGCCTGGTGGGTGCCAAGCTATACCACGTGCTCTAGGAGATATGGAGTATATTAGAACTCTCTTATGGAACCTTACCGTCATTGATTACCATGTATGTATAATCCTTAATCCACATTGGACTCATGAATGACTTATGGTATGGTCAACTGTCAAACCCTAATCGGTCACTCAAGTTAGTACTGATGCGTGTAGAAATCATCGAGAACTCCTCCGATATTTCTACTACCTTGGCCAAGGATTTCATCGCATCTCATTCCTTTGAGTCAATCTCCTCAAATACCGAGGGTGGATGATCCCATCTTGATCACACAGTCATCTTCATGGACTTCATGTCGTATCCAATATATGACGTTTTAGATATCCTGCGACTAGGGATTCGTAAGTCATAATCAAAACACGATCATCTATCCACAAGATGTCTTTGGTGTCTCAAGTCAAAGGACCACATACAAAATCATGACATGAATCAACCTGATTGACAGTTAGGTATAATACCATTCAGGGATTCAGACGGATCAATTCAGTGAACTCTTTCTCCAAAGAGCACCCACTATCTATCCTTAGTGTCTCCACACCGATGGCTATAGGATCAACCATACTCATCATATGAGTTGGATTAGATAGTGCTATTCTTTCCGGATAATTCGATGTCCTTCTCGAATGTCCCACGAATAGGAATGTTTAGAACATATGTTTAAAGGCTAGTGATCACTATATTATGATCTCATCATAATTCACGTAGCCATTGCACATGCTCATGGACTTCATTGCAAACATCACACAAGAATGGCAATGAATAAATTTCATTTCAATGAACATTAACAAGAAACATGAAAGTGTGATTGGCTTATAGGCCACATAATATCCATCACTACCTACTTTCGCATGCCCTTACTCTGTCACGTCTTCTCGCCAGCCTCGCGAATCTCTATATAATCCGCTCATAAGTTCTCCTCGCTCGCCCTTTAAACTCTAGTCCGCTGAACCGCATCCCCATCTCGCGTTCTCTCTTTCACCCTTCTTATTTTGCTCTCTCTCTCTCTCCTCTACTCTCGCAATCTCGCTCCCAACTTCTCTCTCTCCTATCCCTTTCTTCCGCCGCTTCTGCGCAAATTTTCCTCTACCGCGTTTCATCTTCCGCTCTTCCTCAAAATCAGTACATGATCTCTCTCACACCCTCATGTTTTCTCTTTCTATCTACATCTTTTGCTATCTTCTCTCGCGACCTCACGCACTCTCTCCTTTCCTCAATTCTTTGACCCCTTTCTTCTGCATTTCCGCACTCCTACTACCTTGATTTCTTCCGCTCAATCCTCTTTCACAGTCATCTCTTCCTCTCCTTCATCCATCTCCTCCTTTTGGTTTCCACCTTTTCATCTTCCAGCGTACCTCTCTTCCCTCTCTCTCGTAACCGCACTTCTCTTCGTTTCTGGAGTTCGCTCCCTCTCTCTCTCTCATAACCGCGCATTCCCTCTTCTTCCACTGTATTTTTCCAAAGTCCTCTCTTCATTTTCCTCCTTCGTTCTCGTTCTCCACCTCTCCGCGATTCTTATTCCCAATTTCTTCTTCCTCCATAATCTTACTCTCTCTATTTCTATTTTCATTCCTCACATCTTCTCTCTATTTCTAACCTTTTATGACTCTACGCCTATTCTCTCCTGCTGAAAATCGCATTCGCGCAACCCCTTCTATCTCCGTTCCCGCTATCGCCTTCTCTCTCGTTTCCACCTCCTCTATCATCTCTCTCTCTCTCCCTTGATTTTCACCTGCAATCTTGTCTTTATTCTCCTAATCTTCCTCACAGTCAAACCTTTTCTTTTCCACCTTCTCTTATTTCCCTCGCATCTTCT
Source organism: Lemna minuta (assembly GCA_024174645.1). Taxonomy (NCBI): domain Eukaryota; kingdom Viridiplantae; phylum Streptophyta; class Magnoliopsida; order Alismatales; family Araceae; genus Lemna; species Lemna minuta. The sequence goes on along the minus strand of CM044101.1, from coordinate 4,054,842 downwards.
TCTACATTTCATTCTAAATTTCTCTCTCTAGATCTAATCCTCTCTCGACTAACTCTCTCACTCTTACTATTTCCAATTTCCCTCTTGACCGATTCATCTCTCGCCAGTCATTCTATTCATCCCGTTTCTCACCCTTTCTCTCTACTTATTTCCCTTACAAAAATATCCTCTCTAACTATTTGTTCTCTCCACTTCTCTCCCTCGCTTCACCACCTTTCTTCCCTAATTTCTCAACCTTTCCACTAATTTTCTCTTTATTCTTTTCTCTCTTCCCTAATTCTTCCTTCAATTACTTTTTGTAGTCCGAGTTTAGAATTCTTCCATTACTCTCATTTCAGCTCCCATTGTTGATATCGTCATACCCTAGAATCCATGTGGATCGACCTAGAAAACTATACGCCTTCATTATTTCCATCTGGTTTTAGTTGTCTTGAGTATAAATAGTAAATTTGTAGGGCTTAAACACACGACGACATCGAGCCTATCATGATTCTTGGCCAGCATGGTTCTAGACATCTCTCTCAAGGTTCTATTTTTACACTCAACCACTCCATTTTGTTGTGGAATTCTTGGAGCTGAGTATTGATGAAATATGCCTAAGGTATTGCATAGTTCATCAAAAATTTTATTCTCGAACTCGCCGCCATGGTCAGTCTGAATGATCTTGACATTCGACCCAAATTCATTTTGTATCCTATTGATAAAGCTTTCAAAGCCTTCAACGGTATCGCTTTTAGCAGATAAGAAATGAACCCAAGTGTATCGTGAGTAATCATCTATGATGACTAATCCATACGATTTGCCTCCTAAACTAGAGACTCGATTTGGACCAAAGAGATCCATATGAAGTAATTCTAGAGGTCGCTTAGTAGAGATCTCTATCGTCTTGTCAAAGCTGGATTTAACTTGTTTAGACTTGATGCAAGTCTCACAAGTTTCAAGTTTCTCTTCTAAACCTAAAGGCAATCCTCGAACCGATTTTAGTGACCCTAGTTTCTTAGGACTATGATAACTAAGGTGTCCTAATCTACAATGCCATAGATCAACCTCGTTTTCTTCGTATTTGGCTACAAGGCATACTCGAGAGTTTCTAATCTCTTCAAGGTCAATAAGATAGATATTTTTGACCCTTTTTCCTACGAGTAGCACTTTCCTAGTTTCCTCGTCGAGGATGTTACATCCTATCCTAGTGAATTCTACAATCATTTGATTGTCACATAGTTGACTCACGCTGATCAAGTTATGATGTAGACCATCCATGAACAAATATTTTTCACTAAAACATCATCATCGATAGAAATCTCGCCAATACCTCGAATTTTCCTGTGTTGCTGTCCCCAAAGGTAACATTCCCTCCATTTTTCTTTTCAAACTTAATAAGCCATCTCTTATTTCCAGTCATGTGTCTTGAACACCCGCTGTCCAAGTACCATTTCTGATCCACTGGAGACACATTTGCAAGGGTTGAGAGATTTAATTCCAAGGCGGCGAACCCCACATGGGCCCAACACTTGGAACCGGAAAGTAACCATGATATCCATGAGGAATATATGGATAGGGTGACATGTTCATTCCTAGAACCAATCTACTATTAGGTACCATTTTTGGTATAGGGTACATGATAACATGCATTTTATACATGAATTTACATGATTTTTAATGCAAATAAAAGCATTAATTGTTCCATTTATATGCATGTTATCATATTTTAAGTATATTTCTATCATTGTATGTAATTTCATTTTAAGATCTAAAAATACATCATTTCATGGATAATTATGCATAATTAAACAGTGTAATTCTAATCCCATTTATATTTAAGATCATAATGATGTTTTCATGATTAAATGATAAAGAGAAAAGATGTTTATGCACACTCATGTATTTTTCTAAATTTACTTTATAAGATACATGAGTGTATTTATTTAATTAAAATTCATTCTCTTTTTATTTTAATATTTTGAATTTTTTTAATGATAGATAATTCAATTTCTGATCCAACAAAACAAATTTAAATTAATTTGGAGTTGTATTTTAAAAGTTATGATTTTTCCAAATTTTAGGAATTTTCTGGAATTTCTCTGAATTTATTTAACTCTATTTTTGATTTTTAAATAATTAAAAAAGGAATAAAAATATTTTTTATTACTGCGCGCTGATGTGGCGGAGCGAAGCCACATGGCGACGCGTGGACGTGTGTTCGTGTGACACGTGGACACGTGTGCGTGATGTGTGTGCGTGACATGCGTGTGTGTGCGTGACACGTGTGCGCGGGATTTATAAATGGGTTAGAGCATCCATAATCGGATTTAAGCTAACCTGTTAAGTCCGTATATGTTATATACGTGATAAATCATTTAAAATTATTCCGTGTGGGATTATGTTCATTTAATTTTTATTTGAGGTGACGTGGCGTTGTCTGAGACATCCGATCGCGTGATTTAATCACGTGTGTCGGATGTTGACGGGTTGAGACCGCGTGGTCGTTGAATACTCACTGTCAAGGGTCAAAATAAAGTCCAAACTTATCAATTTCAAGCATAATTCACAAATTGAAGGGTATAATGGTAAATAGGGTTGAATCCACAGGAAATTAAGGAAATTTTTTATGATCTCTTCGAGTTTGATCAAATCAGACGATGAATCGATGATAGAAATTGGGCAAAGTGATATTTTATGAAAGAGAAATTGAAGACGAATCCATGGAATCAAAAATCAATGAATTTGACTTTGATTTTGCGGAGAAATCAAAGATTGAATAGAGAGGATTTTTCCAAAAATAAAATCACAAAATTACCGAAAATAAGAGAGATATTAAACTAAATTACGATTCTAAAATGAAATTAAATGCTAAACGAAGATAGATTTGGATGAAACATGATTCCTAACCCATAGTTGCGATCGAATTGATCCAATCAATCGTCGAAATCAAGTCTATTCATCAAAATTCAAAAATCGCGATTTGTGGAGTTCAAGTGTCGATTTCTTCCTCGTCGATCGTCGAAATCTTGATCTTAAGCACTCCATGGACACGAAAATGAGTCTAGAAGCTATTGGGATCAAGAGATTCAAGAGATTTGGTGTCTAAACAGTTTGATTAAGTCGAATTGCTCTCGAATGCTTCACAATCTCGAAGAACATCTCAATTTATAGGGTGATTTGGGCGTAACCGTCTGATCTCCATTTAATCTGCGATCAACAGCTCTGATGAAATGCATCAGATGCGAATCGTTACCATTAAGTCATAGACGTTGGATCGCCGATCGACCGCTGAGATGAAGCCACGTCGCATGCGTTATAAAAACGCATCAAAGGGTCACCGTCGAATTGCGATCGGACGTTTCTGATGCGTTTCCGTTGGTTTAATCTCAGTCGTTATAACTCCCTTGATCAATGGCTCTGATTAAATCATTTAGAAAACAATTCGCTGATGAATCATGATGCGCGACGTACCCCCTCACTTAAGTGAAGATCAAGGGTCACGATCCTTCGCGCGATCGGACGCCCCTTACGCTGCCACATCACCTCCCACGTCGATTGTTCGATCGCGAAGCGATCAAATGCTCTAGATCACGCCACGTCACTTGCACACCTTAAAATATCTGAAAAATTGATTTTAATTAGAAAATTTGATTTTTAATTACAGAAATTCCTTAGAAATTCATTAAAAATTGAGAAAAATTCTGAAAAATTCTGAAAAAATCTGGAAAAATCCCTAAAAGTTAGAAAATTCATAACTTTCAAAATATAACTGCAAATTAATCCAAAATTCTTTCATTTGATTAGAAATTTAATTATCTATCATTATAAAAAGTCAAATTTAATATATAACAAGATATTTAATTTCTAGTTCAAAAATACGTTCATTTCTTTAAGATTTAAAACTTTAGAAAATAAAAATCAATGTATAAAGATCATTTCTCTCATTATTTAACTTTAAAAACTAATTATAATCTCAATTAAACATGGGTTATGAAATTATTAATCTTCAATTCATCCTAATTAACCCTTAATTAATGTATTTTGAGATTATAATGACTTTTTTATAGAATTATAGATGAATACTCATAAATATGATAACAAGCATAGGAGTGAAATCTTTTATTCCTTAATATGCATTAATAATCATGTATTATGATGTCTAATTAGCATGTTATCAGCTCCACATTAAAATGAGCATGGAGTGGCTATTGTGATAAGATCCTCACAAGAGCTCTCTCCTCTTTGCAGCATTATCAGATCGAGTGGCAAGATCCAAATGTCGTTTGATACCAAATGAAGAATTAGAAACTAGAATGTCACATGTTTCTCAAGAATTCCAAGAAAGAATGAAAAATATGATCATATGGAGAGAAGAAACAGGTTCAAATGCCACACAAAAACATGCGAAGCATCACATGTTGAAGTTTGATGCATCATTGTAGTACAAGACAAAAGAATATATTTTTTCTCTTCACCGACTTGCCTCAATTGACTCTTTTAACCAACTTACCTTTTTTGTTTTTGACTAAGCCTTTATTCCTATTGGTTAATCTTGTGATTATGTAAGCCTATAAATAGAGGTCTTGTAATAGGAAAAATACATTGTAGAGAGGTATCGAAATTTGTTTTCATTATTTTGATTGGGAGTTTTCCTCTTTTGTCTCTCTCTCTCTCTCTCTCTCTTTCTCTCTCATAGTTCAGCCTAAATGTGATTGATCTTGAGTTGCTTGTAAGAAATCTCTTGATGATAATGTAAGCTTATTTTATCCTTCAAGTCCTACAATTGGTTTCAAAGCTTGGTTCAAGATGTTTTTTAGGAGTTTGTTGTGGAGTTTCCATGCTGAAGTTAGAGGCATATTTTCTCCTAGAACTTGTAAGTTTTTATTTGAAGTTTATTAATTTTAATGACAACAAGATTTAGTACAGAGTTTTCTCAATTAGCTGTTGCTCCATTTAATGGAGAGAAGTATGAGTTTTGGAGTAAAAAAATTAAGGCTTATTTAGTTTCTTTGGAATTATGGGATGCCATAAGTAATGGTTATGTTGAAGATGAGATGAGGAGATATGAGTTAAGAGAGTTAAAGAAAAAGGATGCAAAGGTTTTTTTTTTTAATCAATCAGTTACTGGTGAAATATATCATAGAATTTATGATGCACAAAAAACTCATGAACATGGAATATCTTGACAACATAATTCCATGGAGAAGAGAAAGTTGCAGTGGTGAACTTACAAACTTTTAGAAGATAGTTTGAAAACTCGAATATGAAAAGTAAGGAAACTATTCAAGATCATTTTTTAGAGGTTCTATTCTTATTGAAGAGATGAGAAGCTATGGTGAAGATTTATCCCAAATAAAAGTTGATGGAGAATTATCTCATCACATGAACACAAGGGTTCCAAGTGAACCTAGATATGACTTAAGGAAAAGAAATCATTCTCAATAGCAACAAAATGGCATACTCCTCCTTATTCACAAATTTGAGAAATTATCCATTCATGAAATGAATGAAGGAAGCCTCTCTAAAACAATGAAAGAGAGTGTAGATCCAAAGGAATTACCTTCCCTCCTCCTCTATTTACACAGTGATCCAAAGATTGACTTGGTCAAAAGAAATTAAACTCTCATCTTTAGATACTTAGAATTATTTGAATAGATCAAGTCAACCACCCTTACCTTGGTGTAGGCTCCTTAATATCCAAACCATATCCACTATATCATAGGTACCTTGTATAATTATTGATCTCAAGAAATAAAATCAGTAGGAACATCTTTTTTATTCCCTTCCCTTCTCTCTTTGAATACCACCCATCGTTAAAAGTATAGAGGAGATCTATTCCTTATGAAAGCATAATATCTTCAGAGATCAGAGCCTTTATGAAAATAATTCAGCATGAAGACAACTTATGAAGAAAATTAGTATGAAGAAAGTTGTTGTTAAGGAAGACAGTCATGAAGACCATCCTCCTCACCATCTCCTACTCAAGCAATAACATCACGGTTAAAGGAGAGAAAGAAGTCTTACAGCTTAACTATTCAAGGGCTATCTCCTACATGATCAACATCTCAACCGAGTATGAAGACAGTTCAGCATAGAGGAGACTCGTACTTGAAGAAAAGGAAGTTTCGACTTGAAGAAAAGGAAGCTGTCATCACTGTCACCGCCCGTCTCAGCCTTCTCTCCACCTCATCCAGGGGAATTTCTCAACGTCAAAGGTTTAAGTATTGTTGAGCTCAAAGTCGTCGTGTGTTTAAGCCCGACAAACTTACTATTTATAACTAGGAAACTATGAAGCAAATGGGATAATTGGGATGTATAGGTTTCCTAGGTCGATCCACAGGGACTTTAAGGTGAGAAAATGTCAATGTAGGAGGGAAAGAAAGGAGAATAACCAAGATTACTTGGATATATTAATTGGAAGAGTAATTAGAGTACATGCGAATCAAAGGATATTAAAACTAGGACAAAGTTTATGAAGAATGATGTAATAGGAGATGTAATAACCATAGGAAAAAAAGAAAGAGAAAGGGAAAGGAAATTAGAGAAGGAATAGCGTGAGTGGAAGAGAGTGAAGGAGGAGAAAGGGGAAGAGAGCAATAGCCGAAAGGGAGAGAGAGAGTCATATGTAGAGAGAGAATGTCGCAATCAGAGAGAGAGAGAGGTTCGAAGAGAGCAAGAGAGGGAAAGAGAATCGAGAGTAAAGGAGAGAGGGAAAACATGAGACGGGGAGAGAGAGGATGCGAGAGAACTTAGAGAGAGGTAGCGTGCGGTTACGGGAAAGAAATTAGAGAAGGAAAGAAATTAGAGATAGAGAGGACGTGCGGTTACGGGAAAGGTGGAAGAGAGGGAGAATCATAAAGTTGAAAGAGAAAGAGGAAATAACGGAAGAGTGAGAGCGAGAGAAAGAGGGAGAGAAGGATGATCAAAAGAGAGGAATTTGAGGGAGAGATCCAGAGGTGTCAGAAATTATGACAGAGGGGAAGCGAGAGGGAGATGAAGTGGAAACATGACAAAGAGAGAGGGAAAAATTTAGAATGGAAGACTAGGAGACGCAGGGGGAGAAACGGAAATGCGAAAGCACAGAAGAGATTCGGATAGAAAGAAACGGAGGAAGGAGATCGAAAAGGTGAGGAGGAGAGGGAAGATGTGAGGGAGTGGGAGATATCGTGTGAGAGATAGGAAGAGCGGAATTAGAGAGAGAAATACGACGAGAGAGAGAGAGTGGGAGTGACAGAATTGTCAAACTCGGAAGAGAGGGAGAGGTCTAGAGAAATCGGGAGAGTTAGAGGGATCCGAGCGATTACGAGAGAGAGGGATCGGAAATGATAGTATAAAAAAAGGAAATGAGGAAGAGAGCGAACAAAATATGGGGAAGAGAGTGAGGCGACAGAGAAGCGAGGACGACGGAGGCGAATAAACTGGATATACGGGAAGAGGGTGAAAATGAGAGAGGTTTAGAGATGAGTGATGAAGACAGTGAGGAGAAAACGGGAGTAGCGGAAGAGATAGAACGAGAGATTGAAACGAAAAAAAAGAGAATTTGGCGGAAGAGACGGAATTGAAGAAGGGAGGGCGATGAGAGCGAAGACGTGAGGGCGTGAGGAGAGAAGATGGAAGAATGATTATGAGAAAGAAATTTAGTGGAAGACTGGGACGAAAATGAGAGGACGGACGGGAGAATTAAGAAAATTCGGGAATAAAGAAATGAAGATTAAGTTTAGCGGAGGACGGGAAAGAAATTAACGAAGAAATGACAGAGAGAGGGAGAAATTTCGGGGCAGATAAAGAGAGAAAGAGAGAGGGAAAGAAGAAAATGAGGAAGAGCAAGAGAGTAAGAGGGCAAAAGAGAAGAATTAACGGGAAGATGGAGAAGATGATATGCGGGAAAGAAACTTCGCGGAAGAACAAAAGAAATCGAGATCGGGAGTGACGGAATAGACGGAGATTTGAGAGAGAGACGATACCGAAACGACAAAATAGAATAAATGAAAAGAATTGCGATGGAAAGAAATGAGGAAACGAGGAAGATGAGAAGAAGAACTGGAACATACAAATTTGCGGAGAGATCACCTAGAAGATGTCAGAGGACGAACGCCATCGGTAAATATCGAGAAGGGCTTAGAGAGAGAAAAATGTGGCCGAGGAGCACAAACGGGGAAGGTAAATGGGGCGAAGAGATAGAGAGGAGATATGCAGTAGAGGTAGAGAGGGAAAGTTGGGAAATGACGATAAAGGGTGATTGCGAGGGGAGATCTAGGAAATGAGGGAGATGAAGGATAGCAGAACGAGAAAGAGAGGCAAAGCAAACGGAATATGAAAAGAGAAGAATAGAAAGTTCAGAGAATCGAAAATGAGAGACGAATAGAAAAGAGGAAGAACGAAGAGATAAATTGAACAAAAAGATAAACGAGAAAGAAAGGGTGAGAGAAGAATCCTACGACGCTGAAAGAAACTTACTGAGAAACATGGGAGGAGATAGACTGAGATTGCAAGAGGAATAGTGAGGAAGAAGACGAGAAAGAACTCAAATTAAACTTCAGAATCAGTCGGGAGAGGAGTTACAACAGGAGAAAATCTAAACCTAGGTGAGAGAAAGAACAACCTAAAAAGAAGAGGGAAGAGGAAGTTGGGGGAAGAGGCTAAAAGAAGGGAAGAAGGAGCTGTGGAAGAGCTTTTTTTCCCTTTTATTCTCTCGAATCTCCACTTCAGCTGGGCTCACATTGTTTGATTGGGCTTGCAATTGCTTGTCTTGGACAGCCCATTAAGCCCTTTAAGCACTTCCATTTTGGAGGATCTTGCTGTCCTTCCTCTTGTACTTCATTTCTTTGCTTTGGACAGCCCATTATGCCTTCTATTTTGGAGGGTCTTGCAACTCTTCCTCTTGTATAGTTCCTGAAAATAAGAAAAACAGAAGTCATACAAAATAATCTCTTTTTGATGCATTAATAGTCTACAACATCAAGTCAAGAGATGATAGAGGAGATGGTGTATTCAAGAGTTTAATAAAGCTAAATAAGAATAATAAATGAGTGGTTATAACTACGTTTCATGTTCTTATCAACTATCAACACTATCATCGTCAACCATTCCTTGCCTCTCTATACCTTACCATGGTGATCCGTAAGAAGACTAGAAGCAAAGTTAAAGCTTGGCGACCCCTTATCACCAAGTAAAGTGACTACTTACTCATACGATGACAACTATTAAAAACACAGACAATACGAGGACATCAGAACGTCTCAAACACGACGTTGACCAGAAACCCTGACGACGGGAACATCCTCAGATCTAACTAGTTCCGAAGGAGTAACTCGCGAAGAAGTTCCGAAGGAGTTCTAACTTCCCTTCGCTCACCCGACTGGCCCTCTCGATGTCAATAGGCTAAATCACCATCACTAATATCAACAACTATTCCCTACCCTCCCTTTTGTTTACTCTAGCAAACAAAAGAAGACAAGAAGCTTGGTCAACTCAGTCGCTATCTACCGTAAAGCGTTACCATTTTTCTATCTTCCTATCACTATTTCACATTTAATCGCTCACGGCGATGGGAGGCTATCGGGAGGTCTCGTACACGATCAGACTACGGATGACACATGAGACCTTCCACTAAAAGAAATAACAGCAGAGAAGGTCAAAAACAGAAAGCAATTCACCCAGTCGATCCGTAATAGTAAAACGACATCGTTACATATCGTTTACGGCTACAACACGGACGCACGGAGGATGAGTTAATTTGGGAAGACCTCAAACCTATCAGACTCCATGTGTGCGTCCACTACGACTCCGTAACTGTCAAAGTCATTACAGACTGGATAGAGCAAGACTTTCAATTGATGGCCATCACGGAAGCCAAAGGACATAAAGAAAGCTTCCGCAACTTGTGTAACCGTTCATACGCGGAAGTTACGATGACACGTCTTCTCACCATCGCTCCTCGTCTCCATATTCTGTAAAGGAGATTTGTAAGAGAACGGAAAATGTTTGTTGTTTATGAATGAAAGAATTTTCCTTGTTTCGAACACGCTCTATGTTCTTGTGATTTCCCGTGCCTCTCCCGCATCCTCTCACTCCGAAATTTCTATCTCCCCATTCTTTTCTTCCCCATGTCGCTTTCAACCACGTCCTATCAGAGACTAACCGAGGAGATCTTACACCATTTGGCAACGTCAAGAGCATCGTCTTCTCGTCCCAGTCAGGTTATCATCCTCGCTCCCTCTTCACAGTGTTTAATAGTTCCTCTTTAAAATCATAAGTCCAACATTACACTTACCTTCTTATCTATTCTCTCTATTATAACTATTATCCAAAAATTATCCTACATTAGATAACCCCCAACCTTTATTCTATCCATCCTAATTACTCTCCTCGTTATTCTCTTTTCACATCATAAATCTTCCACACCCTATCCAATCTTCTTCTCATCACGATCTCTCTCATCATCATTATCATTTTCCTCACATAGTGATCACTAGTCTTTAAACATATGTTCTAAACATTCCTATTCGTGGGATATTTGAGAAGGACATCGAAATATCCGGAAAGCATAACACTATCTAATCCAACTCATATGATGAGTATGGCTGATCCTATATCCATCGGTGTGGAGACACTAAGGATAGATAGTGGGTGCTCTTTGGAGATAGAGTTCACTGAATTGATCCATCTGAATCCCTGAATGGTATTATACCTAACTGTCAATCAAGTTGATTCATGTCATGATTGTGTATGTGGTCCTTTGACTTGAGACACCAAAGACATCTTGTGGATGGATGATCGTGTTTTGATTATGACTTACGAATCCTTAGCCACGGGATATCTAAAATGTCATATATTTCATATGACATGAAGTTCACGAAGATAATTGTGTGATCAACATGGGATCATCCACCCTTGGTATTTGAGGAGATTAACTCAAAGGAATGAGATGCGATGAAATCCTTGGCCAAGGTAGTAGAAATATCGGAGAAGGAGTTCTCGATGATTTCTACACCCATCAGTACTAACTTGAGTGACTGGATTAGGTTTGAGAGTTGACCATACCCTAAGTCATTCATGAGTTTAATGTGGATGAAGGATTATACATACATGGTAATCGATGACGGGAAGGTTCCATAAGTGAGTTCTTACATACTCCATATCTCCTAGTGTACGTGGTGTAGCTTGGCACCCAACGGGCTGGCAACTCAACCTATCCATTGGGTTAAATCGATTCTTGATTTATTAATCTATATGTGGATGTGAATAATTAATTAAGGTTGACCAATAAGGTGTTATTTGGTCTATAGAGTTATTAACTAGTGAGATATATGGAGCTAGAGGGTCACACACATAAGGTTTATGGATGTTGGTGGATATAGATATAATTATGAGGGTTTTTATGAAAAAACCTCATTCCAAATGTCTATAAATAGGGAGAGAACGACCATAACTGAAGGTGCCCATGCAAGCCTTGTGGGAATTCTCTCCTTTCTTCTCTTTCTCTCTTGGTGAAGAGCTTTGAAGAGGAGATCCAATCATCCGGAGACCGTGTGGATACCGCTAGAGGCTAGACACTTGAATAGCTTCAAGAACTCATTCAAGGAAACTTGTAAGTATGTTTTCTCATACATACTAGATGATAGGATCATTTGTTCTTGGTGGCTTAGTATTTTGAATGTCCAATTCAATGTTTTTCCACTGCATTTGATGTTTTGATCAAAATTTCGGAAAGTTATCGACCTCAGATCCCATCACATATCTCTTCTCTTCACATTCATCTTATCGTCCTTACTATTCTCATCATATTTCCTCATATATCTCGAATTAACCTATACAATCTCCCCCCTGAATTATACATCTATTCCTCACTGATATCATTCATAGATCCTTCATAAGATTGTAGGATTATTTCATGTTTACATATCAGTAGATATTCACATTTATTTCACTCACTTCTCCCTCACATCTCCATCAATATATCATCATCTTCATAAATATCCTCATATATTATCATTTCCAAAATATCCTATGATAAGTCCAAATTATGTATAGTTTTTATGTCATTGTGATGGTCTAATTGGACTTATGCAATAATATTTTCTTTCAAAATATTTTTTCCCTTAACCTCTATCTACCAAAAGTATAGTTCAGTGAGGGGTCGAATCCAAGGGAGGCATTTCTAATTCCTCTTTCACTCGTGCAATCTTTTCCTAACATTCAATTCTGTGTCATTTCTTAGTAATTAATTCGAATTGCTACTATCATAGACTGTCTGAATAGCTGAAACAACTATATATTTCTTTCTTTCTTTATGAAATAATGACAATCTGAATCTTGTACTTATAGCTGATTGCTCTTCTTTATGTTGTAATCCTCTTACTTATCTTTTGATTTTACTAATTATATTCAGGTAATTTGTATTATTCTTCCTAGGTTGGTGAGGTATCTAAGGAATTTATTTTTAGATTGAAAATCCTCTTTATCCACTATGATCAGCTGTATCACCCTCCCTATTTTTTTTTAGTTAAATCGTCAACATGAATGATGAGAGTTTTCTTTTCTTTTTCTACTTTATTATATTCACTCTAACCTCTCTTACTAACTCTCTTTACTTTTGAATGTAGAGAATTAAAACTAAGAACACTCTGTAACTAATTATTTCCTGTTCAAGAACTTCTCTATCTATATCTCTTGTAAATCTAGCCAAATATATCACTTAGTATCAAATCTCTTTTACGGATATTTTTTGAGTTTGAATAAAAAAAAGAAAACACAGATTATAGAAAGAAAATCAGAAGTATTTTTCTCTATAGATCCTAATCTTACCTCGGTTAAGAGCTAAATCCAAAAGAAAACGAAGTTAGGAAGTACAAAAAAACGCAAATATTCTCTGCAAAAGATAATCCGAAACTATATTATATAGATCTTTATTAAACTAGAGAGCTTTAATCCAGTTCATAAGAAAGAATCTAACTCTAAATCAGAAAGAATGCAGTAAATCGATCAAAATAAATTTCGCGGAAAGAAAATAGAGAAGAAATTTATGCTTAACTGTGCTTCGAGATTTTGAATGTACGTCGAACTGAAAGAACTAAAAGAAATCCTGCTTCAAAATGAAATCTAGCATCGATCTTGGTCTTCTTCCCGCTGTGTCCTCCTGGCCAAGCTTCGTCTTGGACGGGAAATCAAGACGCCCTCCTCAGCTCCTCGTTCCCCTTTTTAACCTAACTGATTCGCGTTTTTGAAGATATGCGAATCAGTTAGGAAACTGATGTTTGTCGCTTTGCACCGTTCCCGTATTTCGTTTCAACAGGTTTAGTCAACTTCTCCTCTCATTCGTAGCGCTTCGTAATCGTGAAAAGCATTGAACGTCTCTCCTTTGATGGATTCTTCGTACGTGATGCTTTACACGCAGCAGCATACCTTCATTCCTCATTGGTTGATGATCTCTGCATACAATCCCTGCCCACCATGCTATTAAACCTATCAGATCTGACGAGCCCAATAAGGGCTTAGTTACAATCAACATAAAAGTAAATAAAAAACTAGATCACAGTATTTTAAAAAGAGCTTCATTAAAAGAAATAAGCAATAAGAAGGGCTTATTGTTGCTTATAGATTGCTTTTTAGAGGATTTCTTAGCTGAATTCGTAAATTGTTTATCTTTGTAAAATCATATGATAATATGCAAAAGATGAGTGATTTTAGCCACTAAAATTGAATTATTCTAAAGATGAGCATCCTCATTTGCTATCTTTTTGCATGTTATCATCCTACATCAAAAGTTGTCAAGAAGATATTAAGGAGTCTTCCACCAAAATTTAATTATGTTGCTGCTGCTATTGAGAAGTCCAAAGATCTATCAACTTACACACAAAATGAATTGATGGGGTTTTTGATTTCTCATGAGGAAAAGATGAAAAAAGTTCTTGAAAGATTATTAGAAGAAGCGTTTCAAAATAAAGTTCAAGTTTCAAAAGGTCAATCAAAACAAGAAGGTACAAGGAATTATACTCAACTTGGTAGAAGACATGGACGTAGTTTTTTGTGGTGGATGTAGTCGTGGAAGACTTGATCAAAGAAGTTGAGGTCATGGAATTAGTTTAATAGATGGAGGTCAATATGGGCAAGGAAGAAAATACAGACGTGGAAGTCAACGTGGACGTGGAAGAAATGTCTAATATTGACAATTACAAGGTCAAAATAATAATTATGGACCAATGTCGTGTCGACCTTATCATAGGTTTGGACATATTCAATCTTATTGTTGGAAAAGGTAGATGAACAAGCAAATACAATTGAAGTTGACCGAGTCAATATGTTTCTATCAAGCATAAATTCATTGCTTGATAGTAATAATATTTGGTTCAAAAGAATGAATGATGGCAAGATTACAAAAATTAAAGGGGTTGGAAAAATTGAAACTAAAAAAAAAATCTGGAGAGGATATGGTACTTAAGGATGTTTATTATGTTCCAAAGTTTACACATAATCTCTTGAGCTTAGGACAACTGCTGGCGTACGATCCTCGTCACCACCAAGCCATGACACCATGGCACGGAAGGAGCCGACACCCACACGCGTCCAGCCCCCCACGACACGCGAAGACGAAGAATGCTGATTTTTGCTACACCGCTTGAGGACTTCATCTTCCACAATCAACCACACTCTGACCTCGCGCGCGTGGACCAATCTTTCCTTTTCTGTGCTTATAAACTTTTCGGATTGCATGTGATTTAGTGGGTCTGCGTTTATCTCTCTTCCCCTTTGGGGTTTGTAAGTGAACCCTCTCTTTCAGGCCCTACTTAAGAAGCCCACTCTTTGTTGACCTTTTATTTTATTTATGTTGGGCTATTAGGTTCATGGGCCTCAAGTAGGCCCTTTCCCCTCTTGGCCCATCCTAGACTCTATAAGAGGGGAAGGGACCCTTCACAAACCCTAGCCGTCATTTCAAGAAAGAAAGGAGTGAACTCCCTCTCGAGTGACTGCTTAAGGAAGTTTGAAGAAGGGTTCCAACCGTTGTCGCCACAGCCACCGCCGCCGCCGCCGCCACCTCATGCCGCATCACTGCCACTGCCGCCGCCCGCGCCGCCGCCATTGCCATTACCTGCGCCGCCACTAGCGCCACCGCCGCTGCTGCCGTCAGTGCCACCGCCCGCGCCACCACTGTTGTTGCTGCCTGCACTGCCGCCACTGCCCGCGCTGCCGCCGCAATGCCCCTTGCCGCCGCCCTTCCCGCCGCGGCCCGCACTGCCGCTTGCGGGGCCCCTACCTCGTGCCGCATCACCGCCGCTTGCGCCACCGCCGTTGCCACTACCCGCGCCGCCACTCGCGCCACCACCGCTGCTGCCGCCCGCACTGCCACCACTGCCCGCGCTGCTCATATGATGAGTATGGCTGATCCTGTGGCCATCGGTGTTGAGACACCAAGGATAGATAGTGGGTGCACTTTGGAGAAAGAGTTCACTGAATTGATCCGTATGAATCCCTGAATGGTATTATGCCAAATTTTCAATCAGGTTGATTCATGTCAGGGTTGTGTACGTGGTCCTTTGACCTGAGACACCAAAGACATCTTGTGGATGGATGATCGTGTTTTGACTATGACTTACGAATCCCTAGCCACGGGATCTCCAAAACGTTATAGATTGGATACGACATGAAGTCCTCGAAGGTGATTGAGTGGTTAAGATGGGATCATCCGCCCTCGGTATATGAGGAGATTGACTCAAGGAATGAGATGCCGTTAAATCCTTGGCCAAGGTAGTGGAAATAATAGAGAAGTTGTTCTCAAAGATTTCCTACTCGCATCAGTACTAAATTGAGTGACCAATTAGGGTTTGAAAATTAACCATACCCTAAGTCATTCATGAGTCTCATGTGGATGAAGGATTATACGTACATGGTAACCAATGACGGCAGGGTTCCATGAAAAAGTTCTAATGTACTCCATATCTCCTAGAGCACGTGGTGTAGCTTGGCACCCACTGGGCTGGCGACTCAACCTGTTGATTGGGTTAAATCGATCCTTAGACAATTAATCTATATGTTGATATAGTTAATTAATAAAGAAGACCAATAAGTGTTATTGGCTTGATAGAGTCATTAACTGGTGAGATATATGGACCTAGAGGGTCACACACATAAGGTCAATGGACGTCGGTGGATATAGACATAATAATAAGGGTTTTTGTGAAAATTTCACATTCCTAAAGTCTATAAATAGGGGGAGAACGACCATAATAGAGGTGCCCATGCAAGCCTAGTGGAACTTCTCCTCTCTCTTCTCTTCCTCTCGTGGTGACGAGTGTTCAAGAGGAGATCTGATTGTCTGGAGACTGTGTGGATACCGCTAGAGGCCAGACGCTTGAACGGTTGAAGAACTCTTTCAAATGATCCAAGTATGAATTTTATTCTATACTAGATGATAGGATCACCTAGAATGGATGATGAGATCATCTATTCTTGGTGCTTCAACGATGTTGAATGTTTTGATTCAACACCTTCCGTTGCAATCATTATTATGGACAAAAATTTGGAGAGCTTTTCGAGCCTCAGATCCCAGCACATCCCACCGCTGCCGCTGCCACGCCCAGGTTGCCCCGGGGCCCCGTCGCGCACCCTCTGGGCAAGGAGTATGTGATGCAGGACCAACGGGGTGAATCGGTCCGGCGCTAATATCCTCTAAGGGGGAACTAGGGATGTAAGAACTACGTGTTCTAAATGATGTTATGATGTCTAAAATCTCCTCAAGCAGCCAACCTTCCGGCGCGTCGTCACAGTGCTCATGGGGTGCGCCGAGTAGGATGGAGCGGAAGTCCTCCCGGATCCGTCGACGCCAGAGAGAGGACAGTCTCGGGTCGTCGGGGAAGCTCGATCGTCAACCCGACGGCCGGATCCACGATCCCAATCCCGTACCCTGACGTCACTCAACCTAACTAGGTCCGAGGGTGGTGGAGACAAGTGCGGGAAATGCGAAGGAAATATAGAACTTCAAAGTAAGAGAAAGGGGAATGAATGCCTAACTCGCGAGGGCGCGAGCCCGGCTCGGTCGAGGCGAGGGAGGTCGCTCGGCGCGGCAGCGATGTCGCACACGGGGCGAGTCGGCGAGGGAACGCGGAGGAGCGATCGGCGCGGAACGCGGAGGGAGCGATCGGCGCGAGGGCGGGACGATGACGCAGTCGCAACGAGCCGGGACGGGTCGCAGCCGAACGAGGTGATGGCGGGAGGTGGCGTCCTGGGCGGTTCTGCCGGTGCTGGACCGGCTCGGGCGGTGCAGGTCGGTGCCGGGGCCGATCCAGGGCTGTCCTGGGCCGGTCGGGCCGTTCGGGGCGTGCCCTGGACCGCTTCGGGGCCGGTTCGAGCGGTCTGGACCGCTCTAGACCGGCTGGGCGGCCTCGCGGTCTGGGACCGTCGGGTTCGGGCCCGGTGCGGGCCGGGTTGGGGCCGAACCGGCTCGGGGCGTCTGGGACCCGGCCCTGGCCGGGTCGCTGCAGGGCGGCTCGACCTGGTCAGAGTGCGGTCCGGGCCGGTTCGGGCTGGCTCGGGACCGGCTTTGGGCGGTCCCGGGTGAGCCCGGGCGGCTCGGACCGGTTGAGTAAGGGGGGAACGATTCCCGCGAGTCGGCTCCGCGGGAATCGGTCGTCCCCTCTTCCACGCTCTGCGGCTGCGCGGCGGCGGCGGAGGCGGCGGAACGCGGCGCGTTCGCGGCGAGATGGCCGGGCGGCTACGGCGGGCTGGGCGCGGCGGCAGCTGGCGGCTGTTTCGGCGGCGACGGAGGCCTGGTTCGGCGGCAGCGCGGCTTGAGCGCGGCGGCGATAGGCGGCGGCCTTGGGCGGCGGTGGTGGTGGTGGCTAGGGTCGGCGGCGCGGCTGGGATTAGCGGCGGCGGCGGCAGCTGGGTGCGGCGGCGGCGGCGGACCTCTGCGGCGGCTACAACGGCGGCTTGGAGCGGCGGCGATGGAGGCGGCGTGGAGAGGAACCGGAGCTAGGGCAAGAAGTGGCGGCGGAGGCGGCGGCGGCGGCGGCACGAACTGGTGCGGCGGCAACGGCGTCGGCGTCGGCGGTAGGACTTCTTCCCTAACCTTCCTTGAGCAACCACTTGAGAGGATGATTCCTTCTTTTCTCAAATGACGGCTAGGGTTTGTGGGGGGGTCCCTTCCCCTCTTATAGAGCCCTTGGCGGGCCAAGAGAGGAAAGGGCCCACTTGAGGCCCACAACCCACACCCATACTCATAGAAATAGAATAAAAGGTTCACAAAAGGGAAAGGGCCTTAGGCTAGGGTCCCGAAACAAAGGGAAACCCACCCAAAGGCCTAAAGAGAGAGAGAGAGACATGCAAAGGCCCGCTTAAACACGTGCGGGCTAAATAAAGTCATAATAAAATAGAAAACGGAAAAGATAGCTCCACGCGCGCGAGCTCGTGGCGAGAAGAGGGTCTCACTTGGTGTAATGAAACTCGGGATCCTTCGTCTTCGCCTGTCGAGGGGGCTGGACGCGCGTAGGTGTCGGCTCCACCGGCGCCGTAGTGTCATGCCTTGGTGGCGACGGGGGTTGTACGCCACCAGTATGCCCTATCTGTGACGTTGTCGACCCGGCCTGCCTTCATTGACCGTCTGTGCCGCGTACGAACGACCTCCCTCGTCACGACCGACCGGGCTTGCGCCTTGAAGGTTAGGAATGCATCCCCTCTTCCTTATTTCGAAGTCCCTTTATTCTTGCAGTATTTCCCGCATCTGTTTCCACCGCCCTCGAAACCTAGGTAAGGTTAGTCGGTAGGGTGACACGAGCGGATTGAGATCGTGGTCCGATCCGTCTTGTTGGCCGTCGAGCTACCCTCGACTACCCAAGGCCCAACGCCCGCGAGGACATGGGTTGGATGTTAGTTTAACTTAAGTTTGATAATTTTCTTAGGTGCCCTTTTATTATTTATGAAATATTATATTGGGCAATGTTTAAATTTTGATTAATAGATGTTTGTCAAAATGATTTGAGAATGGTATGTGTGTGTTAGTGCAGGTAACGATGGATTGAGAGATTGACCCACGTCCACTTTGGAACGCAGACGTCGCTATGAATAAGCTCTAGATTAATCATTTTCCAATCTGCTATTAAATATACTTGAATAAGAACATCTAAAGATAGGAGTAAAACCTTCATAAAACCATGAATCATTCTTGGTATTTCTATTATTTTTTAATTTCTATGTTTAACTTTAAATCACTGTCATTTTAGAATAGCAGTATTAATATTCATTGATTAAATATGCTTTTGTAATTCTCTTATTGTCACCAATATTGTTTTCTTATTTACATATATTCACTTTTCATTATTTCCTAACTTTATACTATCAAACTATGTTTTTATCTTATGTTCATTTTCAGGTAGTGTTAAGAATTGCGTATATACTCAAAAACCCCCATCAAAAGCAAAAACCGAATACACTCTCTTTCTCCAACTCTCGTTTTCAAAAAGAAGAAAATAAAAAATCAAGGGTTTGCTCCTGCGATTTTCTCTCTCCAATGAAGAAGAAAAAGAGGCGATCCGATCTTCTCTCACACACGCGATCATAAAAGAAACTCTGAAGCAATCGTGGTCCTCAGAGATTTTTAACCGAAACGAAAATGAAAACGAAATGAAATGAAAACCGAAATGGAGGTCGTAAACACACACATCGAAAAAAATGAAAACAGACGAAGGCCTAACACGCTGATTTCTGTTACGTGCAGTTCCGAAGAAACATTGGCGATCAATCGTCGACTTTCTCTCTTTGTTCTTCGGAACTGCACGTAACAGAAATCAGCGTGTTAGGCCTTCGTCTGTTTTCATTTTTTTGCTGTGTGTGTTTACGACCTCCATTTCGGTTTTCATTTCATTTCGTTTTCATTTTCGTTTCGGTTCAAATTCGAATTTCGTTGATCGTGTCCTTGTTTAAATCTCTGATTTTCGTTCTTCCTAATCTCAGTGTATCTTTCTTTAATTTTCTGATTTTTAATCTCTGATTTTCGTTTCCACATGTTGATTTTATAAGCCTCGTTCCGATTTTGATTTCCACATTTTCGCTTTCATTTCTTTTCATCTGTATTCCTTTGTGTTCTCATCAATTTCGTTCTAATTCTTTTTCGGTTTTCTAAATCTGTAGTTTCATTTTTTTTTTATTTCTGTTTCCTGTTTTTTTTTCTGATTTTCTATTATATGTTATCATATTCTATCTGTTTTAATTATTCTATTAAATATGTATTATTTGTTATCATATTTGATTTTTTTTAATTATTCTATTAAAATTCTATTATCTTTTGTCATATTCTATCTGTTTTAATTATTCTATTAAATCTGTATTATTTGTTATCATATTTGATTTCCACATTTTCGCTTTCATTTCTTTTCATCTGTATTCCTTTGTGTTCTCATCAATTTTGTTCTAATTCTTTTTCGGTTTTCTAAATCTGCAGTTTCATTTTTTTTTAATTTATGTTTCCTGTTTTTTTTTCTGATTTTATTTTATGTTATCATATTCTATCTGTTTTAATTATTCTATTAAATCTGTATTATTTGTTATCATATTAAATCTGTATAATTATTCTATTAAAGTTTTATTATCTGTTATCATATTCTATCATTTTTAATTGCTCTTTTAAATCTGTTATATCTGTTACTTTTATTATCAAATCTGTTCTAATTGTAATCTATTTTACATCTATGATGCAGGACAGGGTGAGAAAAACCCTCATGCCTCATCAATGGAAGTGAGGTTGATTGAAGAGAGGGTGATCAAACCTAGCCTGTGAGTAGGCGAGTCCTAGACCCTAAGTAAGATATCTAACCTAAACCTAAGTGCAAGCAGGCGTGCCAATCAGCGGAGTCGACCCCGGGTGACTGACGCGTCATTTTCGTGCGTCGTTAAAACACAAAGACGATGGTCAAACAAAATTTATAAAACCGAACTCACAAAGACAAGATGTAATAATCAAGTATTGGGTAAGTATCGGGTCGATCCACAGAGAGCAGAGTTGACTTTAATCGCAGAGTTGACTTGGTCAAACTTAGGTTTAAAAGGAGTATTAAATGAGAGAAAATAAAATGTAAGATATGGAAATGATATAAATAAGGTAAATAAGAATTTTTAAGAATTGAAATCTCGGATTTGACAGAAAAAAGTCAAAAGTCAAAGTCAAAGCATTGACTTTGACCAATAGTAGGTGTTCTACAAAATCAGATAATCAAACAGAGTCAGAAGATTACGAAAAGTAGATATTTCAAAACTAGAGAGAAAATGGAATTTATTGATATATATTTCGTAATTTTTGGATAAGAAATGGATTTATTATGAATTATTGAAAATTAATGATCAGAAAATCCCCGAAATTAACACCTCAGAGGTAATCTTCAAATTGAATGCCCTAATGAAATCCAAATCTTGCAATTTCTATGTCAATGGAAAGCTAAGAATCAGAGGAATCCAAAATTATCAAATTCTGATTTGTAAATCAAAAGTAATTGACCCCGAAAGTCAACGTTTGACTTCTGAAGAAAGATGAACAGCCCTTGGTCAAACGTCAAATTGGAGGGTCAAATGAAGTCAGAATTTGATGAATTTGCTATCCACGGAAAGCTGATGAAAAGAGGAATCCAATGAAACCAAAATCAAGTGATTTTCAATTATAACAAGAGAGATATCTTATTTTAAAAATGAGCAACTTTTCGGACCTAAAATTGGGGAAAATGAAGAACACTATGAACTAATTTGCAAAATTAAACTTCTAAATCTAATAAAAACTCAAATTACCTCTTGATAATCGATCAAATCTCACTATTAACCCGATTCCCACGAGAATTAAGCTCCAATTTGCGCGAATTGGTGTGAATTTGCTCGGATCCTTTCTCACGGATTTTCGTAATTCAAGGGGAAAATCCAATGAAATCAAGGAGGAATTCGTGATTAATCCCGATCTAATCCCTTCGGAATTGAGTCTAAACGCAGGGGGATCACGATGAACTAAAGATCTTCCTCGAAATTCGCTTAATTCCTTCACGAATCGATCAAAAGTTGAAGAACAAAGAAGGGAAATACATGCTTTTAAAGAGGGAAATTGGCTCGAAATCGTGGGCGATGGAGGCGATCGTGGAGGCGGTTTGCAAGGGTCGTGGGCGTGGTTCCTTGGGGCGACGTCGTAGCTCCTGGATTGACCGCAAATTGGCCACGAAATGGCTTCAATTTTCCTTCAAAATGGCCACAAATTTCGCCACGATAGGGCCACGATCACGCCGCGATCGGGCCACGATCGTGGTCCTGGTCATTCGTCGATCGCCGTCCGATCGACTAGAGAAGATTTCGCTACGTAAGCTCCCCGATCACTGCTCGATCGCGCCGTGATCGCGGCTCGATCGAACCGCGATCGTGGAGTTCTTCCATGAATCTGCAGGGCCGTCCGATGAAGATCGCTACCTGATGAAAATCTGACGCGCCAGAGAGTTCCACACAGCTTCAATGGAGGCCGTCAGATCGCGATCGCGCGATCTTCAGTTGATGATGATCGGGCGATTCTCCAGATGCCACGTGGCGATCGGTGAGCCCTCCGATCGTCGTCACTTAAGTCTCCTTTTTGCGCACGTGGTGGATTTGATGATCGCGTGGACTCGGGTCCACGTGATCGTAACTGTTCTGATCGCATCCGACATTTGCCCTGCCGCCACGTAGCCCCTACAATAAAAGAAAATCGTGTGGGAACATAGTCCCACACGGAATAAGTGGAGGGACAGGACGCGCTTAAATAGGGGAGTGGCTTCCCCTATTAATTGTCCTCATGTGTCCTCTATGTCCAGTACACGTGGCACCCCACACGGTCGGCCACGTGAGCTTCGGTGGTCGCGTGGCCACTTGCCACGTGCCCACGCCCCCTGTGCGCCACCTAGCCACGCACGGGCCACCCGTGGCTCTGCCACGTGGCCTCAACGCCGCGTCGCACCCACGCGGTGGTCCCGCTCGCCACGTCATCACCTGCAGGTAAACACCCATTTTTTTTGAATTTTAAATAGGAAAATTCAATTTTAAAAATCAAACAAAATTCGAAAAAGGGCCTAAAACTTCAAAAATTCATAATTTAAAATATACAACTCCTTTTTAATTGAAATTTTCTCTATTGGATCATAAATTCTTTTCTTTTTAATATTATGCCATTTAAAATATATTTAGAAAGAAGAAATCAAGATGACTTATAATTTACTTAAATCATTTCTCTTTAAACATTTGAAATCATACATTCATCCTAAAATCATCCTTCCAAACATTTACTAAAGTCAAAACTCATTCCATCATAAAGATTAACTTCTATTAATTTAAACAAAAGATTAATCATCTATTAAGCATGAAATTATCCCTAATTTATGCATAAATATCAACTTTAGTGAAATGACATGCCAATGGAGAAAATTCCTAAAAAGTATGATAACATGCATCATATTCACATAAAATAAGCATGAATATGACTTAATTAGGGTAAGAATTCAAGTTATAAATGCATGTTATCAGTGACCGATCAGCGGAGTCGTCCGAGAAACTCGCGATGATGGATAGGGTAAGATCCTCTCGGTCCACATCCGGAGGCGTGAAAGTCTCTCCTGGTGGAGTAGCTTGAAGGCTGCGGCCCACGCTCGGTGCCGGATCTGATGTATGCGTCAGAAGTCTCGAACCTATACTAGTACTACCCTACCTAAGTCGTTCGACGGCGGTGGAGACGAGCAAAGGAAAATGCTTCGAAAAGTAATTAAACTTTAAAATGAGGGGTTGAAGCTAACCTGCAGAGAGAGATACCCGATGGGTCGTGGCGTAGCGGAGTTCGTTCGAGCACCGCACAAACAGACGACAGAGGTGGCCCGGGTCAGCAATGTCCAAGAGAAGGAGGGGCGGTCTTGGGGTGGGGCAAGGTGGCCACGATTCACGGATCTGAGTGGAAGTAGAAGCGGGTAGGTCCGGGCGCACACGAGCAGTGGGCTAGTCGCTGGCGAGGGCTGGATGGTGACCGCAGTTGCAACCAACAGCGCGCACGACGTTGTCTACGGGGCGTGCGAGAGCACGGAGTGATAGGAAGGGCAGCAATCAGGGGCAAGCCAGCAGGGTACAGACCGGCAGGGTCCGGGCCCGCCAAGCACAGTCAGATGTCGAGGAAGTCGAGGAAGCGCGCGGACACACCACCACCAGGTGGGCTTGAATTCCGATGACGGGCGATGAGTCTGCGACCACATGGTTAGGAGGGAACGCATGGGCGTGGCTCCGGCCTGATAGAGGCACGAGCGCATAGGTACTGTGGCTGGATCAATTTGTAGGAAGAGAAGAGGAAGGGGAGTCAACGCACGGACCTGGACTGACCGACTGTCGCAGTCAACTATAGGTGTGACTTCACGGGCGAGGCAGCCAGGTGAGCGGTCGACTGGGATTCGATCGCGAGCGCGAACTTGTGCGAGGGCTCGAGCGAGAGCGCAGTGGCGAGCACACGCAGGGAATTGGTAGCAGTCGCGGATGCCAATGGGGAAAGAGGGGAACCAGAGGGATGGGTGGTGGTCTGTGACTAAGGATTTGAAGGGGACGGGGTGACGAGGCGGCAGGATGGCGGAAGCTGAGCGGACAGAGGCATGGCGGAATTGTCTAGGGAAGGGCGCGAGGAGGGCGGACCGAAGGAATCAAATTGACGGGATACAGATGGGTCACGAGAATTCGATGGAGAGGATTTGGGCGATCTTCAAAGAGATGGATTCTTTCAAGGAGGGGGGGATGCCAGGCGCTGGGATTCCGGGAACTGGGCGTCGGGAGAGGCTGGCGATGTCATGAGTGGGGGGTGGGAGGAGTTGGCAACGGAATTGGAGGGAAGAAAATCAAGGTTGGCAGGGAGTGGGAAATTGATGCATCGGGAAGGAGAGGGTGAGATGACAAGGTTATCGAGAAGAGGAGAGTGGAGCGTCGGGGTGGAGTAGGCGAATTCAGGGGCAGGGAATAGTGGACGGCGGCAATGGAAGAGACCTGCGAGATCGACGTGAAGGGGAGAATTTCGAGTGACGGGAGAGATACGACGAATTTGGAGGTGGGTAGAGTGAGCGACATGAATTGACGATAAATGCAAGGTCGATGGGGAGGGGGAAAATCGGGCGTCGGGGAGGAGAGGCGAGGTCACAGTCCGCGTGCAGTGGAATTCGGGCGACGGGATTCATGAGCGACGGAATTTGGTTAGTCGATGGGAGAATTCAACTGGCGAGGGGTGAATTCGGCAAAGGTCGGGCAATTCCGTCAAGACAACGGGAAGCAGGGCGGAGCATCGGTGAGGGATTTGGCTGGGCGTTGGACAAGGGCGAGAGGAGGGAGTTGGTGGGTCTGGGATGAAATTGGCAGAGGTAGTGGTAGGGGATGGCGGAGGATGTTGCAGAATCGACACGAGAAAGGGGGGGGGGGGAGGGTGGCTTGCGCGAGGAAGGGGAGGTGAACTGACAAGACAATGGGGGTGGAGGGGGGCCGTGCGATGAGGAGACTTAGAGGGACGTTGAAGTGAATTTGTTCGGGAAGAGAGAGAATTGAGCAGCGAAGGAGAGGAGGTGAAGGTTGGCAAAGGAGAGAGGGTAGAGGCGACGGGGAGCTTGAGGGAGGAGGGGGGATGAGTTGGGTGACGGGAAGATGGCCGCGGGGAGGATCGTCGGAGAAGGGGAGGGGTTCCTGGAGAGGGAGCTGGTGATGGGGATATAGTGGAGGGAAGGTAGGCGCGGCGGTCCTGAGGCGGCAGCGGCGGCGGCTTGGGGACGGCGGCGTCGCCAAGGGGATCGACAGCAGGGTGCGGCGTCAGCGGCGGCTACGGCGGCGGCGGCAACGGGGATGTCCTCGTGGCCAGGGCAAGGAGTGGCGGCAGTCGCGGCGGCAGCACAAAGGCGTGCGACGGCGGTGGTGGCGACGACGGTTGGACTCTTTCCCCGGCCTTTCGTGAGCAACCACTCGAGAGGGAGGAGACTTCTTTCTTCTTTTCTTAAAGGACGGCTAGGGTTTGGGGGGGGGGGGTCCCTTCCCCTCTTATAGAGCCTATAATGGGCCGAGAGGAGAAAAGGCCCCAGTTGAAGCCCATGACCCAAAAGCCTAAACATACTCATAGAAAACAAGAAGGTTCACAAAAAAGAAGGGCTTCAAGAATAGGATGTCGAAAAGGGAAGAACCCACCGGGAAGCCTAAAAGGGAGAGGGAAATAAGCGACGACGCGCTTAAACACGTGCGGGTCAAAAAGTTCACAATAAAGAAAGAAGATAAGTAGATAGATCTACGCATGCGAAAGGGCTCCTCTGGTGCCGTGATATCGTGTCTTGGTGGCGACGGAGGAAGTATGTCACCAATCTACCTTATCCATTTTTAAATCCAGAAGGTTATATATTTTATCATTTGAATCGGTGCATCAGAAGAAGATTCAGACAGAATTGTGTCAAATTTCTGTTTTTAATTTTAGATTTTAGACTAAGCTAATATGAGATTCTATCTAGCATTACTTATAGACATAAACATTTCTTTTTTAATTCTATGTTATTTTGATAATTCAACCTCGTCATAAGCTTTCAGGTTAGTGATTCATCATCAAGACTGTAGGAGTCAAAGTAAATTGTAGAAGTCAAAGTCAAAGAAGAAAAGTCAAAGTCAGCCCAAATAGTCAAAGTCAAAGTCAGAAATCAGAGAAAGTCAAAGTCAGAAATTAGAAAAAGTCAAAGTCAACAGCATCAAAAAAGTCAAAGTTAAAGGCAGAAGTCAAAGAAGACCACTGAAGTCAAAGTCTACTACAGTTAGTCAAAGTCAACTATAGTCAGTCAAAGTCAACTACAGTCAGTGAAAGTCAGCTACAACCAGTCAAAGTCAACTACAGTCCATAAAAGTCAAAGTCAAATTCAAATCAGCAAATCGGGGGGTTATCTCATTTTATTTTTAATAATTTTTATAAATCTTTATTTACATATCATTGTTACATCATTTGTTATTGTTTGTGGTGATTAATTTAGTTTGTTTTAGTATCTTCCTTAAAAGCTTTATATTTTTTAAGTTTAATTGCAGATCTAGGAGAATTAGACATACCATAACACTTTACGTGGACTCTTGGTGAGTCGTACTTACTCGTGAGGGTAAGGGGGAGATTCCTTGGGAATCGTAGTGGGTCGGGACGACTCTAGGGAGTTGACTAGAAAGTCAACTCTAGGGATACTTCTTCTTCACCTTGTAGGATTACTTAGACTTGGGGACGAGCGACTTACTTGGTGCGCACGTGGATTGGTGCGGAGACTCAGTGACTCCATAGGGGCAGGCCAACTTGAAAGAGAGTAGGGAGTGGCACGCGGAGCTTTGGGAGTTGGCCTGGGGGACGGGACAAGCGGAGGGGTACGGAAGGACGGCGGCGAAGTAAGGTCACTAATCGAGAGCGTGAGTGAGTCAGATCGAAAGATCGTGTAGAACTTTTGATCTGATTATCCCGGCCAGCTAGTAGTTACTACTGGGAGATTAAAAAGGTGAGGAGTGACTCTAGGAGAATTGTCTCCTCATAGGACTGGCCCGGGGGTCTGGAACCCTATTCAGTATATAAAAAAATCTGGCTACGAGTGACGTGAGAAAGTTGAGTGATAATCAACAAATTCAAAAAGGGATTAGAATAACATACATATTAAAAAAAATACTAATTCACCCCCCTCTTAGTAATTTCACCATTTCATTAAGGAATTTGGCTGTCACTTCACGGCACATCCCACGAGCTATATGGCGAGGTGTGAGGAGGCAGGTTGTTGGATACCTTGAATGAGCACCTCATCATGCTAGATTTCCTAATAACTCCTCCCTTAGATCCCCCTTAGTCCTGTTGCTTGGCCAGGTTTACCAACCCGTACAACTCATGGAATAGGGATAGAAATTTAATTTTGATGATGAAAAATGTACTATTGGGCACAAGAAGAGAAATATGCCTCCAATATTTATTCCAATGGTTGGTTGAAGGATGTTTCTACTTAATATTTTAGATTAGTTTGAATTTTCTATGATGTAAGATAAAATTGATGAGTCTATGATTTGGCACCAAAAGTATGGTCATTTACATTTTAATACAATGAAGGTATTAGATACAAAGAATATGGTTGAAGGACTACCATCTATATCACTTGGAAATCAAGTTTGTGAAGGATGTATTTATGGAAAGCAACATAGAGTGTCATTTCCTCTTGGTCCAGATTGGAGAGCATGATCACCACTAAAATTGATTCATGCAGATTTATATGGATCAATGAAGACACCATCTTTGAATGGTAGCGGTCATTTCTTTCTTATTGTGATGATTATACAAGAAAGGGTTGGGTTTAATTTTTGAAAGAGAAGTCATATACATTTCAAAACTTTGTTGAATTTAAGCCATTGGTTGAAAATATATCTAGATATTTTATCAAAACTCGTTGAACTAATAGACGGGGAGAATTTCTTTCAAATAAATTTGATTCGTTTTGTAAACATCATGGAATTAGAAGACAATTGACTATAAGAAGAAGCCCTCAACAAAATGGTATAGTAGAAAGGAAAAATCAAACTATTGTTGAGATGACAAGAAGTATGTTGAATGATAAGAAACTACCAAATGATTATTGGGCAGAAGCTGTGGTTATTGCTAATCATATACTAATATTTCTCTAACAAAGGTTTTGAGGAACATTACCCCTATATGAAGCATGGTTACATAGAAAACCTAATGCCTGCTATTTGAATGTTTTTGGATGCATAACATATGCATTAATTGATGAAAATGATAGAGGAAAAATATATTAGAACAGTGAGAGGTGTATGAGTCAACTTATTGGAATTGGGATGAGAAGTCTACAAACAAGAAGGTTAAAAATGCTAGTCAAGGAGTTAATTTTGATCCATTATTATCTAGAAAGCCCTCTTCTCATGATCATTCACCACCACGAAAAGGTATGATCTTTAAGAGATGTTTGTAATTCATGTATATCTGTCTTAGTGACCACTGAAACATTGAGTTATTAAGAAGCACATGATAAAGAAAAATGGACAAATTCAATGAAAGAAGAGATTGATGCTATTGAAAGAAATGAGACATGGGAATTAGTTGATTTACCTATATCTTATGATGCAATTGGACTTAAATGGATTTATAGGTTGAAGTATAATCCTGATGGGAGTGTTAAAAAACACAAAGCAAGGTTGGTAGCTAAAGGATATGCTCAACACTATGGTGTTGATTATTTTGAAACGTTATCTCCAGTAGCAAGGTTTGAAACTGTATGAATGTTGTTATTTATAGCTGCTCAGATGGAGTGGAAGGTTTATCAATTTGATGTTAAGTCAGCATTCTTAATTGGTTTTTTAGATGAAGACGTATATGTTAAGAAACTTGGAGGTTTTGTAATCTAAGGCAATGAAAGTAAAGTGTAAAAATTGAAATTGAATTATATGGTTTGAAGCAAGCACCGAGAGTATGAAATGTGAGATTACATTCATATCTTTGTGAAAACTTGTTTCAAAGAAGTGATACTGAGCTAACTCTTTATATCAAGAAAAAGGAGAATGATATTCTCGTTATTTGTATTTATGTAGATGATATAATTTACATGTGGGTTCATCTCAATATCTCATTGATGCGTTCAAATGATCAATGATGTCAAAAATTGATATGACAAATTTGAGTGTACTCTATTATTTTCTTGGTCTTGAATTTTACCGAGGTGATCATGGTATTTTTATTTATCAACATATGATGGATATGCTCAAGAAGTTCAACATGTTGAATTGCAAGACAATTTCTACACCCATAAACACAAGTGAAAAATTATGTATTAATTATGGGACACAGAAGATAGATGAACAATTCTTTAGAAGAATAGTTGGAAGTTTAATGTATTTAACACATACAAGACCAAACATTATGCTTTCTGTTAGTATACTTTCAAGATTTATACATTGTCCTTCATCACAACATCTTGGAGCTGCAAAGAGAATACTTAAGTATAATTGTGGAACTATGGATCTCAGAATACATTATCCCAAGGTTCAAAATTTTAATTTAGTTGGATATTCAGACAGTGATTAGGCTGGATCATGTGATGGTAGAAAGAGCACTAGTATATATGTGTTTAGTTTAGGATCAAGTGTGGTAGCTTGGGCTTCAAATAAACAAGATACGATAGCTTTATCAGCAAAGTATATTTCAGCATCATTTGCAACACAACAATCCCTATTTGGATGAGAAGAATGATGACAGAATTGAATTTTATATCATCAAGCCCAACAGTGATCTATTGCAACAAAAAAATAACCATATCAAGGATGAAGAATCCAGTGTTTTATGGAAGAACAAAGGGTATACAACTCCGCCATCATTTTATTAGAGATCAAGTAATTTCAGGTTCTATTGAAGTGAAATTTTTGTTCAAAAAGATGAAGTAGTTGATGGACTTACGAAAGCTTTGAACTACGCATCTTTCTTTATGAAGTTTTGTGGAGATCTTGGTGTCAAGGGGGATTGTTGAAGTTTGATGCATCACTACAATACAAGACAAAAGAAGATTGTTTTTTTTTTCTCTTCACCGACTCTTTTAACTGACTTACCTTTTTTTCTTGTCGACTAAGACTTTATTCCTATTAGTTAATCTTGTGAGTGAGTAAAATTGTAATTAGAGGTCTTGTAGTAGGAAAAATACACTGTAGATAGGTATAGAAATTTTTTTTCATTACTTAGAGTGACGGTCTTCCTCTTTTTTTCCTCCTCTCTCTCTCTCTCTCTTTCTCTCTCATATTTCAGCCTAAATATGTATGATCTTGAGTTGCTTGTAAGAAATCTCTTGATGATATTGTGATCTTATTTCATCCTTCAAGTCCTACATCATGGTCATTATAGGCATTGATAAAACACTTGTACCACATGCCAAAGTACTAATGATGCCCATCATAACTTGCATTGCCAAATTGGCCAATCGCTGCCATTATAACTCGGTCCATCAATCTAGAGAACGGCAACGGTTCAAGAAAATGAAAAGAGAGAAAATAACATTCTCCCGAACACAATGGAGAAAGACAAGTGTCCCTAATGGAACCGGCCTACCCCTCAAAGCTAACCTTGAAGGCAAAATAGTGATTGGCAGGTTTTTATTAATGGTAAACCTACGTTTGGCCCATCCCATGAGCAAATGGGCCAGCCCAGAAAGCTGACTGGGCCCCACAGACAAACGCGTGGAACAGGGTGGGCCATCCATTCTCCCGACAACGATGGAGAAAAACACGTGTCCCTTAATGAAACCGGCGTACCCCCATAAAGCTAACCTTACAGGCAAAATAATGATTGGCAGGTTTTTATTAAGGGCTAATATCATATATGAGTCTGAACTTTATCAAATGTACCAGATATGAGTCCAAACTTTTTAAAAAGTTCAGATATGAGTCTCAACTTTTATTTTCTCATATAAAAGTCTGAACTTTTCAAGTGTCCATATAAGAGTCTAAACTTTTTTTTTCCAGAAAAAAGTCCCGCTGACGTGGACAATGCGGAGAGTCCACGTGGCAGCCGGCTAAGAGTGGAACGATGTGGCAGCCACGTCGTTCCAGCCTCTCTCTCTCTCTCTCTCTCTCTCTCTCCTGCCCTCCCTCCCTCCCCTCCCTCCCTCCCCTCCCTCCCCTACCAGCGAACCCGCTCGACCTCACCTGTCATCCTCTCAAATTTCACCATCACCCACCGTCCATACCAATTAATTCTCACCTCCTTGCTGAGTTTCGTCCTCGCGACCACCCACACCCCTCCCGTGCACCTGCCGAGTTCTCTCCTCGACGCCCACTCGTTGCCCACAGAATTCTGACGCCCCGCGGAAGCTCCCTCCTTTGTTCCTGCAGGCATTCCGGAATCCATCGCCACGGGGAACTCCCCCGCCTGCGACGCCCTGCCACTTCCCAACCTCCTACCCTGCAGAGACTCGTTCTCTTCGCTCGGCCATTCCCCACCCTCCACCCAGGCCATTCTCCGTCGATACTCTCGCGTCGATGATTCCGCCCGTTTGTTCGAATTCGATAAGACGATAATCGAATGTGACAGCGATAACTGGGTTGTTGACGAGCTGGGTGCCACAGAGATCTTTCAGCGTCTTCTCCCCACAATGCCATGGAACTCTCTCATGGTACCGATTCTGTCGTCGTCGTCTTCTTCTTCTTCTAACGATCATCATCTTCTTCATCATCATCATATTTACATGCGCGCATATGCCCGCATGCAGGAGAGAGCTCGAGAGGGAGGGAGGCGGGAGAGAGAGAGAGAGCGGGAGAGAGGAAGACTTTCCTCCTCCCGCCTCTTCTCGCGACGGAAGCAATTTCCGTCGCGAGGAGACGCGAGGAGAGAGGAGAGGGAAGAGCGCGGGAGAGAGGGAGGAGAAATTTTCCTCCTCCTTCCCGTTAAGCGCGCATATGCCCGCATGCAGGAGAGAGCTAAAATTCCTTTCGGCGCAGGCTAGTGCGGGTGGAAAAGAAGTCAATCTTTAATCTTCTGTTGTCTTTTTCCTGCTTTTCTGAGGACAACTTCTGCAAGCGGTGAAAGCACTCCACCGCCAAAACTCTCCTCTCCACGCGTCTTTGAATGGAGGCAGAACGGTGGGCGGTGGCTTTTTCTCCTCTCTCTTGATCGATGGCTGCCATGGCAGGTGGGGAAGTCAGAAATTTGTTATAGGTCTCCATCTTCCTCGATCCTGCACTGGATACAGCGTAAAGAAGTAGGGCTACTGTTCTTGTATTTCGTCTCTTAGTTCCCCTTCTATTAAAACCTCGAGTCCATGGAGAATGGAAGGGAGGAGACACAAGAACATCATAACCCGGTGACTGTAGTAGACGGGAGAGATATCGCAGAGCTTGTGAAGAAGGAGGCCGCTTTCAGCAGATACGTGGATCACAAGTTTCAGGAGCTGGACAGAGATGGTAATGGAAAGCTCTCAGTGAAGGAGCTTGAGCCGGTGGTTTCTCTCTCTTCACGTTCTGTCTTTTCTCTCTCTTCACGGTGGTTTCTCTCTCTCTCGTTCTGCATCTCCCTTCACCGTGTTCTGTCTTTTTCACTCCTATCTTTATCCTTTCCCACAGAAGCCTCGCCCTCGCAAACTCCTTCTCGGCCATCTCCATCTCTTTTTTGGTTAGCTCTGACTCGCTCAGCATACGCCTTTCTCAGCCCGCCGCAAGCCGCACTTGTTCAGCCGCTTGAAGTCTGTCGTCGTAGAAATTAAATCCCGTCTCGCTACCCTAGACCTTTACCCTTTCCCTTCGTCGTAGTAGATTCGACGATCTCTCTCTCTCTATCCAAACCAGCTTCTTAAAAGCAGGAGAAAATCGAGCGTGCAGCAAAAGAGAGCTCTCCGCAACAAGCCTCTTACCCGGGCCATCTTCTCCCGGTGACCAGGTGACTTCATCTCTCCAAAGAGCCTTATTGTTTTTGATGGAGAAGAAATTGTGATTACCTCTTCTGGGAAATTTTTCAGATTATTAAATTCGATGTAATATTTGAATTTCAATTTTTTTAAATCATCTAAAACTATCTTTTATGTATATTCTCTATTATTTTTTTCTACGTAAGCTCTAACTTCAGCTTTTTGCTTTTTGATATTGAAACGACATCTTCTTTTCCGACACTTCTACGTGATTAGAGGGAGAGATTCGAAAAACGTAAGCTCGTGTTTGCACAATCATGATAAAATATGAGTATCCATGATCTCTGCAAGAGTCATCATTCCGTATAATCCGGATTCACGTGAACTTGTTATTCGTAGAGGATTTTTTTAACCTAATCCACTTATCTCGATGGTGATGGTAGTCTCGACCCGACTCTCGCATTAAGCTAATCGAGCAATTGAAACACATCTACGTCCGAAACTACGAATAAAGAACGAGATCATTCGCTTGAAATGATGTATCATTTTTCCAGTGTATATTTTTTTCTAGTGTAAGGATTTTTAATTTATGCTTCAGTCCCCTTTTTTTCGATATATGATCAAATTTCCGTAACCGAGGTGACTTTGCTTGCTAGAGATCTCAAGGCCTGGGGAATCCAAGATTCCCTCCCCTTGTCATTGAAATTAGCTATAGATTAATTTAATTGTACAATTGAAAAGTATAATTGTTCGTAGCTATAGATTAATATAGTTGTGACTATGTAGAAATAGGAATACATTAACTAGTATTCTGATGTAGGACATGTGGAAGAAGGGGAAGCCGGAGGGAGGAGGGAGCCGCGCGAAGGAGGGAATGCCGAGGAAGGAGAGGAGGGAGCCGAGGAAGGAGAGGAAGGAGAGGGAATGCCAAGGAAGTGAGTCCCCCACTCGCGGAGGCCTCGGATTGGGCGATGGCGGTGGGGGGCGTCGGGGTGGGCGACGGCGGAATCGACGTCGATGAGCATGGCTGGCGCGTCGGGATGGCCGGCTATGGCGGCGGCGTCGGGGTGGGCGACGGAAGAATGTAGGACGACCGGTGCGTCGGGATGGCCGACGGCAGGGGCGTGGGGATGGGGGACGACGGAGTCAACGACAGCGATCAGCACTTCGGGATGGGCAACGGAGGCGGCGGCCTCGACATGGGGGCGGGGGACTTCGGGGACTTCGGGATGGCCAGCAACGGAGGCAGCGCTCGGCGTGGGCGACAGTGGGGAATCAACGACGGCGATGACTGCAGGAGCTTCGGGATGGGCGACTGCGGCGGCGTGGGGATGGGGGACGACAGACTCAACGACAACGGAGGATTCAGAATGGCCGATGGTGGAGTACAGGTCATCCATTTCAATCTGAATATGAATTAGCACTTCTAACGCTCGTCGGGGACGAGGCAAGCCCTGTCTCTGGGCTCGTCTTCTGACCGACTCCCCGCTCGTCCCACCGGACACAATTTTAAGTAATATTTTTATTTGCTGACTAAATAGGGGTGATGCCGAGGTCAGCATGTTTGGTGCCGAGTATGATAGTGACGACGATCCGGATTATAGTCCAAGCAATCGCAATGGGGGGGCGAAGAAAGCCAACAAAGTGATGTTTACACAAGTGATTCAGATGGATATTCAAGTCGGAGGGGGGGACGATGAATTTCTTGCCGCCGAGAAATAAACGAGAAGATGTTCAGCTACAGCTAGCTCTTGATGGGTATAACAAACGAGTATCGTAATCTGGATGATGAGGTACCGACACCCGACGACAAAGTGGAGATGAGGGTGAATGTACATGGCGTCGACAGAGGGGCGCAATGTATGATCCTAGTTGCCCCATCGACAAGATTAGTTTTTGAAGTAGGCATGAAGTTCGAATCACCCTCCGAATTTACAACGGCAAGCCAAGAATCATGCAGCCTGAATGGGTTCAACCCGCGGCTTTCTAAAGTCGTGGACCAAAAAAATTGCAGCCGTGTGCGAGGAAAATTGCCCATGGCGGATATACGCAAGTTTTTGATTGTATGAGGGAGCACTTTGTTGTGAAAACACCGAATGATAATCATCAGGCAGTAGGGCCGCAAGAAACAGACACGCGGACTTCAATTGGATTGCGAACCACTTCATTGATAAATTTTCGCATGGATTTGAATTGGAAGGTCGTCGATATGATGCGAGAGATTAATGAACAATTTGGGATCATCGTTTCACGGCAAACATGTTATAGAGCTAGGTCTGCGGCGCGCGACAAGATTCAAGGAACTTTGAATGACCACTATCACTTGCTGCCGCCTTATGTTGCAGAGTTAAAGAAAGTCAACCGGAATAGTACCGTCGAGTTGGTGCTAGATAGAGACAAATCCGACAGCTCGATTAGGTTCAAGAGGTTGTATATATGCTTCGAATCGCTGGCTAGAGGTTTTCTCGAAGGCTGCAGACTCCGTCATTGGTTTGGATGGTTGCTTTCTAAAAACTCGAAACGAAGGGGCAATTGTTGAGCGCCGTGGGGAAGGACGGCAACAACCAGATGTATCCCATTGCTTGGGCAAAGTGGTTGAAGGGGAAAATCAGGCCTCCTGGACTTGGTTTATCGAACTCGCTCATGCAAGATCTACGCATTTCCGATGGTCTCGTTGGACAATTATAAGTGATCAACAAAAAGGGATTAGAGAACGCAAAGGGCCAATCTGCTACCGCATGGGGAGCACCGGAATTGTGCAAGGCATATCTATGCAAACCTGG
This sequence comes from Lemna minuta, assembly GCA_024174645.1. Classification (NCBI taxonomy): domain Eukaryota; kingdom Viridiplantae; phylum Streptophyta; class Magnoliopsida; order Alismatales; family Araceae; genus Lemna; species Lemna minuta. The sequence goes on along the minus strand of CM044101.1, from coordinate 4,018,709 downwards.
AAGAAAAAAAAGGACATTCCAGCCAATTATTGAAGAAGTTGTTTTTGGAAAGTCGTGAAGTGCACCACTCACCATGATTTCCAAAGGGTCATGACACGATGAGCTTATCAAAACCACAAGCCGTGCAAGACTTTCAAAGTATTGGTGTGATGAAGTTTTTGCAGAGCGTACATAAGTGAGTGGCCAAATTGTGAGGTGGTGGACAATAATATATGCGAATGCTTCAATAATTACATCCCGCAAGCTAGGTCAAAACGAATTATAGACATGTTAGAAGATATCGAGTTGCCGTAATGCGTAGATTTGTTGAAAAAAAGAGTTATTTTTCCAATACAACCGACGAGGTATGCCCTCGCATTAGAAAGGTGCTCGAAGATAACAAACTCCAATCTCGAAAAATGCAAAGTGTTAAACACTCAGTGCAACTATAGATTCGAAGTTTCAGAGGCCGAACAGAGATTCATCGTTGACTTACATGGTAAAGCATGTAGCTGCAGATATTGGAATATAAGGGGCATCCCTTGTTCACATGCGATTGCTTGCATCCACCGGGTCGTGCAAGACCCTCGACACTTTTGTCGCTGACTCGGGTACAAGAAGGAGTTGTACCTCCTAGCTTACAGCAAAGGCATCCCACCTATGAACGGCCGAAACCTCGTGGACTCGCAAACTCGAAGGGATCTATGTGTTTCTCCCGTCATGAAGAGACAACCAGAAGGCCCAGCGGAATAGAAGAGTTGATATCAGTGAGATGCAAGTTACTGGGCCCAAGGTTATCCAAGAAAGGTATGCGGGTGAAGTGTACTCTTTGCCATCAAGTTGGCCATAATCGGAAGACATGCTCCCGAAGAAGGATAGAATCTGGCCAGGTATGAATTTAATTACTTGTAACTTCTGAATTATATTCAATGTAAAGGAATGAATATTTTTTAATCGTTCGTGCAGGGATCGCTACAGCGGTGAAAGAACCAAATGTAGGCACGAGGTCAGCCGGCTTCATCAACCATAACTTTCTGGTGCTAAATTCGACTCATATCGACACTGTTGATCTGCTTCCTTCCTTATTGCTTAATATCCCAAACCTTTTACATAACAAAGCCGCCCCCGTTCCTGTCCAATTGGCTTTCCATTGCACATTGAACGAGCGAGAGAGAACGAGAGAGAGAGAGAGACAGAGACAGAGAGAACGAGAGAGAGAGAGAGACAGAGAGAACGAGAGAGAGAGACTGATAACATGCTATTAATGCATGTAATTACATGGTTATTAATGCATATTAATGCATTAATCATCACAATTATATGCATGTTACCATCTTTTTAGTATATTTCTATCATTTATGTGTAAATTCATGATTAGATCTTAAAATACACTAATTATGGATTATTATGCATGATTAGGCATTATAATCTTTAATCCTAATTATATTTATGATCATAATCATGTTTTAAAGTTGAAAATATAAGAGAAAACACTTTTATTTATATTTATGTATTTATATGAATTTATTTCATATAATACATAAATTTATTAAATTAATATAAATTAATTCTCTTGTTATTTTAATAATTTGACCTTTTAAAATGATAGATTGTTCAATTCTGAAATCCAACAAGCTAAATTTGACTTAATTTGGAGTTATATTTTTGAAAGTTATGAATTTTACAATTTTTTTAGGAATTTTTCTAGAATTTTTTTCTGATTTTTTTAATTTGATTTTAGAGTGTTTTAAATAATAAAAAAATTACAAAAATTGGGTTATTGGCGCGCGGGCCCACGTGGATGCGACGTGGCACGCAAGGCCACGTGGCAGAGCTACGTGAACGCACGCGCCTGCCTGCGTGGCGCTGACGTGACACATGACGAGTCATTTACACACGATATATATTTATTATATAGTTTAATAAGATGTTTAGGGGTCCCCCGTGTATAAGGGGACAGATAATCAAGTCGTCGTATTTCGTGTAGTTTTTTTATATTGATCCCTTTCTTCAATTTATCCCGTGTGGGACTAGAGAGAGAGAGAGGGAGGCCTGAGAGAGAGGCGGGGGAGGGAGGGGAGGCGAGACAGCGGGGAGGGAGGGCGGGCGAGACAGTGGGGCAGGGGAGGGAGGGCGGGAGAGGTGGGGGGAGGGAGGGAGGGCGGCGAGGGCAGGTGGGGAGGGAGGGAGGGAGGGCGGGGCGAGAGAGGTGGGGGGAGGGAGGGAGGGAGGGAGGGCGGGCGAGACAGGTGGGGAGGGAGGGGAGGGAGGGCGAGCGGGAGAGAGAGGGAGGGTGAGACGGGCGGGCGAGACAGGGGGAGGGGAGGGAGGGAGGGAGGGAGGGCGGGCGAGACAGGCGGGGGAGGGAGGGGAGGGAGGGCGGGCGAGAGAGGCGGGGGAGGGAGGGGAGGGAGGGCGGGCGGGAGAGAGAGGGAGGGTGAGACGGGCGGGCGAGACAGGCAGGGGAGGGGAGGGAGGGCGTGCGAGACAGGTGGGGGAGGGAGGGAGGGCGGGAGAGTGAGGCGGGGGAGGGAGGGAGGGAGGGAGGGCGGGCGGGAGAGAGAGGGAGGGTGAGACAGGCGGGCGAGACAGGCGGGGGAGGGGAGGGAGGGAGGGAGGGAGGGCGGGAAGTGGCAGGGCGTCTCCTCTCTCCCGCGCTCTTCCCTCTCCTCTCTCCTTGCGTCTCCTCGCGACGGAAATTGCTTCCGTCGCGAGAAGAGGCGGGAGGAGGAAAGTCTTCCTCTCTCCCGCTCTCTCTCTCTCCCGCCTCCCTCCCTCTCGAGCTCTCTCCTGCATGCGGGCATATGCGCGCATGTAAATATGATGATGATGAAGAAGATGATGATCGTTAGAAGAAGAAGAAGACGACGACGACAGAATCGGTACCATGAGAGAGTTCCATGGCATCGTGGGGAGAAGACGCTGAAAGATCTCTGTGGCACCCAGCTCGTCAACAACCCAGTTATCGCTGTCACAGTCGATTATCGTCTTATCGAAGTCGAACAAACGGGCGGAATCATCGACGCAAGAGTATCGACGGAGAATGGCCTGGGTGGAGGGTGGGGAATGGCCGAGCGAAGAGAACGAGTCTCTGCAGGGTAGGAGGTTGGGAAGTGGCAGGGCGTCGCAGGCGGGGGAGTTCCCCGTGGCGATGGATTCCGGAATGCCTGCAGGAACAAAGGAGGGAGCTTCCGCGGGGCGTCAGAAATCTGCGGGCAACGAGTGGGCGTCGAGGAGAGAACTCGGCAGGTGCACGGGAGGGGTGTGGGTGATCGCGAGGACGAAACTCAGCAAGGAGGTGAGAATTAATTGGTATGGACGGTGGGTGATGGTGAAATTTGAGAGGATGACAGGTGAGGTCGAGCGGGTTCGCTGGTAGGGGAGGGAGGGGAGGGAGGGAGGGAGGGCGGGAGAGAGAGAGAGAGAGAGAGAGGCTGGAACGACGTGGCTGCCACATCGTTCCACTCTTAGCCGGCTGCCACGTGGACTCTCCGCATTGTCCACGTCAGCGGGACTTTTTTCTGGAAAAAAAAAGTTTAGACTCTTATGTGGACACTTGAAAAGTTCAGACTTTTATATGAGAAAATAAAAGTTGAGACTCATATCTGGACTTTTTAAAAAGTTTGGACTCATATCTGACAAAAAAAAAGTTTGGACTCATATGGTACATTTGATAAAGTTCAGACTCATATATGATATTAGCCCTTTTATTAATGGTCAACCTTTGTTTGGCCCATCCCCTGAGCAAATGGGCCAGCCCAGAAAGCTGACTGGGCCTCGTAGACGAACGCGTGGAACAGGGTGGGCCATCCATTCTCCCGACAACGATGGAGAAAAACACGTGTCCCTTATTGAAACCGGCCTACCCCCCATAAAGCTAACTTTACCGGCAAAATAATGATTGGCGGGTTTTTATTAATGGTCAACCTACGTTTGGCCCATCCCCTGAGCAAATGGGCCAGCCCAGAAAGCTGACTGGGCCTCGCAGACGAACGCGTGGAACAGGGTGGGCCATCCATTCTCCCGACAACGATGGAGAAAAACACGTGTCCCTTATTGAAACCGGCCTACCCCCATAAAGCTAACTTTACCGGCAAAATAATGATTGGCGGGTTTTTATTAATGGTCAACCTACGTTTGGCCCATCCCCTGAGCAAATGGGCCAGCCCAGAAAGCTGACTGGGCCTCGCAGACGAACGCGTGGAACAGGGTGGGCCATCCATTCTCCCGACGACGATGGAGAAAAACACGTGTCCCTTATTGAAACCGGCCTACCCCCATAAAGCTAACTTTACCGGCAAAATAATGATTGGCAGGTTTATATTAACGATTCTACCGACAACGATTCTGTCTTTGCATTCGGTAAGAGATTCACCGTAATATAAAGATAGCCACCGAGAAGCTGAATGAGGGCTGCGGTTCTTGGGTTCCGTGGAAATCTTCCGGTGTATTCCAGGTCGACGGAATAGCAAGGCGGCTTGAGGTTTGTATTCTGCACCTTTGATTGAAATGGTCCAGGAACGCAGGATGGCTGTTCAGTTGAATACTAATGGCGAGATGAAGTGGAAGCTGAGCCCATCGAGCTTCCGGATCACAGAGCCCAACGAAAATGACGAAGTCACTGGAGAGAAGTACATGCAGGGCGTAATAGACGAGTATCAGAAATATCTCGCGGAGAGGACGAGGCACGAACTAGGTAACGTAACGGCCCATAATCTCAGACATAGAATACGTTTCCTGATTCACTGTATCGTCAGGGTTTCCGAGCAATCTAGACTTCGAGTACGGGATACTTTCGCAGCTTCTATCCTTCTCCATTAACAACGTGGGAGATCCATTTATCGAGGGAAACTATGGGATCCACGCAAAACAGTTCGAGGTGGGAGTGCTGAACTGGTTCGCTCGGTTGTGGGAGCTGGAGGAGAACGAGTACTGGGGCTATGTCACCAGCTGCGGAACGGAAGGCAACTTCCATGGCATCCTCGTCGGGTCCGTCTTCTCTTGCTATCTCTCTATACTATGGAGTTTCACTCTTGATAACGCAGGAGGGAAATATTCCCGAATGGAATATTATACACTTCGAGGGAGTCCCATTACTCAGTCTTCAAGGCCGCGAGGATTTTCCGGATGGAGTGCGTGAGGGTGAAGACGCTCGTCTCCGGCGAGATAGACTGTTCCGACTTCCAGATCAAACTATCACAGAATGAAGGAAGGCCGGCCATTGTCAACGTTAACATGGGTTAGAATTTCTCAACGCAATCTCTCCGCGAGTTTCTCCTCAAGTCTCACGCTTAATGCTCCGGGCAGGAACTACGGTGAAAGGGGCCATCGACGATCTAGATCTCGTCATCAAGATTCTCGAGGAGTCTGGCTTCAGCGGTCGCTTTTATATCCACTGTGACGGGGCTCTCCTCGGCATGATGCTGCCCTTCGTGAAGCTGGTAAGCCCACTTTGAAGCCGTTGTTGCATATCGCAGAATAGCTTCAGTAGATTTTTTCGGGTCAATGGCAGGCGCCGAAGATATCGTTCAGGAAACCGATCGGAAGCGTGAGCATCTCAGGACACAAATTCCTAGGCAGCCCGTTTCCCTGCGGGGTGCAGATAACGCGGAAGAGCCACATCGAGGCCCTTTCTTGCGAAGTGGAATGCATAGGGTTCAAGGACACGACCATCATGGGCAGCCGCAACGGCCACGCCCCTCTCGTCCTCTGGTATGGACTTAGCCGTAGGGGACACGCGGTGCTGCAGAAGGAAGTAGAGAGGTGCCTCGCAAACGCCAACTACTTAAAGAATCGTCTCCGGCGAGCGGGTATAGGGGCCATGCTCAACGAGTTTAGCAACACCGTGGTGTTTGAGCGGCCAAGCGAGGGGGACTTCATTCGTAAATGGCAGCTCCTTTGCGAGGGTAAAATTGCACACGTCGTAGTCATGCCACACATGACCGTGGAGATTCTCCGCGTCTTTGTCGACGACCTGGTTCAGAGCCGGCTTGTTTGGTCCCGCGGGGGAGTAATTCATCCGCCGTGTATCGCTTCCGAGGTGGGTATGGACAACTGCGCTTGCTTGCTTCATCTTCCTCTGTCAGGAGGTGAGAATGGTGTAGATCACTTAATAAGTGGTCCATTGTTGAAGGTGTAGATTTTCTCTTGTACTCTTATCATTA
>CM044101.1:3820224-4012066 GCA_024174645.1 Lemna minuta | reverse complement strand
AAAAGACCGAGAGTTGGTGCTAGATGTTAGACATTTTCAAGAGTTTGTGCTAGATTTGGATAATATATGCAGCCTATTTCTTAATAATTTAAAGGCAACAATCAATTATTTCAATGCCACTTCAGTGCCACTTCAGCACTCCACAACAGAGCTCATTCCCATTTATTTAGGGGTAATAGTCTGGAAACCCCCAATGTTTGGGTTTTGTCCTCTTTTCACCCCAATGTTTCGAAACAGCCGCCTCCACCCCAATGTTTGGGTTTTGTCCTCTTTTCACCCCGACGCTTCTATCGCGCAGAGCTGGCAGCGACGTGGAAGCCACGTCGCTGCCATGTCAGCACAGGGCAAAACAAAGTTTGCCGTCAGCAAAGTTTGCCGTTCTTCGCGGGTCATTGTGCCCCGCATGAAGGCTTCGATTTCTCTATCGGGAACTATTCCGGCTTCTTTCTCCTTCCTTGAGATCTCGTGAAGCGTTTGCTCACCCGATCCGACCCCAAGACACGTCCGAGAGAAGTCCAGGGTCTATCTCACCATCATCTTGCCTTGGTGAAGGTCTTCCTGGCTGACGTACACACTTGTCCTCTGGGGGATGAACTCCTTCAGCTCGCGCCGTTGTAGGAGATCTTCCCTGAAACCTGTTTGACAAACTAGAGCGATTGAGTTCGATGACGATTTTGAAGATTCCATGAAGATCGCTCGACAGCATTACCCTGAGGCTATTTTCAAGCCTCCCTGTGAGAGCCAGCAGAAGAGTTGATTTTCCTGAACCGGGAGGACCCAGGAGCAGCGTCATCTTGCATAGAGAAATCAGCAGTCAATGGACCGAGACGCAGGCAGTGCTTTCGACTTCGGTAACCTGTGGGTTGGCTTTCTTCGCAATACCTTGATGGCTTCAAAACGCTCGAAACGTCCGTTAAGATCTTGTTGACCGTCTTCTTGGAGGAGACGGGCAATCCGACCCATCCAGCCATTCCCTGAAACAATTTCGTCCCCCCGATTTCTCAAAATTGACGTCCCTGGACGAGAAAGATGGAACGAAGAAAATGAGGAAGAACTCAGACCTCAAGGGCGTTGACGGTGGAATTCAGTAGGGTGGGGAGAGCCCTCCCCCCCACGTAAGCGTCCGCCTCGGGTTACGCACGAGAGAGCACAAATCGGAAGAAAAGGGAGATGGTGCAAAATGGAGAAGGAAGGGAGAGGAGGAAGGATGAGAAAGAAAGAGAGAGGGGGGAACCATTTCCTCCCCTCACACATGTATGAACGCGCATGAGAGAAGTCGAGAGAGAGAAGGAGAAGCGGAAAGAGCCGGAAGAAGAAATGAAGAAAAGGGTGTCCCCGTGGAGGGGCGGAGGGCTGTAGGCCTTGAGAACGGCGATTAGGTGAGTATGGCGCCAAGAAAAGACTGGCCACGACCTCAGGGCCAGGCATCGGCGAGTCTTCGCGACGACTTCCGTCATGGAAGTCGTAAGCAGAAGGTGAGATGCTTTTAGATTTTGGCCGTGATGACACTTTTGCTGACATGGCAGCGACGTGGCTTCCGCGTCCGGTCAGCTGCTGCCGTGGCGTCCACGTCGCTGCCAGCTCTGCGCGATAGAAGCGTCGGGGGTGAAAAGAGGACAAAACCCAAACATTGGGGTGGAGGCGGCTGTTTCGAAACGTTGGGGTGAAAAGAGGACAAAACCCAAACATTGGGGGTTTCCAGACTATTACCCCTTTTATTTATTGTCATTTGATTGTCTTCCCATTCTCTCTTGACTTATTCTCATTTTAACACACGTAATCTTAATAAAAAGCAAACTAATCCAAAGTTTCTTTTATTGTATTTGTGTGTAGATTATTAATTAGGGTGCACCTTTTACAACTAGAAAAAATCACTCACAAAGTATACATACAAAAAAATGTAAAATATGGGTCTTCTGCAATCACGGTAACTTGCCGCCAACCAAAACGAAACGCCGAGAAGTTCGACATGGACGGCCACTTTTCCGCAGCGGAATGGATGGTCCGATTCCGTTCTTGCAGTCGAGCAAACCCTCTGGTATTTCTCTCTCCTCGGACTCTCTCTCTCTCTTCTTCTTCTCTCTCTTTCCTGATCCTCACTCTCTAAGCCCGTCCGCCATGACAGGGTCTAGTCGGGCCATGGAGCGTGCCGTGAAAAACGGAGCTGAGGCGTTCGGTTTAGAGGCCTAGAGAGAGAGAGAAAGAGGGGTTGCAGTTCTTTGACCTAAACAGCAAGAGAAGCCACTTACATGGCAGGAGAAGCCTCTTTGCAGTCTGTATTCTTTTAGATCATGTGTTGACTTTTCTTTCTTTTCGTGGTCAACATTATCTTTGACATGCATTCGTCAACGGCCCAATCTAGTCCACTCACTCCAAAGTCCTCACGTAACCTGCCTCCTACGTCTCCCACTTCTCTTTCTTCAAATCACAGCGCAACAGAAGAATGCAATCATGAAACCTCACGAGATTCGTCCTTAAATCGTGGAATATGGATACACAGAAGCTCGCCCTTCTCCTCAGAAACTGCTCCAAGAGCAGAAACTTCCACGGCGGCCTCCAGATCCATGCAACCCTCTTAAAGAAGGGCCTTCAGTCCCACCTCATCCTCTCTAACGACCTCATCGGCATGTACTCTCACTGCAGCGAACTCCACAGCGCAGAAAAAGTCTTTTACAAAATGCCCGTCAGAAATATCGTCTCCTGGACGCTCTTCATGGCTGCGCACTTGCAAAATAACCAGTTGGACAAATTTCTTTACCTTTTCCGTGACATGATCTTCTCCGGAACTCGCCCAAACGAATTCTCCATGTCGATTCTCTTTAAAGCATGTGGGATTTCCAAAGACGCGTTTTTAGGAAAAATGGCACATGGATTTTCCATTAAGACTGGCCTAGAAGAGAGGATCGTAGTGGGGAACTCTATCTCCCACATGTACTCCAAATTCGGACTAATCGAAAACGCTAAAAAGATGTTTGAAGTAATGCCCGAGAGGAATCTCGTTAGCTGGAATGCTATGATCGCGGGATTAGTCCTCGAAGGAGATGGAATCAGCGCTCTTCGCATGTTTGATGAAATGCGTAGCATAGAAGAAGATCATCCAGATGAGTTCACTTTCTCTAGTTTACTCAAAGCTTGTAGTGGGCTCTCTTTTGCTCTATCAGGAGCCCAAATCCACGCAATAATTATCACCGGTGGGTATCAAAATTTCGAGAGTTTAATCTTACCCGGCGCGCTAATTGATCTATATGTGAAATGCGGGAAGATTTCCGAAGCTAAGAAGGTTTTTTTGATTTAGCGGAAAAATAAGAACGCAATCTTTGGACTGCATTAGTTGCAGGTTACAGTGAGGAAGGCCTTTTAAAAAGAAGCGATGGAAATTTTCTCTCAGATACGGAATTTAGGAGTTCAAATAGACGGGTTCTTCTCTCTGCTTTAATCGGAATTTTTCGCGGATTTGGCCCTTATAAATCAGGGAAAACAAGTGCACGCCATTTCTGTCAAGCTCCCGTTTGGATCAGAAGTCTCTGTTGCCAACTCGATTCTAGACATGTACTTCAAATGCGGGATTCCAGAGGAAGCTAGTCAGTTTTTGGGGAAATGAAATTCAAGAATCTGATTTCCTGGACTGCAGCGATTAACGGTTTTTGGAAGGAACGGGAAAATCGTAGAATCGGTCTTTTTTTGTTTTTCTCAAATGGAAGAACAAGGAGTTTTTCCTGACGGAGTAACTTATTTAGCTGTTCTTTCGGCTTGTAGTCACACGGGTAATTCTAATTTTGGCAGGATATTTTTATTCTAAGCTTTTTGAAAGATGAGAGGATAAAGCTGAGGCCGGAGCATCATTCCTGCATGATTGATCTTTTGGGTAGAGAAGGAAAGCTCGAGGAAGCCAGAAAGGTGATCCAGAGAGTGGAATCCACCGCAGCCACGTGGCAGACTTTACTGAGCGCTTGTAGATTGCACAGTAATGTGAAAATCGGGAGAGAAGTTCTCGGAATTCTCGGTAATCTCGAAGGGGAAACCTCGGCGAACTACGTAATGATGGCGAATATGCTGGCGGATGATGGGAAATGGGAGGAATGCGAGGATGTGTGGGAGATGATGGGTAAGAAGAGGATAAAGAAAGAGGGTGGCTGCAGCTGGATTGAGGTGGAGAAGCAGGTGCATTCTTTTTACAGAGGGGGATGAATCTCACCCCAGAATTGAAGAAGTTAAGGGTATGATTGAGGGATTGGATAGGGAGGATGATGGTAGGTGAGTCGACTCGCATGGAATTGGTTGGAATTTAAGGAATTAGGGTTTGAGGGCGTAAGGAGAAAAAGGTGCATTCTTTCTCTAGAGGAGATGAATCTCACTCCCCAAATTGAGCAAACTAAGGGTTTGATTGAGGAATCGGAGAAGGGGATGATAGTTGGTGAGTCAACTCGCTTGGAATCGCTTCGGGATGCAGATAGCGTTTGAGAAAGAAAAAGGAGCAGTCTTTTTAACAAAAGGGATGAACTTCATATCCTCGATGGAGGAATAAAGGGCTTTCATTTAGAGGTTGGAGAAGAGGAATTGAGGATCGAAGGTGTGAGTCAAGGCGCTTGTGATCGCTTGGACGATAAATCAGGGTTTGACTGCGTGCGAGGACATGGCGCCGAGGCGAGAGAAAGCGAAGACGAAGGATGATGGCGGAGAGGTGGCGGGAATGGAGACTCCGGAAATCCGTGAGGGGTTATCTCAGAATCTAGGGTTGCGATTACTGTTCACGCCAAACCTGGATCGAAGATCGCTTCGATAACTGGTATACGAATGCTGAATGTTTTTCTATCATTTCTTGTCGAAGAGGATGCTGAACTTTTTGATATCTTCTGCATCTTCTCCAATCTGAGTAGATTTTAGCGATGAGGCTCTGAGCGTACAGATAGACGCTCCTGCAAGGGATGGGGAAGCGAATGCTGCGTTGCTGGATTATATGTTCGTGGTTGGTAAAATATTCAATGAATTGAAATTTTAAGTTACATCGCAGGTCATCCATTTAGATTCATCGGGTTCATTGGATTTCTATATGGAGATCCAGGGTTTTGGTTTACTTGAATGTTTCTCCCTGAGATCTTGCTGTTTCTGGTTGCTAATTTCAGCTTTCCTCCCATCTCTTTTTCTTTTTCTCTGTCGTTGTGGCTGGCTCTCAGGGTTCCTTGTAATTATTTTTAGGTTTTGGGCGTCAGAAGAAGGCAACTGTCGATTGGCTCAGGTTCAAAGTCTAGAGAGAAGATCATGCTGGTGGAAGATCTCCCTCTTCAAAGTATACTGGATTCGCTGAGCAAATTCTGTAAATGAAATTCTTCCGCCCTGTAAGTATACTGCTAAAGTGCACTACTATGAAATGAAAATTTTCCTGATTTTAATCTGGACAGGTTAAGAACTTGAAGTCTGATAAGAGGGGAAGTGTAGAGAGAAAACGATGCAGCCAAATTTATTGCTTTTTGAAGCTCACAAGATGAATGCTTATAGAATTGGAGTGATTTAGGGTTTGTGCAAGCACGTTCGTTCATGTGTTCATGAGTGATCATTCTGCTCGTCTTTCCCAAACCATACCGAGTTGACTCGATTGATGATTCAACTCGCCTAAAAAAATAAATATTTTTCAATACTAATTAATTTACTTTATTTTTTTCTTCAATTTACATTCATTTTTAGTAGATGAGAGTATCTTTAAAAATTTAACTTAATAAATTTGACGTGTAAATGATATAGATATTTATAAAATTTCAAATCTCTAATGTCTATTCATGCTGAATTATTTTAAATATCTTTACAAATATGAATTTTACATATTCAACATGCCCATGGTATAATATTTATGTATGTTTATAAATCTCATTCTAAAATCTTTAATGTCTATTCATGATTAATCAATGTAAATACCTTTCAAGAAATCAATTTAGCATATTTCACATTTACACGAAATGAAAACGCATGCACGAGTAGAATATATCTTTTAAATATTTATTGATAATCATGATTCATTAATATATCTTTCATTAATTCATTATTCATATATCTGAAACATATATGTAGATATATGTATTTAATGTTTAATATTTTCATGAGCCATCACTATAAATCCTTTCAAAATTAATTTAAAATATTATATATAACCCCACTTGAATTTTAAAATTCAAGTGGTTACGTTCTCTTCTTTTTTTTATAAGCCATGCGGATGCAATGACATAGGTGCTCAAATAGAAAAACACAACTACAACTCATCAACGAGGGAAAGAAAGAAACAGCTTTTTGTTAAATTTTTTGTTGATGAAGAAAAAATTACCAATAATGTTTGAATTTGATAAAGGGATAATCCCTTATTTGTTATGATGATCCACAATTACTAGGGAAGTTAAATTTGAGTCAACCCCCTTATTTTTAAGGAGGTTGAACCAAACTTAATTTTATTTAAATGGACCCTCATTCTTCTCATGATTTAAGGAATTTATGGCTAAGAAAACTAGAAAATTAATTCTTGATCCAATGGAGAAAATTTGGTGAAAAAAAGAGAGTTGTACTTTGTGAGAAGTTGAATTTCTAATTTTAGGAAGTTTTTATAGAATTTTTAGGAATATTCAAATATTTTTTTTGGATTTGTAAGAGAGCATTTTTTGAAAATTAAACCTTGTGCATTTAAGTGAAATTTTTTACAAAAACACCCTTGCACATTTAAATGGTATGTTTATATAAAACCCCTTGCCTCATTGAAATGAAATTTTATAAAAAAATTCCTCTGATATTTGAATGATTTTTGGCTGATTAGGGTGCTTCATATTGTGCTTTCTAATGCATTTCATAAAAAAACCAACAACTAGGTATTCTACAATTTAAAATCATGATATCTCATAATATAGGGTATTTTTTAGTTGAAATTTTATGGGTAGGTTTGTCTTTATTTTCTCTATCCATCCACACCCTTTGATTAGAAAAACAAGAACATAAAAATTTACGATTTATGAATTTGATGATTTTAGCCCTCTTTTTGAATTTTGGAATTGGGCCCACTTCCTAAGGATGTGGGAATTTTGATGACCCTCCCTCCAAGAGTTATCTCAACCCTCTTATTGGCCCACTCGCTCATTTTTAGTAGGTGGTTGAGGAGAATCAATGGGATGGACAGATCTCCACCCATGATTCCAAAGAAGATGCATCTCCACCATTGATGAGTCAACCACCAAAATCTCTAGCCGAAAAATTCTTGAATTATTCATTTTCTTTCGTTTGGCTCTTGCTTAGTATCAAGCTATGAGAAGGAAAACGAGAGGCTTAGGCCCAATATTGGCATTTTTTAGTGTTCAAGCTAGTGATAGAGATAAGATCAAGAAAAGAATCGAGATCATAATGAGTCTAGCATCACCCGGCCTAGGAGTGGAATCAAAATAGGGTTCATGTAAGTGTTTGAATACGATTTTCTTTTCTCATCTCCTCTATCGATAGTGTAAAACATTATTTTCTTTTTCTGTATTAGCATTGCTGATAACATGCAATCTTAACATGATAAAACATGATGATTAATGAAAAATAAGGCATAAAACATTCCATTTATATGCATGTTATCATACTTTGAGTGCATTTCTATCATTATATGCAATTTTATGTTATAATCTCAAAATGCGTTAATTTAGGGTTAACTATGATGAATTAAAGATTAAATATTTTATAACCTATCTTTAATTGAGATTATAAATGGTTTTTAAAGTTAAATAATAAAAAAATCATTTTTTATAAACATTCATTTCATTTTCTAAAGTTAAAATCTTAAAGAAATGAATGTATTTTTGAAATAAGCATTAAATCTCTTGTTATTTAAATAATTTGACTTTTTAGAATGATAGATAATTAAATTTCAGATCAAATGAAATAAATTTGGATTAATTTGGAGTTTTATTTTGAAAGTTATGATTTTTACAATTTTTAGGGATTTTTCTGGATTTTTGCGAATTTATTTCAATTTTTAAATGATTAAAATGAATAAAAAAAGAGCAAAAAGGGGGTTTAATCCGCGCGGGTCCCACGTGGATGCGACGTGGATGCGACGCGGCGCCTACGCGACGCATATACATTATATTCATATAGTTTACATATTATATAAAGGGGTATATACCTCTCCGTAGATCGGAGAGGTATTCAACCCCTTAGATCGCTACTCCTTTTAAACCCGATCGTTCTTTTTAATTTTTCCCGTGTGGGACTAAGTCCCACATGGTTATCTTCATTTCAGGCGACGTGGCGGCATCACGATCTTTGGATCAACGGCGCGACGACTGACACGTGTGGATTCCGTGAACTAGAAGTCCACCAGATCTGATCATGCACGTGTCTTTTAAAGAGAATTATAACGGTCAGATTTAGCGAGACGTGGCGGCATCACACGCTTTGATCGCGTGGACGCGCGGACCACCGGAGATCATGAAATGCACATGCCTTTAATGTGGAGTTATAACGGCCACGATTGAGTGCGTCGAAACGCATCGCGATCGTCGGATCGCGATCCGACGGGCGCCGTTTTGATGCGTTTTATAAACGCATATCGTGAGATCAATATGGAGCGTCCAATGAAGATCTGAAGGCCAAGCTTTAATTGTAATGGTTCGCCGTTACGGATGCATCTGGACCGTTGATGGAGCTTTAAAGACACCGATCGGACGGTTTCGCCTAATTTAGCCTATAAAACGAAGAGTTCTTCGATTTTTTAAGACATTCGAGGAAGATTTCACCTAATCGACCTATCTACATGCATCTTCTCTTGAATCTCTCACTTGTAATCGCTTCTAGACTCGATTTCGCGTCCACGGAGTGTTTATAAGTGAGATTTTGTCGATCGAGCGAGGAGAATTTGTCTCTTGAACACCGATGTTCACGTTTGAATTCGCGGAATGAATAGTCGTCGATCCGGCGATCAATTGGATCGATTTGATCGTTATCTCGGGTTAGAAAACAATTTTATCATCTAATCTATCTTCATGTATCATCAATTTTAGGTTTAGGATCTTAATTTAGTTCAATTTCGTTTTTAATTTCAATTTGTGTTCTTCGCGATTCCGAAAATTTCATCCCACTTCCATCTTTGATTTCTCCGCGATTACTAATCCAAATCGAGTGATTTTTGATTCCGTGGATAGATCTTTGAGTTATCTTTCTAAAACCACCATTTTCCCTAATTTCTCAGCTCAATTCATCATCTAATTTGATCAATTTACAAAAGATATCTCAAAAATACCTTAATTCCTTGTGGATTCGACCCTTATTTACCATTATACCCTTCAATTCGTTATAAATTCCCAAAATTTATAAGTTTAGAATAATTTTTGACGCGATACTGCGTGAAATCGACGACCTCATGGTCTCGTCTCGTCAATTGCCATCATTTCATTGTTCAAATCTTTTTATATCCATTGATCATTCATCCATATCTTGAAAACATATTTCCATCATTTTCATCTTTCCATTCCATCATTCTCATTCTCTCCTCATTCTCAATATTTCTTAAATATAGATTATAAAAATCTAGATATAGATTTATACAATAATTATGTCATATTAACCATATAGATCTCCACATGTCTCCACAATCATCATATCATCTCCTTATTTCATATACACACTGATATTTACTGTATACATGATCTCTAACTAAGCCATTACAAAATGAAGAGTTTTTTTTATCTTTTTTTTAGAATATAGTCTTAAACACAAACTATATTTATTGAATGATCTTGAGATCAATTTATTTTTCCTTTTGTTATTCTAAAAAATGAGATGTAGAACCCTTCATTTTGTAATGGCTTAGTTAGATATCATGTATACAATAAATACCATCCCTTGACTGAGACGTAGCCAATAATGAAACAAATACCACAAGAACCCATCAGAATTCAATATTATCATATCAAGGAAATAGGGCTATTCATGAGGAAATGAATCATCTTGTCATTCTTGGGAATATTTAAGGAGTAAAATTTAAATTTGATCATCATGGATTGACTAGGTGGTGATTATTGATATGTTTTTATGAAATATTAAATGAGGATGCTACAATAGAGTTGATAGGGAATGGGTAGGATCATACTTAGATAAAGATGATGTGGAGTTGGAAATAGTTTTTTTTTTTGAAATTTTAGTACAAATAGAAACAAATACCAATAGGCATGTAGAAAATATTGAGGCATCATTAGGGAAAGCCATGGATATGATGCAAATCATTGTGATTAACCCTAATGTTTCTAATATTCAAATTATCCCTTTTTCTATGTTGTTAGTAGAAATCACGCATATGGAGAATTACTGGAAAACGATGAAAAAAATTCTTAGAATTATGTGCCTCTATCCACTTCATGGAATGGACATGGAAATACCAACTATAAAAAGGATTCTTAATCACATTATCATATAATACCTTACTTTCACTGAGTTGATCAGCATCATCAATTGAAAGAAATTTTGATGACTTTATTTTGCAGGATATGATGTGCATAACGAAACAACTTTTGAATAGAGCGCAAAAATTTAGTGAGAAAATTAGAGTTATGGAGAGAAGAGTGGAGAATCTAGAGAAAGAAGATTTCATGCAATATTTAGATTTAATTACATGTTTATTATTACATTTTAAGGCATCATTCATATGTTCTAGATTCATCTTATCATACTTTGAGTACATTTTTATCTTTCCATTCAATTTATATCAAATAATATCAAACTGCATCATTTTAAGGGCTAATCATGTATGAACCAAGAGTTGAATTGTAAATAGATTAGCCTAGTATTATTTGAGATTTTATTTGAGTTTTAAATTCAATAAGAGAAAATATTTTTATGTACGAGATAAAATTATCTACTATTATTTTTAAGTGAACTTCGTGTATTTTAGATTTATATTTATTCTCTTGTTATTTCTTAAATTAAATTTTAATAAATAGTAGATTATTTCATTTCTAGTCAAACAGATAAATTATTGAATTTTTATTGAATTTTTTTCATGAAAATTGTTTAAAAGTTTTTTTAGTGTAGCCTGATGTAGTAGCTAGTGACAGATTGAATCGATGTGGTCGTCAATTGTACACTAATTCGTGTCAAAATTAAGTCCAAACTTACCAATTTAATGAAAATAACTCGAATTGAGGGGTATAATGGTAAATATGGGCCGAATCCACAGCGAATTAGGGAAATTTATGATGATCTCTTCGAATTTATCAAATCAGACGATGAATTGATAATAGAAATTGGGGAAATTGGTATTTTATGAAAGAGAACTTCAAGCCGATTCCACGGAATCAAAAATCATCGAATTTGACTTTGATTTTGCGGAGAAATTGAAGATTGAAGAGAGGGGTATTTTCCGAAATGTAAAATCGCGAATTAACCGAAATTAGGATTGAAATTAAACCAAATTACTAACCTAAAATGAAATTGAATGGTAAACGATGATAGATTAGGATAAAATACGATCCCTAACCCACGATTGCGATCGAATTGATCCAATTTAACGCCAGAATCAAGGCTTTTCGTAAAAAATCCAAATATCGCGATCGTGGAGTTCAAGCGTCGATTTCTTCCTCGTCGATCATCCAAATCTTGATCTTAAGCACTTCGTGGACGCAGAAATGAGTCTAGAAGCAATTGGGATCAAGAGATTCAAGAGTTTTGGTGTTTAAACAGTTCAATTTGATTGAATTGCTATCGAATGCTTTACAAACATGAATAACATCTCAATTTATAGGAGATTTTGGCGTAACCGTCCGATGAAACAAATCAATGGCTCTGATGAAACACATGATTGAGAATCGTTAATGTTAAGTCGTGGCCGTTGGATCACGATCGGACGCTCGAGATGAAGCCACGTCGCCGCGCGTTATAAAACTCTCGTGATCAACGGTCGAGATTAATATGATCCGTTTAACCCCCATCGCGTAAGTGAAGATCCACGGTTAGAATTCCACGCGATCGGACGCTCCTCACGCTATCACGTCATCCCGCGCATTGACCGTTCGATCGCGACGTGATTGGACGGTCCAGATCACGCCACATCTCCTGCGCGTTAATAAAAATTCGAAAAATCAATTTTTAATTAGAAAAATCAATTTTTAATTCCGAAAAATCCTTAGAAATTTATTAAAAATTCAGAAAAATTCCAAAAAATCCCTAAAAATTAGAAAAATTCATAACTTTCAAAATATAACTCCAAATTAATCCAAATTTATTTCATTTGATCAGAAATTTAATTATCTATCATTCTAAAAAGTCTAATTTAATAAATAACAAGAGATTTAATTTCTATTTCAAAAATACATTGATTCCTTTAAGATTTTAACTTTAGAAAATTTAATCAATGTTTATAAAAATCATTTTTCTTATTATTTAACATTAAAAACTACTTATAATCTCAAGTAAAGATGGGTTATAAAAAATTTATCTTTTAATTCATAATAATTAACCCTAAATTAAAGTATTTTAAGATTATAATGACTTTTTCATAGAATGATAGATCAATACTCATAAATATGATAACATGCATAGGAATGAAATCTTTTATGCCTTAATATGCATTAATAATCATGTATTATCATGTCTAATTAGCATGTTATCAGCTAGTGTGGCCCGCATGCTTGCACTACGCTACACGATGATATCTAAGGGTGCATTGTGGGCTATAAGAGGCACACACATGGCATATATCAAGGGAGTCTCATTTCAATTAAGTGCCCTTAATGGATTGATTTTAGTTAAATATAACATCACCTTATTTATAGTCGTTGAAAGCCTTTGATATTTTCAATGTGGGACTATTTTTGTTTATTTGTGCATAGGCGACATGGCAGAACGTGGAGTGTTCGATTTGTGAAATAAATGGTGGCCATTAATGATCACTTGAAGTGAAGGGCCACATGGCACTTTTTATTTTTTTTATAAAGTGTCAACAAATCTAGGTTGTCCATCAAGGGAGTAATATTGATCTAGATCAAATGTGACCAATGGACTTACCTCGACACGTGATGTGATTAGAGGTGTTGGATTAAGATCTATAGTTTCTTTTTTAATAAAGTTTCGACAAATCTGGGTCATTCATCAAGGGAGTTATAATGATCTAGATAAACTTTGAACAATGGACTCACCTTGATACACGATGTGATTTTAGGTGTTGGATCAAGATCAAACAGTAGCCTTCACTAGACGCTCCATTTCTGATCTAACAATTGCAACTTAATGATGATGCTTTGATTCCAGTCATTTGATTTGAGCCATTGATCAAAGACGAAGAGACAATCTAATGGCTATTTCCCATATCAACATCTATTTAAACTCTCCCTATTTAATGATTTATGTATTCTTGGATTTTCTAATTAGTCGAACCTTTTGGTTAGCATGATCCTTTA
The DNA here is from genome assembly GCA_024174645.1 of Lemna minuta. NCBI lineage: Eukaryota > Viridiplantae > Streptophyta > Magnoliopsida > Alismatales > Araceae > Lemna > Lemna minuta. Next base: position 3,998,666 of record CM044101.1, on the reverse strand, counting down.
ATTTCTTGATCTTTTCATGTTGTAGACTCATTTCGGCATCCATAGAGTCCGTAAAATCAATATTTCATTAAATGAATGAGGATAAATTTTTTATCTTAATTTAAGTTTGATAATTCACACATGATTTATTAACATTCATGAAATATTACATTCAGGAAAAACTTGAGAAGACCTAGAATAAGTCTCTCTAATATTTTTTATGTTCATTTCATTTCTATTTGAAATTAAAAAACTTCCACATCTATATTTGAAAATAAGAACCATCTCTATTAAAATCATGATTATTGAATTCATCTTAGTCATATTATTTACTCTCATTTTTAAATTAATGTTAGTTTTAATTTGAATATTTATATTACCATCCAATTGTAGTTCCTTTTTTTCAAGTATAGGAAAAACAAAAAAACCCTAAAACCCCTGAACACTTGAATTTAAAAAAAAAGAAGGAAAAAGGCTCTCTCTCTCTCTCTCATTGCTAAGGCTCCTCTCTCTCTCTCTCTCTTGTAGAGATCTTATCCCTCAACAGCAGCAAATCGAGCAATTTCCTCATTGCAATTCAAGCTCTTAGACACTCTCGCTTCGACAAGATCTCACTCCGTTCAAGGCAGCGATCAAGAACCATGTTGAAATTCACTCCATCTCATATTCATAGTTGAAATTGTGTGCGTGGTTCTAGCGTTTGTGGTTTTTTATTGTAGTTTCAAATCTTAATAGTCTCTCACTTTTGAAACAAAAACTATCATGAAATGTACTAAATTTCTAATTGCCCTCTACAAATATCATGAAATGAAACATCAATTCAAAACTCTAAATTCATCAAAACACCCTTGTATCTATACAATTCCTAGAAGTTCTCGTCTCAACACCTCATCTCATTATTGAAGCAACTTGCAGCCATGTCTAGCTTGAGGGAGAGCGAGTGGGATCTACAAGCCTAATGGGTCGACTAAACGTAGTGGACCTTTTAAGACATTTTTTTTTTCTTGTTTTCCCCTCCATTTGATGGTCTCGTCCTTGGTATAAAAATGGTACAAACTTCTAGTTGCTTGAACTTTCTTGTTGTTTCATCTGCTCCATGATGAAATACCAAGCGAGAAGGGAAAAAAGGTTTCTTATTCTTAACCTGATTGGTTGTGCTGGTAGTTCTATTGTTTCACTGATTTTTATCTTAACCTGATTAGTTGTGCTGTTAATTCTATTGTTTCACTGATTTTTATCTTAACCTGATTAGCTGTGCTGTTAATTCTATTGTTTCACTGATTTTTATCTTAACCTGGTTAGTTGTGCTGTTGTGTTAAAAATATTTGACAGAAAATTGGGTGTAGGAGAGATAGAGTCAACCCAATTACTTAGAAGTCAACTTTGAGAGATAGAGTCAACCTGATTATTTAGAAGTCAATTCTGAGAGATAGAGTCAACTTGATTATTCAGAAGTCAACTGTGAGAGATAGAGTAAACCCGATTATTCAAAAGTCAACTCTAAGAGATAGAGTCAACTTTATTATTAAGAAGTCAACATCCTCAATCAAAGTCAAACTTCAATAGAAAGTCAACTCTAGGTCAAAAGTCAACTCAGAGTCAACAGAAAAATAGAAAGTCAACTTTAACAAGTTAAAGTCAACCCGGTTAGTCAAAGTCAACTCAAGTCCTCAAAAGTCAACTCAAAGTCAACAAAGTCATAAAGTCAACTCTAGGTCAAAAGTCAACCCGAAGTCAATAGAAGTCAGAAAGTCAGCCTCTGTCAGAAAAATCAACTTTAGCAGAAAAGTCAACCTCAGTAGAAAGTCAACTTTAGAAAAAAATCATCCCTATTTAGAAGGTCTATTTATTTAGGTAGCATCAGTTACATACACACTATCTTAGAGTCACACACATGCGGAGGACGAGAGCGTCTCATCCGTTGAGACAAGAAGGAGTCTAGACTTTGGAAGCGGGGAGACCAAGTGAAGCCGGAAAACGAGGTCTCAATTTACCGGTGGTCGGCGGCATTAGTGGAAGAGGCGCGACAAGGCGTGAAGGGGACGAGCGATCGTGTGGAGATCAGCTTGAGGGAGTTTGGGCGTCTGGGAGTCGAGGAGGTCGAGGCCTAGAGGATAGTGCCGTAGGGATAGGTAAAGGTTAGTGTTAGATTTGCCGTTGGGGGAAAATCTAAACCCTTGTATTTGAACATTGTCCTTCACCCATTTGAGGGGTGAGAGGATTAGGTTTCATTTGGTGAGGATTGAGGCTCTGAGTCTCCAGTACTCGGGACTGTATTAAGGGACATTAGGTCCCCCAACCAGTATAATAATATTTGGTGCATCGAGAGGACAAGAAGTGAGTGATTAACTAACGAATCTTAGTGAACAGAGAAATAGAGATTAACAATTTTAAAATAACACATCAACCTAATTTACCCCCCCTCTTAGGTTAAACCACTACCCTATTGGGAATTTCAGAGCCATTGATCAAAGACGAAGAGACAATCTAATTGTTATGCCCAAATCAACATCTAAAAATGTTGTCCTCCACAAATATCATGAAATGAAACATCAATTCAAAACCCTAAATTCATCAAAACACCCTTGTATCTATACAATTGCTAGAAGTTCTAGTCTCGACACCTCATGCCATTATTGAAGCAACTTGCAGCCATGTCTAGCTCGAGGGAGAGCGAGTGGGATCTACAAGCCTAATGGGTCGACTAAACTTTATGGGCCTTATAAGACATTTTGTTCTTGTTTTCCCTCCATTTGATGGTTTTGTCCTTGATATAAAAAAGATACAAACTTCTAGTTGCTTGAACTCTCTTGTTGTTTCATGATGAAATACCAAGCGAGAAGGGAAAAAAAGGTTTCTTTTTCTCCAAGAGAGCGCCACTTCAATATTATGCCATGAATGTCTATGTCCCCAATAAGGTAAGCCCCTTCAAGACAAGATTTGAATGCCCTGATCCTTGAGACGAATGTGAAATATGAATTATAGTGGGTTTAAGGGAGTCAAGGGAAAAGGTCGAGGAGCGAGGATGGGGAAGAGAAAAATGATCGGTGGGTGGAGAGCCATCAAGCAAATCATCTGACCCTGGGAGAGGAAACTTAGGACTAGAAGATGAAACTTCTAATCAACTCCCAAGCCTAGAGTGCCATGTAGTCTAGTCAACTACAGTGAGAAGGGGAGGGAATTTATCTTTATCTTGATGACTTTCTTCTAATTCTTGAAATTGACAATTCATGAATAATTTCATGTAGACCTTTGTTTCTCTCATAGTAATTTCAGCTAATTAAAATTTCATGAATAATATTTATGCTCATCCCATCATGAATTCTTTTTTATTTTTGTAAGGGTTAATATCATAAAAAAGTCTGAACTTTATCAAATGTACCAGATATGAGTCCGAACTTTTCAAAGTGTCCAGATATGAGTCTGAACTTTTTCCGTAAAAGAGTCCCGCTGGCGACGTGGACAATGCGGAGAGTCCACGTGGGCAGCCGGCTAAGAGTGGAACGATGTGCAGCCACGTCGTTCCATCCTCGTCGGCAGATTTTGGAATACCGAGAGCGGGGACCCGAAACACTCTCCCGTGAAGACGTCCTCGCCGTCGAGACGACTTACGGCGACAGATTCATTCCACGCCGGTCGTCTTTAGGCTACAAAACTCGCGCTAGTGGAGATGCGCGTCGCCGGCGAAGGAAGGGAAACGACGCCTACTCGAGGCTTTCTAAGATCCGAGCTTTTGCGGCGCTGAAGTTTGCTCGCCGTCGGGGCAAGCTCTCTCCGATCAGCCCAAATAAGAATCTCTTTAGATTCAGACGGATCGCTCGGTGCCGTCGCCATTTCACGGATCGACCTCACGGGAAACGATGTCGGAGTTCTCGGCGAGGTTTCCACTCCTCCAAAAAGCGCGCGGAAGATCCCCTAGAAACATCGCACAGTGCTGACTGGGTCAGCCTTCATCGCAGAAGAAGAAGAAAACTTACATTGCCGCAGTTTCTAGATGCGCTGGGACGATACCGGCAACACACGCGTCGGGTTCGCACGCCGTAGAATCGGAGCTCAGCGTGATCTTCGCTGAGTGAGTCCAGAGGGCTTGGGGTTTCTGCACAGGCTTGGCAGCCGGGCCTGAGCCTAGGATGGGCTTGACGCTGCCGGGCAAGATCGGGCACGACGCCGGGGGGCTCAGGCCAGGCTGGCTGCCGCGTGGCGCCCAGGTCAGAGGCACCTGTGGCTTGCAGCAGATTGAAGACATGGGAGTGAGAAGACACAGTGTACCGCCCACCATATGGGCCTCTCAAACCATGGGAGAGAGATCGCACCGGATAGCCGGCTGAAACATCTCAGCCAAACAGCCAATGGTGACTGCTTTGAAAATCAAGAGCCCTAAAACCTACATAATCTTCCATATGGTTTTTCTGTTGATCAAGTTTGCGGGCTGAAATGGTCTCACGACGACAGAGAGCTCGCTTCTGGGGGGAACGATAATCAGCTAAGTTGTTCCCTGGAAATCGATATGCGGCAAATTGTTTTCCGATCTATTTGGTTTCCCGTGTAGGAAGAGAAACGATACACGAGTGCGTATCAATTGACAAATGTGTAGTGAGAGACACGTACCCTAAACCCTAAACCCTAAACCCTAAACCAAATAGATCGGAAAACAATTTGTCGCATATTGATTTCCAGGGAACAACTTAGCTGATTATCGTTCCCCCCAGAAGCGAGCTCTCTGTCGTCGTGAGACCATTTCAGCCCGCAAACTTGATCAACAGAAAAACCATATGGAAGATTATGGATGGAATAAAGCCATCAGTTTTTAGGGCTCTTAATTGCAAAAGAAAGAATATCGTACTTCCGACCGATGGCCGACGAACTTGTTGACGTAATCGCTCGAGACACGTAGATCATGCTGCAGGATGTTCTTATCCCTGCTCCCGGAAGACAAGATGCACGAGTTCCAAGCCGCGTACTCCGGTTCTCGTCGATGTCCTCCCATGGTTCTCGATCTTTTTGCAACGGGCCCCGTCCCCATATCTAATTGGAAATCGATCAGATACACGGGTCTTCTCCCATATTTCTCCCATATTTCTCTTTAATCATGAAAGCACACCTGAACCTCTCCCGGGCATCGGTTCCGACGGCGAGGTAAGATCCTTCGCGCGTCCCACTGACGCCGCAGACGCCGTCGCGCGGCCCCCAAATCGCGAGCTTCGTCACCGACGTCATTAATAGAACGCGATCTCTCAGTGCTACCTAGCTGACGAGATGATCAGAAACTCTAATCTCACTATCCATTTTTAGACTAATCAAGATTGTACTTCGCCGTCGAATTTTAGATAATTTTATTTTGTAGAGCCTTTCATTGTCTTAAACCCGTATATCTTCTATTTTCAATTCTCAACAAATCGAAAGAGGGGTGATCCAGGGGAAAAACCCCTGAAGGATGCATCACTTTTTATCGGTTCATAGCTGAGCATTATGCACGAATTAATATTCTACGGCACCTTGCTATTGGTCGCAGACCAGAGATAGACGCGAGAGCTCAGCCCTACAGCCAGCGTGTTCTGTGAAGACCAATCGACGAGATTCAGATAAAAATCGTCCAACAGAGAAGGCGCATCTAGAACCTGCAGCGAATCACTCAATCTTACGTCATCAATTTCGTTTTCTTCTTCGTCTTCGATGAATTTGAGCCCGAGATCGTACCTTGTGCGGTGTTTTAGGGATCTTCCGCGGCGCTTTTGGAGGAGTGGAAACCTCGCCGAGAACTCCGACATCGTTTCCAGAGGTCGATCCGTGAAATGGCGAAGCGGGCACCGAGCGATCCGTCTTGAATCTAAAGAGATTCTTATTTGGGCTGATCGGAGAGGCTTGCCCTGACGGCGAGCAAACTTCAGCGCCGAAAAGCTCGGATCTTAGAAGCCTCGAGTAGGCGTTGTTTCCCCCTTCCTTCGCCGGCGACGGCATCTCCACTAGCGCGAAGTTTTGTAGCCTAGAAGACGACCGGCAGGGAATGAATCTGTCGCTGTAAGTCGTCTTCGACGGCGAGGACGTCTTCACCGGAGAGTGTTTCGTCCCCGGCTCCGGTATTCCAAAATCTGCTGACGAGGATGGAATGACGTGGTTCATCTTCTCTGTCAGGAGGTGTAGAATGGTGTATTTGCTCTTGTACTTTTATCATTCTTCTCCAGTGCCCCATAAATAAAATGAATTAAGTGCGACGAAGCTTTACAGCCCCATTGTTCCGGGTAAGTATCAGTAGTGACGATCATGGTCAAGAATTAGTATGAAACTTAGACCAAGACAGAAACGATAATGGGCGGATGCTTTGTATGGTTACTGGTTAGAATGTCACAACTGTGAGCGGGCACTACAGGTTTGACTGGCCTATCTCTCCCTCTCCCTCTCTCTATCGTATGGTCTCACCCATAGAGGACATACCCTGGCATACTGAAACGCGCATGCCTGCGCACACGCACTATTGCATGCATGCCTTAGCGAATGCAGCTATGGCACTAGCTGTTAGTTCTTGTCGGTGCCCTTCAAGCGTGGCACTTAACATCCTTGAAAAACACAAGCGATGCCCCTCTTCAGCCAATCCTTAGCGTGCAACTTTGGCCGACCTCTCAACGTAAAATCGTTGTCGATAAGAGTTGGCACTGGCATTCTATCCTTCTGCTCTTGATCTCTCCATTACCTTTTTGATTCTACTGTGCAATTCCCTCCATCAGCATTGAAATATTACCGGTAGAAACTTTTTGAGCCTCATCATGTGGAATTAGCATGATGATACCCATGGGTAGAAGTGTTGGGACCTAATCCCGACGCTCCTACGCGCCTAATCAGTAGAGGACAGGATCCCAAGTTTGCTCCTTGGTTCACACCAAATTTTATGCAGCCATATCTCTGCTCTCCCCTATATATGTGGGCCTTCTCCTCTTTTATTTTACGTACGAAGCTATAGAGAGTTCATCCTTATCAATCTCCTCTCCCTCTCTTGCCCAGATTCTGCTCGGTGAGCAGAAAGTTTACATCTATGTGATCCTTCATTTGGTAGATCATACATTTTTGTGTCTTGTGCTCGACAAAATGCCATGACGTAGAGAGTCTTCACTGCAAGATCTCTCTGTCACCAGAGAACGGCACACAGTCCTTGAATCGAGGGGAACGCATTAGATTGACGATCTAATACCTTGATCCGATCATTGATATGCCAAACTGGGCCTCGATTTATCAACAATCAAGGCCAGATATTGATCAAGGATATGATCGAATGAGAGATCAATCAGTGAACTCTCATATGATTCAGTCAACAGTTTTTGGTTAAACTTTAATCATTATTATATATTTTAATATTCTACTAATTCAATGAATTCCATTGCATTCGATGTTTTGATTGAAAATTGGATAGCTTATCGAGCATCATATCCCAATAAATTAATCATATCATTGAATTTATACATTTCCTCACTTAGTATATGGCTGAAAGTAAGAGTTGAATTCTTAAGGATCCTAGGTAACGAGATTAAACACTTCTTAGTGAACATAAAATAGAGAGATTATGGAGACATGTAGGAGATGAAAGGGTGAAATAGGGTGAGAGAATGGAATGAAATTAAATATAGGGATACGAATTGATAATTCTATAATTATTTTTCAAGAAAGATCAAATGGAAATCAAAATCTTGATGAGGACATGAAAATGAGGACGATGGAATAGAGATAGCAAGTTGAAAAGAGAATGATGGACCTATAAAAAGAAATTATGATGAAATTGTGCTAGATACTGTTCAATGATGATTTGGCCTCTACAAGAAGCTTTAACATCAAATAATCTCAAACTTAGGCCTTCATTTCTCTCCTTTTCCTTTTGGTAGCCTGATGCAAAGAGAGAGTTATAATAAAAGAGAGAGTTATGCCATGATAGATGGTTTTGGCCTTTTTAAAGGCAAGTGAATGTGGGCTTCTGATCATGTTGATTACAATTGAAGGCTACAAGAGAAAGTCAAGTGGCATGGCGAGTTCTATGGAAGAAACCTCTAAGAAAAATGGCAGCCATTAGATCATGATCAGATCCCCTTTAGAGTGGCATGTCCTCCTTGATAACATGGGACTTATACTTTTGTATTTGTGTGATTATTAATGCAAATTAAGGCATAAAACATTCATTTCTATGCATGTTATCATACTTTGAGCACATATTCATGATTATATGAAATTTGAATTAGAATATCTAAATACATTATTTTAAGGTATACTCATGCATAATTAAAAAGTTTTTAAAATTTTATTTGAGTTGATTATTTCAATTTTTTTTTACTTATTTGGGATTATAATTAAGTTTTCTTTACTTGCTCATTTATTTTTCTAGTTTTATTTTTAAAATAAAATGACTGTATTTTTTAGTTACAAATTTACTATCTTCTTATTTCTTAAATTTAAATTTATACAATGATGGGGCAGTGGCACTTGGCTGTTAAAGCAATTTTGTTTTATTTAGCATATGGGTGAAGTCAACTTTTAAGGATTTTTTTTGGAATTTTTCTGAATTTTTCTGAATTTTTCTGAAATTATTTTTATTTGATTTTCATTTAGAAGATTTAAAAAGTGTTTATATATGCATGTTCTAACGTGGCAACTAACGTCAAGAGCACGCTTGCATGTCGCCATGTGGTGACTGACAAAACGAATGTGTGTGCTCGTTGAATACAGATGATGTCGTGTCAAAACAAATTCCAAACTTACCAATTTAAAGATTAATTCACGAATTGAAGGGTATAATGGTAAATATGGGTCGAATCCACAGAGAATTAGGAAACTTGAGAGATATCTTTGAAATTCCATCAAATCTGATGATGAATTGAGTTTCAAAATTAGGCAATTTATGATATTAAGAAAGCTAACTCAATTGCGAATCCACGGAATAAAAAATTGAGTAATTTGGATTAGAATTCGCAAAGTAATCGAAGTTTGAAGTTGAGATGAAAATTTGATCGCGAAATTGATTTAAAACCAAAATTAAACTGAAATTAAACTTAATCTACGATTCAAAATATAAATATAATGCTAAATGACGAAATATTAAGATGAAAACACGCAATCTAATCCAAAGTCGCGCTCGAAAGGATCCAATTAATCGCTAGATTCATGGCTTTTCATTCCGTGATTTCGAAGACGAAGATGGAATTCAAGATGTCATTTCTCCTTAGTCCCTTGATCAATTTCTGATTTTAAACACTCCTCGGACGCCGAAATGAGTCATGAAGCTAAAGAAATCAAAAGACTCATCAGATTTTTGTGTCTAGACAGTTCGATTTCGCTCGAAAAAATCCAAGGGTGGATTTTTGTCACAAAGAACATTATAATTTATAGAGGATTTTGGGCGTAACCGTTGGATGCAACGGTCCATTGCGATCAACAGTCGAGATTGCGTGATGTTTGGTGAATCGTCGCGATTAAGTTGCGTCTGTTTGATATTCTATGGAGCGTCCGGATGCGTCCACGTCGTGCGTAGAAGAGATGGCGTCGTTTCGATTCGTCCGTTGGATCTTGGTCTAACGATCACAATAAGTTGAGAGGTCCACCGATCGCGATTAATCGTGATCGTCATAACTCCTTTGATGGACCGTCGAGATTAAAGGCGATTTAATTGAATTGACGTCTCTTAGGATGCTGCCACGTATCCCTTGAGTAAGTGACATCCGACAAACATGATTAAATCACGCGATCGGATGTCTCTTGCGTTGCCAGGTCACCTGAAATAAACAGAAAGAGGAATAGTCCCACACTAGATATAATATTGGATTTCATTGGGTTCATAATGTATACGGATTAAGCGGTTAGCTTAAATCCAATTACGGATGCTCCTAACCCATTTATAATTTTACGCATACGTATCACGCACACACATGTGTCACGCACACACACACACATGCATGTCCACGTGTCACACAGACACATGTCCATGCATCGCCACGTGGCTTCGCTCCGCCACGTCAGCGCGCGGTAATAAAACCCAATTTTTTTATTCTTTTAATCATTTTAAAATAAAAAATACATTTAAGTAAATTCAAAAAAATTCTAGAAAATTGGAAAAATCATAACTTTCAAAATACAACTCTAAATTAATTCAAATTTATTTTTTGTATCAGAAATTGAATAATCTATCATTATAAAAAGTCAAAAATACTAAAATAACAAGAGAATGAATTTTAATTAAATAAATACACTCATGTATCATATAAAATAAATTTAGAAAAATACACGAGTGTTAATAAACATCTTTCTTTTATCATTTAATCATGATAATATAATTGTAATATCAAATATAAGTAAGGATTAAAATCATAATGTTTAATTATGCATAATTATCTATAAAATGATGTATTTTTAGATCATAACATGAAATTATGTAAAATGATAGAAATGTACTTAAAACATGATAACATGCATACAATTGGAAAAATTAATGCTTTTATTTGCATTAATAATCATGGAAATTTATGTATAAATAGCATGTTATCAGTGACATGTGCGCATGTCAGATGGTGCACATGTGTGCGACTAGTACTTTAAGCACCCTTTAAAGGCATAAGCTAACCTCTTAATCTGCTCGTCCATATATGTATGAAAATCTCCTTAATTTTTTCAATGTGGGGCTATCTTTTTCTTTAGTTTATGCAAGTGACGTGGCGTGCTCATGAGCATCCAATCAAAGTGAAGAAAGAATATTTAATTTAAGCCCTTCAATTTCAGTTAAGTGAAGGTGGTAGGTGGCGTGTTCTGATTGGATGATGATTCACCCTAGAAAGCGTCGATCAATTCTGGCCTTTCATATGGGAGTTATAATGTTCCATATTGAATGCGCCTGATGGCTTCCTCCGAGTGACACGTGGCATCATCATGGGCATCCGTTGAAGATCGAATGACAAGCGTTCACAATGATTCGTAGACATGTCATGACGCGGTGTGATCTCGACGCTCCATCAAGAATCCAACAACGATGACTTTATGATGGCAATGTGTCTTCTGAAGTTTAATCATAGCTGTAGATTAAAGAAGAGAAGGCAATCCAACAGCCATGCTTAGTTTTCTTTGACGATGTAAAACATTCTTGGATTTTTTATCGATCGAACCTTTTGGATAGCATAAATCCTTGAATCTCTTGCTTTCTTCCTCTTTTGGACTCATATTCGCGTCAAGGGAGTGCATGAAATCAAGATTTTATTGAGGGAGAAGGAAGAATTAATCTCTTCTACTAAGAATTTTGGTTTTTTAAAACATATAATGAAAACGTTGATCCGGGAGATCAATTAGTTCATTTCAAGCGGTATTTAGGGTTAGATTACATGTTTTCTTTCAAATATTTTGTCTTATATCATTAGATTTTAATTTTAATGAGTATATTAATTTAATTTTATAAAATATTATCATTTTCACTCTTTTCGCGATCTATTTCTATCTTATTGTTTTACTCCTTAATTTATCTGTGAATACTAATCCAAATTGAGTGATTTTTTATTCCGTGGATTCATTTTGGAGTCTTCATTTAAAAAATATTTTTGAAATTTCTTACCTCAATTCATCATCCAATTTGATCAAATTTTAAATACATTTATCAAATTTCTCTAATTCTTCGTGGATTCAATCCTTACTCTTCATTATCCTAATAAATTCACAATAAACTCATAGATTTAGTGAGTTTGGAAGTTATTTAAAGAGCAGAAAGTGTGCTTTTAATGACTGTACAAATCTGTTTCATCAAATGGTGCCGTTGCAGGGGAATTAGGCGTATTTTTTTTAGAAAATTAGACAATTTTGACTTAGTGAAAATCAAAATTTTTATTTTCTTTCTTGATTTTAACTTGCAGGGATCCTATGTTGAGCAATCCAGAGTAGAAATCCATCTTTAAGATCCTTAATTCGACAAGATTGAGTGATATTTATCTTTTCTATAGATTACGAATGATCACTTTTCCAAAATCATGTTAAGAGAGTGTAACTTGATGGTCCTGATATGGTGGTGAAACTAACTAAAAGGGGGGGGGTGAATTAGTTAGTTGTAAGTCTATGTATTTTCTAATTTTGTTTTTAGGTGATTCGTGATTTATCGCTCTCCGCTTCACCTCATGGTGCACAAATGATTTTATACAGGTTGGGAGACCTAATGTCCCTTAATCTAGTCCCCAGCACTGTTGCCTTGGAGCCTCCAATCTTACCGAAAAGGAAACCTAATCCTCTCACCCTATAGATAGATGAAGGACAATGTTTATACAAATTTAGGATTTGCCCTGAACGATGACCCCAACCCTCACCTTTACCTTATCTTGCGGTACTACCCACTTGGTCTTGACCTCCTTAGCTGTCGAATGCCCCTTCTCCCTCAAGTTGACCTCCTGCTGAGATCACGTGTCCCTTCAAACTGCGTCATGACTCCTCTGATTGTGCCGCCAACCTCATGCAAAGTGAGATTGTGCCTTTATGTACCTTTTGGTCTTCTTGCTCCAGAGACTCTTCTCTTTCTTGTCTCAATTAATGAGACTCGCCTGATTCTTCCAAGTGTATGTGTGTGTAATTCGAATTAATAGAGTATAACTAGAAGATTCTAACTAAACAATGTATGGTGAGATAAAATAATCAAAATAATAACAAAGAGAAAGCTTATACTTTAGAGTAGTTGTCTCCTAACCCCCCTTAAGCAATCCTTGAAAGAATAGGTTAGCTTGGATAGGGTTGACTTGACTTGAATGTGTACTGTTGACTTTGACCTTTTGTTATTGATCTTGACCTCTAAGGTGAATTGTTGACTCTGACTTCTAAAGGTTGACTGTGACTTCTAAGGTTGACCGTTGACTTTGACTTTTGATGGTTGACTTTGACTTCTAAAGTTGACTATTGACTTTTCGACAAATATGGTTGACCTCCTAGAAGGATTGACTTTGACTTCTAATATTGACTGTTGACTGTTGATTGTTGACTATTGACTGTTGACTGTTGACTGTTGACTTTTGATTGTTGACTTTCTGATAGATACTGTTGACCTCCCTCAAGGATTGACTTTTGACTTCTAATATCTATTGTTTACCTGCTGATATTGACCTCTATTAACGAAACCCCCGTTAAGACAAGATTCCTCAATTAAGTCAATCGTATGACTGCAATAATCTCTTATGAGGTTACTAATACTATGGACGGGAGAATAAAATAAACTAGTTACAGAAGAACTAAAGAAATTTACTAAACTATCAACGAAAAATTATATGAGGTAAAAATTCAATCTAATAGATAGATAAAGATGGATAGATACAATAAATGTTTAGTGAAGGAGGATTACAACAAAAATTTAATTAGATATCTTGAATGAGATATAATGAGGAGTATAGAAATAAGTATCTAGAAACTTATAGAAAGTCACGAATAAGTACGTTGACTATTTAATAGAGGAAGATCACAACATAAAACTAAATAAATTAAGAGATAAGATGGAATAAAGAATGATTTGTCTAACACCTGATAGAGACCGATTGGATGATTGACATTACACTTCGAAAAACTAGAGGTGTGATAAAAAATGAAATTAGAGAAGTAAATAGATAGGAAGTGTGATCAATTTTTAAAATTAGTGACTAAGAAATAAGTAGATCAAAGAATATATGGAACAAGCAGATAGATAAAACCAGAATGAGGAGAGACACCTATATGTTGTGAAGATTGGGAATGGAGAATTAATCTGGAATTTAGATGTATATATGTATCTTCGTTAAAAATATGAAGAGATGCGATGTTAGAAGATGTGAATAGATATAAATATCAACCTGATTGAATGAACAACAAAAAATGAAAATGAGACGAGCACAAAGTATAAAAAATTCATTATGTTAGTAGAAATTGAGATGGGAATCAAATAGATAAATTGATTAAGAGGGAGAGAGATTGATGTCAGAGAAACTGTAAATGAATGTAAGGAACCTGAGTGATGCAGGACCAGGGTGCTAAGCCGGTCACGCACCGAGCTACTCAGGGTGAGACTAGGGAAAGGGATATCCTAGGGTGAACTACTGTAATGTAATGACCTACGATTGCTAAAAAGCAGAATACTGTCCCGCACGTCGTCTCCGAAACTCCTGGAGTGCGCCAAATGGTGTCAATCTGAGAGACCTCCCGGCCCACGTCCACGTAGGCGGGTAACCTCGGGTTGTCAATGGGAGCTCGACAATCAACCCGATGATTTGAACCACGGTCTCAATCCACTCGAGTTGTCTAATCACTCGACCTAAACTATGTCCCAATGGCGGTGGAAGCCAGACGGGGAAATACCGAAAGAGATATAGTACTTCAAAGTAAATAGGGAGGGGATGCGTGCTTAACATGCGAGGCGCGAGCCTGGTCGGTCGGGACTAGGGAGGCCATTTGTACGCGGCCCGGACGGACAACAGGCGGTAGGCCGAATCAACAATGTCGCAATCGAGGCGGGGCCTAGCGCTGTCGGAGGGGGGAAGATGATCACCGGTGGATCAGGCGGGCACGGGGCGAATGCGCAAGTAAGATGGGAGCAGTGCGTGTCAGGCGTAGGCGCACGGGCAAGCTACATCCACTTTGGCGCGAGCCGAGAGGTGTGTGAGGACGTAGAGAGACAGGAGGTTGGAGGCATTTCGGAGCTGGCTGGCGAGGCATGGTCAACAGGTGGGTTGACTAGACGTGATCGACAGGAGGCCGGGAATAGTCAACAAGATGTGATTAGCTAGAGTTTCGACGATGGTGCGAGGGACCAATTGGGCACGAGAGGGATGCCGGGCAGTCCGTGTAGGGAGGGGGTAGAAAGTCGATGGGCGCTCCAGCGCCACGGGATGACCTGAATGGCGAGGCACAGTGATGGGGCGGTACGATGTCGTGGAGGATGAAATGGGAGGTGCGGGAGGTTGGGGATAGCGACGGGAATGGAGAATGATCGATGAGGCGAGTTTAGTGGGGCAGAGATGTGCAAAGTGAAGAGAAAGGAGAAAAGAGGGAGAACACTCGGTGCAGCGTGAACCTTGAATACTGTATATCTATTTGAAGGTGAATTACAGCGATATTAATAGTGGTTTGAGGAGGAGAGGAGACGAGGTTGATTATCTGTTGTGGGGCGAAACGGTTGTAACTGTTTCGCCCTATCGTACGTGAATCGTCGGACTTGCGGGATTCGCTCTGTAGCTATGTCGCCCCGCAACCGTTTCGCTCTAATTGATAATGTCCTTAACATCCCCTGCAAGCTCAATGCGGGGTGAAGATTGAGCTTGGATCTGAGCTGGAGAAAATGGATTTTTGGAAGTGATTTGGTGAGGAGATCAGCGGGCTGGTCCTTGCCAGATATAACTCCTACATGCAGCCGACGGGAGGCGACTTGTTCATGGACAAAGTGGAAGTCAATCTCGATATGTTTCATCCGGGCGTGGAAAACAAGATTAACGGAGAGGTAGGTGGCACCAATGTTATCGCACCATAGTGTTGGAGAAGGCAGAGGAATACGAAGTTCACGGAGAAGAGAAGTGATCCAGAGGAGTTCTGATGTGGTGTTAGTGATTGCCTTGTATTCCGCTTCAGTGCTGGAGCGAGCGACAGTGGGCTGTTTCTTGGAGCTCCAAGAGACAAGATTGTGCCCAAGATAGATAAGAAACCCACTGGTAGAGCGACGATCAAAAGAATTGCCAGCCCAGTCGGCATCGTTGAAGGAGGTGAGAAGCACAGGAGATGCATGACTGAACTGAAGCGCATGAGTGACGGTGCCTTTGAGGTAGTGGAGAAGATGCTTCAGGCGAGCCCAGTCAGTAGCTTGGGGGGAGTGCATTGAGCGGCATGCTTGATTTACAGCATAGCAGATGTTGGGACGGGTAAAGTTGAGATATTGCAGGGCACCGACAATGCGATGATAGAGATGGGAGTCATCGGGAGTGTCGGTGGAGGAGATGGAGCGAGACACCAGACTCGGCGTAGGGAGTGGTTTGCAGTGCTCCATCTTGAGCATGCGGAGAATTGAGAGTGTATTGTGTCTGTGTGAGAGTGAAACCATCCCGATGTTTGTGAAGTTCAATGCCAAGGAAGCGAGAAGCAGGACCAAGGTCTTTAAGTTGGAAATGAGTCTTAAGGGAGGTGATGAGTTGGTGGATTGGAGATAGAGATGGCCCGAGGATGAGAATGTCATCCACATAGATTAGGACATAGAGAGGATGTGTAGTGAGGAAGTAAAGAGAAGGGTCGGTCTTGGACTCGTGAAAACCGAGAGCAAGAAGTCTCCCCATGAGTTTGCGAAACCACTCCTGGGGGGCTTGTTTGAGGCCATAGAGAGATTTTCGGAGCTGACAAACATGATGGGGATAGCGAGGATGATGAAAACCGGGAGGTTGCTCCATATATATGAGCTCGGTTAAGTCGCCATGGAGGAATGCATTGGAGATATCAAGCTGGCGAATGTGCCACTGTTTACTGATGGCAAATGCTAGGAGAAGCCAGATGGTGGTGGTTTTAATAACGGGACTGAAGGTGTCGTGATAGTCGATTCCACCTTCTTGGTGGAAGCCTTTGGCGACGAGACGAGCTTTGTAACGGAGGGGAGCACTGGCAAGTGGAGGCTTGGTTTTGTAGACCCACTTGCATCCAATGAAAGGGTGATGAAGGGGTCGAGGAACAAGTTGCCATGTGTGATTTTGTAGCAAGGCGGTGAATTCATCGGACATGGCGGCGTTCCAGGCAGGATGTTGAGAAGCGGAGAGAAAGGTAGTTGGTTCGGGTTCGAGTGAAGAGGTTGTAGAGGTAAGAAGACACATGGGAAGGGGATATTTGAGAGAATGAGGAGGTTTAGAGAGATCGATGGTGCGAAGAACATCAGATAGTCGGCGTGTCTTGACTACAGAGGGTGAGGTACGAAAATCAAGATTGGTGGGAGAGAGAGGATTAGATGATGGTAGATGACTGGAGGCAAGACTGTCGGGTGAAGCGAGACTTTCCGAGGGAGGCTCAGTATCGTGAGAGGTATGAGGAAGATCGGGCTGTGGGTTGTCGAGAGAGGAATCTGTCGAGGGAGGAGTAACAAGACTGGGTGTTGGAGATGGCTCAGGATGATTCGTTGGGAGGAAGAAAGTAGGGTGATTGTTGAGAGATGATGAAGCCGATGGTTGTGTGGGAGGCGGTCCAAGAAGACCAGGAAGAGAGTTGGAGTTGGAGGGAAGCTTGTAGGGATAGTCGTTCTCTTGGAAGACAACATCACGACTAATATAGATCTTCCCCGTAGCGAGCGATAAGCATCAGTAGCCCAAATGAAATGCGCTATATCCAAGGAAGATGCATTGTTCAGAGCGAGGATCGAATTTGGTGCTGGTATACGGTCGAAGGCAAGGATAGCATGAGCAGCCAAAACTCTTGAGAAGGGAATAAGTTGGTTCCCGGTGGTAGATGAGTTGGTAGGGAGAATGATTCTGTAGAATAGAGATAGGAAGCCTATTTATCAAATAGACGGCGGAGCATACGGCTTCATCCCAGTATTTATGTGGTACTGACCAGTGGCGTAGCAGTGAAAGTGCGGTTTCAACAATGTGACGATGCTTTCTTTCGGCCGTGCCGTTTTGTGCAGGTGTGTGTGGACAAGAAACTCGATGACAAATCCTTTGCTGTGTGAGGTGTTTGCTGAGACCTTGGAATTCGCCTCCCTAATCAGACCAAAGACTGAGAATTTTATGACTAAATTGCTTTTCTACCCGAAGCTGGAAGTCGGTCAATACAGAGAGAACATCGCTTTTCAATTTTAATGGATATAACCATGTATAACGGGTAAAGTTGTCGATGAAGAGGACATAGTGGCGGTTACCCAGATGCGAAGTGATAGGTGACGGTCCCCATAAGTTTGAATGGATAAGTTCGAGAGGTCGAGATGTTTGATGAGTAGATTTTGAGTAAGGGAGGCGGTGTGATTTAGAGGAGAGACAAGCATCACAAGAGAGTGTTTTATTCACGGAGAGCATCGGAAGTCCATAAGTGGAGATTACACTCTGTAGAAGTTGCATATTTGGGTGCCTGAGACGATGATGCCATAAGTCCACGCCTATACTCTCTCCAATGTTCACCTCAGGTGATCGAGCCTGGGCAAGGAGGTATAATACATCTTTAACTGTGCACTGGACTAGTGGCCTCCCTATTATCTCGTCCTTCACAACACTGTAGGTAGCGTGAAATTCAACAAACACAGAATTGTCATTGGTTAATCTAAAGACATAGAGCAAGTTTTTCCGAATGTTTGGGACATGAAGTATATTAGTAAGCTTGAGTGGAAGGGACCGAGAGATTAGGGAAGAAGAACCAGTGGATTGAATGACCAAACCTGTGCCGTTTCCAACGTGAAGTTGATCGGGACCTTGATAGATTGCTGGGTCGATGAGATTGTGTGCATTATTCATCACATGGTGGGTAGCGCCACTATTAGGATACCACGCGGAATGATCTTGCGGTGTATGTACTAGTTGTAGATTAGTATTGTACGCCTTTGGAAGTTGCATATTGGTATTATACACTTGAGGAAAAGCTTGATTGGTATGGTTAGGAGGACTATTTTGTTGTCCGTAGAACGACTTGTTGAATTGTTCTCGGCATTCTAATACTCGGTGTCCGAACTGTCCACAGAGTTGGCACCTTGGAATATACCGACCTCCATTTCGACCTCTCCCGTGGTTATTTCTGCCGTTATTGCGTCCTCTCCCGCGGTCAGAAGAAGTAATTTGAGTTTGATTAGCTGTGGGTGGAAATCAGATACCGTGATGTCTTTGGCGGGATGTGAGAACTTCATGAGATCTTCATAGGAGTTAATTTGGGCTACAACATCATCGAATCCCAAGTTAATCAGGTTGGAAGAAATTCCAGCGCTAAATGCTGAATAGGCTGAACCGAGGCCACAGAGTAAGGCATAGGTGGATACGGACTCTTGAACTGGATATCCCACAGCGGCTAATTCGTCGCAAGTTCTCTGAATATCCTGCACAAATTCGGCGATGGATCGAGTACCTTTTTGGGTATTGTGGAGGCGCTTGTGCAGATGCATAATTCGAGACGGGTTCGTGGAGGAACAATGCTTCATTAGAGCTGACCATGCCTCTTTGGCAGTGAGTTTTCCAACTACATACGGTAGGACGGATTTGGAGAGGGAGGTAATGATGAGAGATAGGACTTGTTGATCCTGACGCCACCACATCTGGTAGGCAGCATTAACGGTGATTCCATCGTGATCAGCAATTTGTGTTGAGATAGGCGGATCTTGCGTGAGTATATGGGCGAGATCGTGATAGTTAAGAAGAGGGAAGATGATGTAGGATATTTTAGAAGATGTATCTAGATCCTACAATATGGGGAGGATCTATGAAATGATATCACTATGAAAAGAGATTAGGAGATTAGTGAGAAGATAGTGTGATATAATTCAAGAGTATAGGGTGATATGATGAGTTAGTAGAGATGATAATATGATAATACAATAAGAGAAGAGACAGGGAGAATAAGATGTTATGTGTTATTTATTAAGTACGGATGGTTGTAATATAGTTTTATATTATGGAGGGGAAGTAATAAAGATATTATGAATATTTAAAGGAAGACCTATTGCGGTGAATGTATGAATAAGATACTAAATGGTTTAAGGAGTGGAATATGAGCGTAAAGTGGAGGGAGGATAGTATATATTTAATGCAGCGAAAAGGACGGGAGATAGTGAGTATGCGGGGCTGAGAATTCGAATGAATGGAGAGAGGGTGACGAAATGATAGAGGTTAAGAATAGAGAAGACGGGACAAGACGGAGCTGTAGATTTAAGGAATACGTAGGATAAATAAAATATATTTTAATATAGAGGAAGAGTGGGAATTGGTGGAAAAGCGAAGAAAATAGATAGAGAAATGGTGGCTTAATGTTGGACTTAAGATAGTATATGGATGAACTATCATCACGAAAAGAGAGGAGGATGAATTACCTGAAGAAGACGAGAAGAGATGCCTTAGAATACTCCCGCTGACATCGGATAGCCTCGAGATGCTTCGGATTTGAAGTGTTGAAAGACGACAGAGATGGGGGAGAAAAGATGGGGAGGTAGAATCAGAGACGAAGGAGATGCGGAAGAAGGGTGATGGAGATACGGGGGAACACAATCACAGGGAAAACGGTAACCAAGGTAACCAATCTTTTATCAAAAACATCTCTTTGTTCGCTTATAGATTTCTAATTTATAGAAATGAATGAAGGGAAGTTCCGCCGTTGCGTTGCGTCACGACGATTATTTTCCGTTTTGGTTGAATGTTGACCGGGCTAGGCGTCCATTGATTTTCCGTCGTCGGATTGTGGGGAAGTTGTGGCGACGTGGAGAGAACTTATCACGTAGAGTTAATGAGGCGATAATTCTGCGATTTCTGAGTGAACTCGTGATATTATTTTGTTACGCTCAATGAAGCCACGAGGGTCGTGAAGATTTCCGGACGTCGCGATTCATCAGGTAAGGTCTTTGTCTTGAAATTTGCTGTTGGACAGGTTGGAAATGTGGGTTTCCTCTCCTTTTTTTGGCGATGAAGTTCTGGAAAGAAGGTTTCTTTGACCGGAAGCTAGAATTTATTTTCCGTTATTTTCTTTAACGCCCGCGGTAGCTTTTATGTAAGTCAATGCTTTCTGAAGAGAGCGCTGATGACAGCGTTTGTGGACCACGCGATTGTGTGCTGGGAGTGGCTGGAGTCTCGGGGCAGGTGAGAATAAATCCTTTGCACTTATTTCGATCTTTTGATGTCGCCCTTCTGTTGCGGTTCTTCGGCAGAGAAGGTAAGGACCGATACATTCTTTACTCCTCGAATAACCATCATCGTTATCTTCATTATTTTCGGGTAGATGAAGGTGAGAGGATAACCCGTTGATCGTGGAATGATCGGCACTCTCAGTGTATATTCTGACAGGTGGGGAGGTCGTTGGTCAGCTATTGAATCGGTGGATAGGTGACGTCGTCAGCAGACACCTGATCCATGACGTACACCGTCTTGTCGCATATTTGCACTTCTCGTGAGAACATATTTGCCGGTGCTCGCTTTGCTCCGAGGACGAAGAGATCTTCAATGCGGTTTACCGGAGGAAAGTAATTAAAAGAGAATAAGGCAGCGACGAGTTTCCGGAAAACCGTTTCTTCCTCTGTTGCCGCGATCTTGATATTTACAGTCTGCTTTTCAATTTAATTTCTTTGTGTTTTGGGATGGTCAATGACGCGGAAACTGTGTAGATATTGTTGTCGTGGCTGAGAGTATTCACGATGAAAGCTTCTTTAAGCTATTACAGCTTGAGGAAATCGTGGGTTGACTGTCATTTACAAGGCTTCTGCGAGTGAATAGAAGAGAAATTCCTGCCGATTATCTTCATAAAGGCTTGTCAGGAGCTTTGAAATCGTGGAGGTTGTGTTGCATCTCCTCTGTTCCATATCATCAGGAAGAGGACAACATGGAGTGAATGTCGTTGGAACTCTTAGTCAACTGTTAGGAGTCTTAACCCCCGTGGAGTTCAATAACAGGAATGTCGTGGAGGACTCCACGTTTTATATTATTCCTGCGATATTCTTTAACGTAAGATCCTTGTTGACCTTGAGGTGTCCTTGGAGGACCGTGAGGGTCTTGATGGCGCGGGGATAGTATTCTTTCTTTGAGTTTCCCGCGCTTTGTGCAAGCTTCCTTCATGCTTCAACCTTTGTCATAATTTCATGACTGTAGATACCTTCATAATCACTTGCGTGAAGTGTTGGCTTGACAATCTTTGCTGTTGAGGCTTCTTTAGGGTTGTGATGATCTTCAATGGTCTCACTCATGCAAAAGCTTAGGCTTGAAGTAGAACAAAAATGCTTTCTTCCATAGGTAATTAGTTATAGATCTCTTCTAAAATTTCTAACTATAGGTGGTTTCAAGGAAATAAATGGATGTAATTCAAAGAGGTTTCCTACTGATTTTTCTTTTGAGATCATTATTTAAAATGATATAAGGTACCTATGATATGGTGGCTAAGGTTTGGAAAATTAGGAACCTATATCAAGGTAGAAGGTCGTTGACTTGGTCCATTCAAGGAATTCTAGGTTTCTAAAGATAGGGTTAAATTCTTTTGACCAAGTCAATCTTTAGATCAGTATAAAATAGAGAAAGGAGGGAAAATAAATCCCTTAAGATCTACACTCTCTTTATTTGTTTAGAGAGGTATTCTTCATCCATTTAAGGAATAGATAATTTCTCAAATTGGTAGATAAGGAGGAGGAGGAGGAGGAGGAGGAGAAGGATAGGTTCACTTAGAACCCTTGTGTTCATGTTTCAAAATAATTCTCCATCAGAAGAGTTGAGTCTTCCAAAAGAAAAAGTTCTCTCTCGTGAGCTTGATGGGTACATGGAAGCCCACAGGATGAGGCGCATTCGGGTGAGGAATAGCGATCGCTTTGTTTTCCTCAGACTTTGTGACTTCCAGGAGAGAAGAGGAGTCCGCCATAATCAAGGTTTCGATACGCCGTCTGGCTCTGATACCATGAAGAGAAAGGAGAAGAGAGGGAGAAGACTCGGTGCGGCATGAACCTTGAATACTGTATATCTGTTTGAAGGTGAATTACAGCGATATTTATAGTGGTTTGAGGAGGAGAGGAGACGAGGTTGATGATCTGTTGTGGGGCGAAACGGTTGTAACCGTTTCGCCCTGTCGTACGTGAATCGTCGGACTCCCGGGATTCGCTTTGCAGCTATGTCGCCCCGTAACCGTTTTGCTCTGATTGACAGCGTCCTTAACACAAAGGATCCGGCCAACGATGTAAGTCGTTTGTGGCGTGGGAGGGTTGAACTTGGGGAAGAGGAGAGATGAATTCGGAGAGGCGAAGGGGAATTCTAGCAAGGCAGGACTGAATTCGACTGGGAGTGGGCAGACGGATTCGTCAAGGCGACGGGAGGTTGGCGAGGACGCGGTGAGAATCCCGCCCGGTAGCAACAGAGAAGGGTCACTTGGCGACCGATCGAATTCGGAGGGAAAACTGGGAGGTGGAGTCAAAAATTATCTGCGGCGGAAATTTGTCTGCAGGCGAATTTTCGGGATGGGAATCTCAGGCTAATTAACTTGGTAGGAGGGCGCAAATGGCGTTGTTGGGAAGTCGGACAAAGAGAGGGCGTGCTGACTTGAGAGAGTGGTGAATGGGGCGCGCTGAATGTCCGACGAGATCGCGAGAACACGTAAGAGGCGTCGATGCTGGGAAGGATGGCAGTGGGGTTGGATGAATTCGGTATGGCAGGGGAATGGGGAAGAGTGTGCAAAAATGTTAATTGGGCACTGTACGGTGGCAGAATCAACAAGGTGAGTCGAGACGGTCAGTGGGGTGGAGAAGATGACCTTGGGCGTGCGGATTTGGGAATTCCCGTGAGTGGGGCGCCGAGGGATATTCAGAAAGAGCCGGGTGACAGGGAAGAGGAATGCAGTCAAGATCACGGCTGGGATTGAGGAGTTCGGGGCAGAGAAAGTTGCGATCGCGAGCAGGGTCGAGAGAGGGAGTGAGAAAGTTGGGAATGGGTGATTTGGGCTCGGGGGAAGGAAATTCGGGACGGTAGGGCACGGGAGGATGGCTGGTGAAGAGGAGAAAACTGGGGAATAGGGATTTGTGGGTAGTGCGGCGGAGAAGGATGTGGGGGAGGTCGTGAGGAGTGGAGGGGAGAGATCTCAATCGGCGGGGGTAAAGGGGAGAGAGGCCGTGGAGGAAGGGGGTAGCGGCGCTGGCAGTGGCGGCGGCAGCGACGCTAGGGCGGTGGCGGCGACTGGAGCAACAGCGATAGAGCTAACATAACCGAGGCAAGGGGAGGCGGCGGCGGCAGTTGGTCTCCTTCCTTGATCTTCATTGGGTAGCCACTTGAGAGGGAGTTCACTCCTTTCTTTCTTCAAATGACGGCTAGGGTTTGTGGGGGGGGGGGGGTCCCTTTCCCTCTTATGGAGCCCAAAATGGGCCGAGAGGGGAAAGGGCCCACTTGAGGCCCACAACCCAAAGCCAAAACATGCTCATAGAAAATAAGAGGGTTCACATGGAGAAGGACTTCATGAATAGGTTCCCGAAAAGGGAAGAACCCACCCGGAAGCCTAAAGAGAGAGAGGAAAATATGCAAAGGCCCGCTTAAACACGTGCGTGCTAAGAAAGTTCATGATAACAAAATAAGGTAGATAGGTCCATGAGCGCGCGAGCCCGGGGTGTGACGTGTCGTGGCGAGACGAGGTCCTCATGCGGTGTAGTGGAAGTCAGCATCCTTCGTCTTTGTCTGTCGAGGGGGCTGGACGCGCGTGGGTGTCGGCTCCTCCAGTGCCGTGGTGTCATGCCTTGGTGGCGACGGGGGTCGTACTCCACCACTGAGCAATGGAGAGAATCACATAACAGAAAAATAGGATGACTTAGGTGATTCGTGAAACATCGAGAACTTGACTGTTAGCTGTAGATGGAGCTTTAGAGAACTCGATCAGTGTTTTTTTATCTTCTTCCACGTTTCGTCGAAGCCTTGAGAGATTTGAAAGTCTTCGAGAAGCTTGAGTATCTTGATGGGTGTGAAAGAGTAGAACACCGAAAACCCTATTTCGCAAAGGAGAGTTAGGGAGCTTTAATCAAATTCATGATACCCTCTCTTTATTGCCCTAACCTCCACGAGACTCGAATTAAAAGAAAATGTCATAAAGACCCTTATTTCCTCTTAGGGCATTTCTGATATGCAACATGTATATTAATATATAAATTTCTATGACTAACCAAGATATTAACTGATCTAAAAATAATTCTAGATGACATATAGTTAGACTAGTTCATACCTAATAACCCCAACAAAAACTTATAATAATGATAAAGGAAAAAACATTATTTCAATGTTACTTAGGCCTGAAAAATAGACGACAATGAATAGGGTTAGTCCAAAATACCATAAAGTAGAATAACAAAAAATCTTGATTTATGTGAGGTAAGAGATCCCATAATTTCATGAGGTAAGAGATTAAATGATCCTGCATAAACATCAATTTAAAAAAAAAAATACATATATCAAAATCCCTAAGGCTAACATAACTCTCACAAATACTGATGCTAGGTACAATCATTTGCGATTATTTGATAATTATATTATAATTATATTTTATACATATACAAATATACAATCCACCCTTCCATGAGATGATAGCCCATATATATCTTTTTGAATACAAGTAGATCTTTTTTAATACTCCTCGCATCCACCTTCCTCTTCCATGTCTTCTTCTACCCTGGAACTCGTAAAAGTGACCCAGAACAACAAAGGAAATGCTAGGAAGTGTTTTAAAGGCTACGATAAGCCTGTCCTCCAGAGGCCTATCATTCTTGTACACACACCCCTTAATAGAGGTGTTAATTTTATAATAGATTCTCATGTCATGAGTCTGCTACCTATCTTCTATGATAAGCCTTCCGAGGATCCCTAATGACACGTAGACAACCATAGCGAAGTGTTTAAAATTTGTCAAATTCATAACGTCCTGGCAGATGTAATGAAAATGAAGTTTTTTCTTGCTACCCTTAGGGATAGAGCTAAAGATTGGTTCCTTAAGTTGGAAGCCTAAGGTACAGTTCGTGTTAATGTGAGACGAAGTTCCAAAAAATTAATATTTATTTTGACAATAAGCTACTACCAGGAACAAAAGTCATACAGAAAATCTGTTTCTTGATTGCTACTTGCTTGAAGACGAGCTAGCGCCTTAATTCGCCTAATAGCATTGAAGAGAAGGGCGCCGGCCGAATTCCAACTCAGTAAACTGTTTCAGAGCGCTAGTTAAGGGAGATGTTCAGGAATGAGAATGCCATGCAGCGGTTATGGTTTCAAGGGAAAACAAGAGAGAAAAAGATGGCGTGATAATAGCCGCTTCGGTCTTCACGAAAGACTGGTGCAGTTTAGCTGGCATCGAAATCTTAAAAGCCCAAATGGCTAAAAGCGCAAGTGGATGCGGACCTCACTTCGGATCTAAGTGATTACAAGTTGCCGGCCAGAAATTAAAAAGTTATAGTAAAAAGAGGTGAGTCGGATCCAAGTGAATAGGTCACTCTCAGATTTTGGAGTGTACGTTCGCCAGACAAAGACAGCATATCCAAAAGTTCTTTAGGGTGCTTTCCTGCCGCCTTTTTGGGCTTCGATAGGTTGACCTTCTAAGGTTACTGACGTTGCTGCTTTGCAGTTTTTCTTTTGGCTTCCCTTCACAGCCGCTTTTCCTCGGGATTCTGGAAACGAGAGGACAAGATTGATACCTGCATATCCTTTTCTCCTGGTCTGATGGAAGGCGACTATTATTGGCAAGAAAGCACACGAGCCTCGATGTTGACCGTCAGCAATTTTTCAAATGCTCTGAAGTGGTAGCTTTCTTTGTTCCTCCACCGAGGAGATGACGTCGCAGGATCCTCCCCGTGTCGCTCGACCATGAAGCTTCACGCTTAGAGCAAAATCCTTGTCCTGTAGTTAAGAACAGACAACCCACCAATTTTCTTCTTCTAATTTGAAGTTTAA
Organism: Lemna minuta; assembly: GCA_024174645.1. Classification (NCBI taxonomy): domain Eukaryota; kingdom Viridiplantae; phylum Streptophyta; class Magnoliopsida; order Alismatales; family Araceae; genus Lemna; species Lemna minuta. The sequence goes on along the minus strand of CM044101.1, from coordinate 3,972,150 downwards.
AAGACTAAACATTAAATTTTTCCCTGACAGCGTGTTATGAAAGCACCAGATGGCTAGGAGTGAGCACTGATGAACAAAAGTCGTGGAGGCTTATGCCTGCCCGCTCCCTCCACGTCACTGTTATTGCCCATTCCAAGAGGCCGGGCAGCGGGGTTAGTTATCTCTTCTCCCTCACTGCTTTGAGAAAAATGGTACCGATGGGGTTGCAGGTAGGCGGTACGGAAAATAAAAACTCTCTGAACATGAAATCCCCATTCTTCTCCGAAAGCATGGAAAAGGATAAAGAAAATGTTCTATGCTCCTTCAAGTTGATAAAGAAAACAGGGGAAGACGATCCCAGAAGAATGGTCCACGCTATGAAAGTGGGTCTAGCCCTCACCATAGTCTCCCTTTTCTACTACGTCAACCCCTTGTACGAAGGGTTCGGGGTCAACGCCATGTGGGCTGTTCTTACTGTTGTCGTGGTCATGGAATACACAGTCGGTAAGCTGACTACAGAGAGTAGTCTTCTTCATTATTAGATCTTCGTTTTTCCTTAATTACAGGATTTGTCTCTCAAGGTGGAACATTGGGAAAGGGTTTAAATAGATCCATAGGGACGTTGATTGGGGGAGCACTCGGTCTTGGCGCTCACTACCTGGCAGCACTTTCTGGACCAAAGGGAGAACCCATTTTGATCGGAGTCATGGTTTTCGTTCTGGGTAAGTCAAAGGCTAAAAAATTCTATCTTTCTGAAGATGGCTCCCGTGAATTTTTTAATGGGCAGCTTCGGCGGCGACGTTTTCGCGATTTTTACCGGAAATTAAAGCGAGATTCGACTATGGTGCGATGATATTTATACTGACATTCAGCTTGGTGGCTATTTCGGGGTATCGCGTGGACGAACTGATTGAGCTAGCTCACCAGAGGCTGTCCACTGTAGCCATCGGAGGCGCCGTCTGCATGTTCATATCCATCTTCATCTTCCCCGTCTGGGCTGGCGAGGATCTTAACAAACTGATCGCCAACCATCTAGAAAATCTTGGCGCTTATCTGGAAGGTAACTCAATACGCTAAATTCCCAATTTCCCCAAATCCCTGCCGTTTTTTTAGTAATTTCTCACAGGTCTTAGTGTCGAGCATTTTGGTGCAAAAATGGAGCCTTTCAGTACTTCCGGAGCTGCGAACAAGTCTTCTTTACACGTTCACAAGACAGTTCTCAATTCCAAAGCGACAGAAGAGACTCTGGTGCGCAAATCATTGAAGTTTCTTCTTAATGATGGCACCTGAATTTTTTTCGTAGGCGAATCTTGCAAGGTGGGAGCCAGGTCACAGAAAGTTCGGGTTCTGCCATCCCTGGAAGCAGTACCTCAAGGTCGGAGCACAAGCGCGGCAGTGCGCCTATTATATCGAGGCGCTCAACGCCCAAATCGCGGGATCAAGAGACGGGCAATCTCCCAGAGACGAGATTCAAGATTTCTGTACTAAGTTATGCTCGGAATCCTCAAGAGTATTCAAGGAGCTGTCAATTAGTATTCTCACGATGACGCAGCCCTGCTCAGTTGCCGTTGAGGCTGCTGTAAATGATCTGAAGAACACGATGAAAGAGCGCGGAGATGTAACTGAGGTGATTCAGGCCACTCCTGTTGTGTCGTTACTCTCTGAGATCGTCTCCTGTACAAGGAATGTCGCAATGTCTGTGGAAGAGCTCGCTATCATCGCCAATTTTAGGAGGGTCGATGATGGCCATAATCGCATGTCGACTATTCAGCCAATACTTGAGCATGAGGATGCCTATCATGTGATCAATATCAAACAGTAAGAACATCCCCTGAGATGGATGCTGAAGTCTATCATGGGATGAAAGAGGATGAAAATGATGAAAGAAACGCCATCTTTGTTTGTATTATTGAGTAGTCGTGATGCCCATCCTCTCATTAATCTCCCTTTTCCGAATTGAGAATTTTAGAAATAAGAGAATCTGTTCGCTTCCCAGACGAGGCGTGAGGCCGGAAGAGAACAAAAGCTAGTAAACCTGAGCATGGATGACTGGGTGGGGCACCCGCAGTTGCAGAGTAGAATTCTGACATACAAGATCTGTCCTGAGAATCGTTGTCCCCTTTTCGGTTGCGAGGTTTGGTGGTCCGCCTGTAGGTGTTGAGAAGAATTGACAAGAAATGGGCAAGAACAATCGGCGTGTCAATGCGGAGCCACTCCGCTCGCTCTTATAGGCACATGTCGAAGATCTTGAGCTCTATAGCCGTCACTGCCAGTTGTTAAGCGGGTAGATCTCAGCCGTTATAGATCGCGATGAACGGTCACCACTTAAAATGACAGTTACATATGGAGGAGAGAAAAAAAACGCAAGGAGAACAAAAAAAGACTGTTTCTTCTCAAGGCATTTCGTCGAATGCTTATCCCAGTGCTAAATCCAGGCGAGATCAATCTCTAACACAGGGTTCGTATCTCTTAGAGCAGCTTGGAGTGGACCACCTCCAAAATGAAACAAGGGACTTGAAGAAATAAGTAGCCGGTGAAGAATCTAGCACGCTCTTTGCCGGCACAAGAATTTCAAGAACACACAAGAAAGGTGAGAAAACAAACTTTCATTTAGAAGAGATCGAAGGGAAGCCACAGGCCATAATGAAAGTCCGATGACCCTTGGCTTCTGAGATGTCCGAGTAATGGCAATTTCTCTTAGAAAGAGGGTGATTCCAGAAGTGCTCTTTCTATCCATGAGATCACCGGCATAATCACTATCAATAAAACAAAAAAAAAAAATCAAAATTCTCCTCTTTCTTGTACCTCGGACTGTAATTCAATATTCCACGTATGCCACTTCATAATCTTTTAGCACTTTTAAGATGCTCCATTGCTGGTTTTTCCATGAACTTGCTAAGTAAACCAATGCTGAACATCAGATTTGGCCTTGTGTGAGGGAGATAGCACAAACATCTCATCAAACTCCGATAGACTGTAATTTTACCTCTCCTGCCTTTTTGTTCATCAAGTGGTGCATAATGAGGTTTGCATTCCAGGATCTGATGCTCTTTGAGAATCTTAAATGTAAATGCAATTTAATTTTACAAGAATTCTCCATTGATTTGTGCTACCTTAATGGCCAAATAAGTATAGAACTATCCAAAATCAGTCATCTCAAACATTTTGATCATCCTTGGCTTCTATTGTCTGATCCTCTCTTCACCATTTTCAGGAATCAACATAAACTCCCCAATAGGATTTGAGAATCCTTAATATTCTTGAAATAGACTTCCATTTCATATTCTATTTTGATGAATCTGAGTGAGATTGGGCTCTTATCAAGCTGATGAATCTAAGCACCGAGGGCATACTCAGTGCTTGTTTCAGCCCATCAAGAGCTTTATTGCACAAATACAGCATCCCTTCCTTTCCAAGCTTCTCAAGGAATCAGAAAGAGTCCTGAAATGGGACAAGGCACAAAGATCAAAGTTCCATAAATTGAAGAGATGGTAGAATTTTTTTGGAGGCTTGGAATGGATTTTATAAATTGTATAAACTCCCCAAATTAATTTCTCAATCTGAGGTTTGTGGGATGACGTGTCGTTTTTGTGCGTCGTTAAAACACAAAGACGATGGTCAAACAAAATTTATAAAACCGAATTCACAAAGACAAGATATAATAATCAAGTATTCGGTAAGTATCGGGTCGATCCACAGAGATCAGGGTTGACTTTAAATGCAGAGTTGACTCGGTCAAACTTAGGTTTAAAAGGAATTTTAAATAAGATAAAATAAGATGTAAGATATGGAAATGATATAAATAAGGTAAATAAGAAGTTTTAAGAATTGAACTCTCGGATTTGACAGAGAAAAGTCAAAAGTCAAAGTCAAAGCATTGACTTTGACCAACAGTAGGTTCTCTGCAAAATCAGAGAATCAAATAGATTCAGAAGATTACGAAAATTAGATATTTGGAAACTAGAGAGAAAATGGAATTTATTGATATATATTTCGTAATTGTTAGATAAGAAATGGATTTATTATGAATTATTGAAAATCAATGATCAGAAAGTCCCCGAAATTAAGACCTCAGAGGAAATCTTCAAATTGAATGCCCAAATGAAATCCAAATCTTGCAATTTCTATGTCAATCGAAAGCTAAGAACCAGAGGAATCCAAAAAGACCAAAATTATCAAATTCTGATTTGTAAATCAAAAGTAATTGACCCCGAAAGTCAACGTTTGACTTCTGATAAAAGATGAACAGTCCTTGGTCAAACGTTAAATTGGAGGGTCAAATGAAGTCAGAATTTGATGAATTTACTATCCACGGAAAGCTAATAAAAAGAGGAATCCAATGAAACAAAAATCAAGTGATTTGGAATTATAATCAAAGAGATATCCTATTTTCAAAATCAGCAACTTTTTGGACCTAAAATTGGGGAAAATGAAGAACACTATGAACTAATTTGCAAAATTAAAGATCTAAACCTAGTAAAAATACAAATTACCTCTTGATAATCGATCGAACCTCACTACTAACCCGATTGCCGCAAGAATGGGGCCTCAATTCTTGTGGATTGAAGCGAATTTGCTCGGATTCTTCCTCGTGGACGTTCGGAATTCAAGGGGAAAATTCGATGAAATCAAGAGATGAAATCGTGATTATCATGCTTCAATGGCTGCATCCCTACACTCTTGGAAGCAGAGGATCACGAGAACTTAAGATCTTCCTGAAAACTCGCTTAATTTCTTCACGAGTCGATCAAAAGTAAAGTTTGAAAGGGAGAAATACATTGGTTTTAAAGAGAGAATTGGCCCGACGATCATGGGCAATTGACGCGTTCATGGGGGCGGTTTTCAAGCATCGTGGAGGCGATTCCTTGGGCATGGGTCGTGGCTTCAATTCTGCGACAAATTGGCTTGAGTTTAGCTTCAATTTCGCTTCACATTTGCCACGATTTTCGCCGCGATTTTCGCCACGATCGCGCCACGATCGGGTCGCGATCGGGCGTCGATCGTGGTGTTAGTGCTTCGTCGATCACCGTTCGTTCGACCAGCAACGATTCCACGGTGAAAGCTCCTCGATCGCGGCTCGATCGCGCCGTGATCGCGGTTCGATCGGGCCGCGATCGTGGAGTTCTTCCACAGGCTGCCGACGCCGTCAGATCGGAATCCTATGCTCCCGCGATCTTCACGAAGAGAGGCGGATCGCGCCTCACGTGGCCATCAGATCGATGAACTCGGGTAGATTGGACGGCCGCGATCGCGCGATTAACGTGACCGTCTGATGGAGATCGTGTGGTCCTCGTCTCGACGAAGATCGGACGCTCACAACGCGTCCACGTGGAGAAAGGTAAGCCCTGAGATCATTTCACTTACTATGTCTTTTCAGCACGTGCTTGATCTGGCGTTCGCGTGGACTCGGGTCCACGCGATCACCGCCGTTCCACCCGAATCCAACGCTCCTCGCGCTGCCACGCGTCCTGCAAAAAAGACACCGTGTTGGAACATAGTCCCACATGGAGGAAATACGTGGATATCTTGCGCTTAAATAGGGAAGCCCCCTATTTAGGCATAGCGTTACCGTCCCCCAATGTTACCAGAGCCCACTATACCCGTGGGCCCTCCACTTGCGAACCCTCTGCCACGTGGCGCCCCACACGGGCGCCCACGTGGACCGTCCGCGTGGCCTCCTGCCACGCGTCATCGCCACCTGCGCCCCGCATGGGCCGCCCAGGCTCTGCCACGCGGCCTCAGTGCCACGTTGCACCCCGGGTCGGTCCCGCGCGCCACGTCAGCCGCCGCCTCGCCACGTCAGCACCTACAGGTAATAAAACCCCCTTTTCGCGATTTTGTTAATAGAAAATACCTAAAAAAATAAATAAAAATCAAATAAAATTCATAAAAAGGGCATAAAACTTCAGAAATTCATAATTTAAAATATACAACTCCTTTTTAATCCAAATTTTCTCCATTGGATCACATATTCTTTTCTTTTTAACATCATATCATTTAAAATATATTTAGAAAGAAGAAATCAATATGACTTATAATTTACTTAAATCATTTCTCATTAAACATTTTAAATCATAAATTCATCCTAAAATCATCCTTCCAAACATTTACTAAAGTCAAAACTCATTCCATAACAGAGATTAACTTTTATTAATTTAAACAAAAGATTAATATCAACTTTAGTGAAATGACATGACAATGGAGAAAATTCCTAAAAAGTATGATAACATGCATCATATTCACATAAAATAAGCATGAATATGAGTTAATTAAGATAAGAATTCAAGTCATAAATGCATGTTATCATGGGACTATTTCTATGACCCCTGATAGGAGAGAGATGAAATCAATGCCAATGACGATGGGTTCACCAAATATGTAAACAATGGCTATCCTATGATCACAAAAATGCTAAGGGTGAGAGAATATTTTAGAGATTGATCAAAAACCCCACAAAAGGAATAGACAATGAGAGAAATTTAGAATCTCTTGAAGATCCTAGCACTTTGAATTGAAGCCCTCCTTCTTGATGAAATGCCCTACCTTAGAGAAGAGGATGAGAGGGAAGTGTGAGAAAAGGAAGAAGGAGAAGGAATCGTGTGAGAGGGAAAGTAGAAAGAAGAGAATAGAGAAAGAACAAGAGAGAGAGAAGAAATCAAGGGGTCAAAGTGAGAAAAAGAGATAGAAACCATCAAATGGAGAGGGAGAAAAAGAAGAATCATTTACAAACCATCAACCCAAAAAATTCAAAACAGATCCACTTTTATTGGGGGGCATCTTCAACCACCCAAAGGGACATAACTTTTCAAAAAAAATGTGAAGAGGGAGTAAAAAAGGTAGTTAACGGGCATTGCCTTTTATGCGAGGACATGCCCCTTCATGGTGTGCTGTTAAGGCCCTTTTGAAACTTGTGATAGTGTGCCAATGTCAGGCTAAGATTGGATGAGAGTTTTTTGAGATTTTGGGTAGATTTGATTGGGTTGACTTGGTCAAAGACAAGTATAGGTAACAAATAACTTAGTGTGAGATAGGGATATACAAGGGTTCCTAGAATTTAGGGAGATGATTATACTTGGTCAAAGGATTCCTAAAGTTTAGGAAGTTTTGTTTGATTTGGTCATAGGCTCAAAAGTATGGGTTTTGGGGTTGAGAAAGGGCTTGGCAAAGTCAATGAAGTTCTTGTAGGGTTTGGGCATTGAGGTGATGATCTCAAGGTCTTTGGATGCTTAAGTCCAATAAATTTGAAATTTCTAAGTGACGAGATGATCCAACAAGAACAAGTTCAATAGCAAAGAGACGAGTAAGTTTTCAAGAGCAAGAGAGAGGTCATATAGAACGAGGGAGAGAGAAACATGGAAAGGTGGAGAGAGAGAGAGAGATAGAGAGCGAAAGAGAGGATAAAGAAGAAATTTAGTGAGAGAATGAATCCGAGAAACAGCAAGAGCAAGAGAGAGGATGTAAGAGAAAGAGAATGAGAAAGAGACCAATACAAGAAATGAACAGGAAAAGTTCGAAATTGAGAGAGATCAAGAGAGAGCGAGGGGGCAAAAGTGAGAGGAAGAGGTATCGTAAAAGTTAGAAATTGAGAGCTAGAGTGAAATTTGGAGAGCAAGAGAATAAGAGAGGAGGGGAGTATGAGAGAGAAACTGTAAGAGAGAGAGAGATAGAGAAAGAGCAAAGGATTGAGAGAGACGAAGAGAGAGAGTCTGAGGGAGGAATCTATAGAGAAAGAGAGAGAGAGTCTGAGGGAGGAATCTATAGAGAAAGAGAGAGATTACTGACGAAGCGAATCCGTGAGGTCATTGAAAACATACTGATAAGCATCAAAATAAATTCTAAATTCACCAATTTCATGAAATAATCATGAATTAGATAGCATAGTGATGAATAAGGGTTGAATCTATAGAAAATTAAGGTATTTTTGAGGTATTCTTTGAATTTAGATCAAATCGGATAATGAAATATGAAATAAGGTGAGACATTAGGGGTTTTGATTTAATTGGAAAGAGAACTCGAAGGCGAATCCATAGAATCCAAAATCACTAAATTTAGATCAAGATTCGTGGAGAAATTGATAAGCAAATCAAAGAGAAATTTCCGAATGAGAAGATAGCAGAAAACTGAAATTAATATTGAAATTGATTAATCTACGATTCAAAATTGAAATCTAATATTATAGGAAGAAATATTAGGATGAAAATATGATTTCTACCCCAAGATAGCAATCGAATTGATCCAATTTTTTGCCTGATCAAAGGCTTTTCATTCTGAGAATTCAAAGACGATCGTTGGTTTTCAAGAAATTAATTTCTCCCTATTCTCTCAATGAAATCTCACTTTCAAACACTCCTTGGACACATAAATTGATCTAGAAGCGATTGGAAGTAAGATATTCAAGAATTATGGTGTCTAGATCAAATCGGATAATGAAATATGAAATAAGGTGAGACATTAGGGGTTTTGATTTAATTGGAAAGAGAACTCGAAGGCGAATCCATAGAATCCAAAATCACTAAATTTAGATCAAGATTCGTGGAGAAATTGATAAGCAAATCAAAGAGAAATTTCCGAATGAGAAGATAGCAGAAAACTGAAATTAATATTGAAATTGATTAATCTACGATTCAAAATTGAAATCTAATATTATAGGAAGAAATATTAGGATGAAAATATGATTTCTACCCCAAGATAGCAATCGAATTGATCCAATTTTTTGCCTGATCAAAGGCTTTTCATTCTGAGAATTCAAAGACGATCGTTGGTTTTCAAGAAATTAATTTCTCCCTATTCTCTCAATGAAATCTCACTTTCAAACACTCCTTGGACACATAAATTGATCTAGAAGCGATTGGAAGTAAGATATTCAAGAATTATGGTGTCTAGATAGTTTGATTACTCGAAAAACCCAAGAATGATTTACATTATTGAAAAACATCTCCATTAATAGGGGGAATTGGGAATAACCATCGGATCGGCGCTTTAATCTTCGATCAACTACTTTGATGAAGCGCATATATGCGAATCATTACACTTAAATCATGTCTATTAGATCAGAGTTGGACCGTTGAGATGTTGCCACGTCGCGCGTGAAGAGAAAAACGCTTGAAATGCCATTTGTTTGATCTTGATCTAACGCTTCTGATGCGTTTCGTCCATTTTAATCTCATCCGTTATAGCTCCTTAGATGAATGGTTGAGATTAAATTATTTAAAAAAGATTTGCCAACGAAGCAAAGTGCGCCACGTACCCCTTTACTTAAGTGATGATCGACGATCGTGATTAAATCGCGCGATCGGATGCTCCACAAGACGCTACGTCACTTGCGCACATAAAAACATAAAAATAGTTCCGCATGACAAAATTAACGCCTTTGAATGTATATACAATGTATGCGTGTTATAAAGAGATACCGTCATCCTGAAATGGAATCTTAATCTCTCTATTGACACTCGCGCACACGTGCGCAAACACCCGCACGCACACACATGCGCGTGCACTGAAATGCGTGTGCCATGTCAGCTGCCATGTCAGTACGCGATATAAAAAAATTATTTAATGAATTTAATTCTAAATAAATCGAATTAAATTCATTAAAAATTCATTAAAAATAAAAAAAATCTCTAAAAATTAGAAAATTCATAACTTTTAAAATATAACTCTAAATTAATACAAACTTATTTTGTTGGATCAGAAATTAAATTTTCTATCATTCTAAAAATTTAAATTAAATAAATAACAAGAGAACAAATTTTAATTTAAAAAATACACTCATTTCTTTTAGAATTTAAAACTTTAAAAAAATAAATGAATATAGAAAAAGTTATTTTTCTTATTATTTAGCATTAAACCTAATTATAATCTCAAATAAAAATAGGGATAATCTAATCTTAAAATATTTCTCTTTAATTTATCATAATTATCCCTAAATTATTGCAATTTGGTATGATAACTTATTTTTATTGAATTATAGATAAATTCTCTCTCTATTTTCATAAAATATGATAACATGCATTAGAATAGAATGTTTTATGTCTTAATTTGGAGAATAATCATATATTTTCATGTATAATTTGCATGTTATCAATCAGAAGAGAGAGGGAGAGTGCGGGAGAGATTTTGTTAGAGTGACATAGAGAGAGAGCAAAAGATTGATAGAGAAAGGGAGGATCTGTGTGAGAGAGAAAGAGGTCAGATAGACACTTGAAATGAGAGAGAAATTGAGCACAAGAGAGATTGTGAGAGCGGGATCAAGAGATTGAGAGAGTGAGGGGGAGAGAGCGGATGGAAGAAAAATAGGGAGAGATCAAGAAAGAGAGTGAGAGGGGGAGGAGAAGAGAGAGACCACAAGAGAGAGAGCATGGGAGAAAGTTCTTAAGAGAGAGAACTTGTAGCCTGATCCCCCTTTTCTTAGTTTTGCTTTCCTCCTCCTTCATGGCTTCATGAATTGGGCTAATAAAAGATATCCCTAGGAAGCCCACTTAAGGGACGAGAGCATAAAAAGGATTATAAGTACTCATAATTGCTCTTATATAATTATACTAAACTCTTAATATGCCATTGCACCCTCCACCTTATGACTTAGACCTGTTATATGATTTTTTTTCAAAAGATAAAACTTTATATGATAATTTTCTTGGAATAAAATTTTCTACATAAATATTTCTCTTTATTTCAGGAAATTTCACAAAACCATCAAAGGGAAACATCTCCTAAAGGGAAAGGCTCAAAGGAAGGAAGGCCCATTGGACCATAAAAGGGAGCCCATTAATGCCACTTGAAGAAAAAGTATCAAGAAGAAAGGAGCAGAATTTTTTTGGTGTGCCTTTCTTTGTTAGTATTCTCTCTCTCATAGGTTTTGCTATTATTCCTGTGTTCTTCCCATAAAAATCATGTAGATTAAGGATCTGGAGGTGAAGAGTGGTCGTTAATTTTCTTCTCATTTTCATATCCCTCTTTTCATTTGCTTCTTCCATTTCGCCGTCTTTCCTTCTTTTTATCTTGCTCTCTTTTCCTCAATCTTTCTCTCCCTTGTTCTCACCCTCGCTCCCTATCCTGTCCTCTCGTGATTTCAATTGATCTCTCTAATTTTCCATGCCGCCTCTTTATCTTTATCTCCTTTCCTTCTTCCTCTCTCTCTCTCTCTATCTAAATCTCTCCTTTTTCTGCATTCTCTCACTCTGTCATGAAGGCTCCTTCTCGTTTCCTCTCAATGTGTAGCTCTTCCTCTCTTGCAATCAATCTTGGCTCCATCACCCCATATCGTCTTCTGCCACTCTCATGTGCCCTGTCTTTGTCACAACCTCTTGTTATCCCCATGAAGCTCTCTATGTTTCTCTCCCAATCTCTAGTTTTCTCTCTCTCTCTCTCTCTCTCTCTCTCTCTCTCACTCAGCCACTCGCACTCTCTCAACTTTTCTCTCTTATTTTGTGGCTCCCATGCCCTCTCTCTACCTCTATTCATCGTGATCTTCTTGAATCCTACTATGAACTCCTCTCTCAATATTCAACAATCGCCCCCTCTCTTTTGCTCTTTCTCTTTTGGATTGACCTAGAAGGAGATGGATATTATGTGGCCTACAAGCCAATGACACTTTCATGTATCTTGTTTATGTTCATTGAAATGCTATTTATTAATTGCCATTCTTGTGTGATGTTTGCAATGAAATCCATGAACATGTGCAATGACTATGAGAATGATGATGAGATCATAACATAGTGATCACTAGTCTTTAAGCATATGTTCCAAACATTCCTATTCCTGGGATATTTGAGAAGGACATCAAATTATCCGGAAAGAATATCACTATCTAATCCAACTCATATAATTAGAATGGCTGATCCTATAGCCATCGATGTCGAGACATTAAGGATAGATAGTGGGTGCTCTTTGGAGAAAGAGTTCACTAAATTGATCCATATGAATCCCTGAATGGTATTATACCTAACTGTCAATTAGGTTGATTCATGTCATGGTTGTGTATATGGTCCTTTGACTTAAGACACCAAAGACATCTTGTGGATGGATGATCATGTTTTGATTATGACTTACGAATCCCTAGCCATGGGACATCTAAAATGTCATATATTGGATACGACATGAAGTCCACAAAGATGTTGTGTGATAAAGATGGGATTATCCGCCCTTAGTATTTGAGGATATTGACTCAAGGAATGAGATGCCATGAAATCCTTAGCCAAGGTAATGGAAATATCGGAGAAGGAGTTCTGGATGATTTCTTACATACATTAGTACTTACTTGAGTGACCGATTAGGGTTTGATAGTTGACCATACCCTAAGTCATTCATGAGTCTAATGTAGATTAAGGATTATACATACATGGTAATCGATGACGGGAAGGTTCCATAAGAGAGTTCTTACATACTCCATATGTCCTAGTGTACGTGGTGTAGCTTGGCACCCAATGGGCTGGTAACTCAACCTATCGATTGGGATAAATCGATCCTTGATTAATTAATCTACATGTGGATGTGGATAATTAATGAAGGTTGACCAATAAGGTGTTATTTGGTCTATAGCGTTATTAAATAGTGAGATATATGGACCTAGAGGGTCACACATATAAGGTCTACGGATGTTGGTGGATATAGATATAATTATGAGGGCTTTTATGAAAAAAACCTCATACCAAATGTCTATATATAGGAGGAGAACGACCACGACTTAAGGTGCCCATGCAAGCCTTGTGGGAATTCTCTCCTTTCTTCTCTTTCTCTCTGGGTGAAGAGCTTTGAAGAGGAGATCCAACCATCTGGAAACCGTGTGGATACCGCAAGAGGCTAGACACTTGAACAACTTTAAGAACTCCTTCAAGAAAACCCTGTAAGTATGTTTTCTCATTCATACTAGATGATAGGATCATCTGTTCTTGGTGGCTTGGGGTTTTGAATATCAAATTTAATGTTTTCCACTACTTTCGATATTTTGATCCAAATTTCAAAAGTTTATCGACCATAGAACCCAACATAAGGCTATACATCTTACATATCCTATTCAGTTCATAGTTTACTAGCTTCTATATAGCGTATATGTTTGGCTTGAAAGCACAACGATTTGAGTTCAACATTAAGCCCTTGAAAAAAATCCCTATTTTGGAGAGCTTTTGCACTTGAGGAGCTGCTCCCCCTTTCTCCATAGAAATACCCCTTTCTTGTTTGCGAGTTCTTTAAATAAAGAAACCAAAATTCATATCCAATAATTCTATTTTAAGGCAATTACCTTCTATTTTAAGATGTTGAGTATATGCTGCATTGAAGACATTAGTATAATTAAATAAGAATAATTTATGAGTATGTATAATTAATTTTTATTCTATTATTAGGTGTGCCTCTTCCATCTTCATGGGAGTGCCCTACTTTATTTATTAAAAAATGTTTGATGTTTTCATATCAACCAATTATGGGGCATCAATTAATCTCTTCAAAATCATCATGTCCTTGTGGTGGAGGATGAACCCTCATAATTGGAGATCACCTTAGGATGACTGGCATCTAGGTTTTCTTAATATAATTTTTCTATCCTTGGGATTTTGTCTTGATTAGTCAACCATGGGTAAGGCTTTTTTTCTATCCATCAATTCTCCCACATTGGAAGAATTTAGCTCCGATGAATTGGTCATTTTACCTTTGACAAAATAATTTTATGTTGTCATTAAAAGTACACTTCCTTGTGTTTTTGAAGATTTAATCATGAACTGATTGGTATAATGGTAAGTAAGGGTTGAATCCACTTAGAATTGGGGAAATTTTTTAGAGCTATTCACAATTTCATCTAATTGAACAATGAAATGAGGTGAAAAATTAGTGAAAATGATATTTAGAATAAAAATCAAAGATAAATCTCTGACGAGACAAAACCACGAGGTCGTTGATTTCACACGGTCTCGTGTCAAAAATAATTCCAAACTTACCAATTTGATGAAATGAACTCGAATTGAGGGGTATAATGGTAAATAAGGGTCGAATCCACAGGGAAATAAGGAAATTTATGATGATCTTTTCAAAATTGATCAAATCGGATGATGAATCGATGATAGAAATTGGGGAAAATAGTAATTTATGAAAGAGAACTTCAAATCGTATCCACGGAATCAAAAATCATCGACTTTGACTTTGATTTTGTGGAGAAATTGAAGATCGAAGTAGAGAGAGATTTCCAAAATCGGGAAGAGAGCAATTGACAAAAATTAAGCAAAATTAAACCTTAAATCATAATCTAAATCTAAATTAAATGTGAATGGATGATAGATTAGCAAAAACCGACTCCACTAACCCAAGATTGTGATCAAATTAACACGATTAATCACCTTAATCGAAAACGGGAAGAACGCAATCGTGGAGTTCAAGCTTTGATTTCTCCTTCGTCCCTCAACCAAATCTCGATTTCAAACCCTCCGTGGATGTGGAAATGATGGAATCGAGAGATTCAAGAAGGGAGGTATCTAAACAGATCAATTGGATTGATTTCTAACTCGAATGCTTAGAAAGTTTGAAGAACATCTCTATTTATACAAGTTTGGGCGTGACCGTCCGATGGCTTTAATTGACGGTTACGATGGAACAGTCCATCGTGGACCGTTTCAAAAATGTCACGGCCGTTGGATCTTAGATGGAGTGCCAGGATAAGTCGTGTGGATAAGCGTTTAAAAACGCATTTGATTGCGCCCATTGGATCGCGATCCAACGATCTAGATGCATCCCGCGCGATAAAATCTGAGCCTTTATAACTCCCGATTAAAAGCCACGTGTGTTGATGATGATCGGTGGACCCCCGAGTCCACGCGATCCAAGCACGCCGATCAGTGCTCCGTTTGATCCGACGCCTCACCTTTAGCCACGTGTCCTGCACAGTTAAACTCCGTGAGAATTAGTCCCACACATGAGAAATTAAATGAAGATGTCGGGTATATAATGTGCGTTCATCATATGGGATAGCGTAAATTCCGACTAAGGAATGCTTATATGATGGAGAATTATTTTAGAAACATGAACACAAGGGTTCTAAGTGAACCTATCCTCCTCCTCCTCCTCTTTAGCCACCAACTTGATAAATTATCCATTAATTAAATGGATGAAGAAGACCTCTCTAAATAATTAAAGAGAGTGTAGATCTTAAGGGATTTATTTTCCCTCCTTTCCCTATTTTATAATGATCTAAAGATTGACTTGGTCAAAGCATTTAATCCTTATCCCTAGATACTTAGAATTCTTTGAATAGACCAAGTCAACCATCTTTTATCTTTGATGTATGTCCCTACTTCCCAAACCACCTCCACTACATTTTAGGTGCCTTGTGTGAATATATGATCTCAAAAGAAAATAATAGAAACATCTTTGTTGTTGTGAACCCTTTTCTTTGAAACTACCTTTAGTTAGAATTTAGAAGAGATCTATATGTGGTAACTTGTGGAAGAAAGCTATCTTCTTGCTCTTAATTCAAGACAAAGCCTGAAGAAAGATGCCACTCGGAAAAGATTACAGCAAGGAGAGCTGTCCAAGGACCATTCTCCTAATTATCCAGGACTTATAACACATCTTCGGGCCATCTAAATACAGTACTAAGTATAGAAGACAACAAGCTCGGGCAAGAAGAGGTTATGGTCTGTAAAGATCCTGAAGAGCATGAAGATCTTCTCCTCAACTGATCGTTGCAGCAATGGGAGACATCCATTACTCATTCTCTTTCACTACGTCAGTCTTTAAGGAAAGCTAGTGCAGATCGAATATACCCTAACGGCTGTCGGATCGGGTCAAACATCTCTCGGGATCAAAGCTACCAATGTGGGATGGAACCAGATTTTGTATCTTGGTTGGAAAGGCCGGAAGCATGCACATCAATATCACACGTCATTGACAGAAATCGTCGAGCTCGCGGCGACGGACGTAGGAGAGGTTTTCTGGAAATTCGTCGCCTACAGAAAAGGAGCAGAAGACCGGTAGAAGTCAACGAGTATTCCCCATCCAACGGTCGACCTCCTAGAAGAAGGCCGCTTAGTTGATATCTGCCGTATCGCGCCACCATTTTCTCTCTTATCACACCTGGCGAATCTCTCCGACCGAGAAAATGACGCAAGGCTACGAAAACGAAGCCTCGGCGTCAAAAGGCGAAGCTAATATCATTATCGACATCCACCATCGTCTGCCCGGATAAAATTTAAGAAGACCAGAGCCGGACGAGGAGAGACATCAGGATGTCTCAGACGATTGAAATCGGTTTACAGGAGTGGATCACGAAGACCCAATTCTCATCCCCGTACGCGAAAGAAATCCGCAGGTCAACACCTGCGAATGGAGCGTCCGTATTACCCCAAACTACCACTCTTCACTACCAGAAATGATCCGCGAATGAACTACAAATAATTTTCCTCCACGGAAGAAGACAGCGTCGACGATACTCACTCGACCTTCTCGAAACCTATTCCTGCAGCAGACACTACCACTTACCACGTGTCAACACAAAACGGGTGAGATTCCGCGAGCAACAATTCTACAAAATCGGACACCGAAGGGACGTGAGACGTTCCGCGAGAAAATGATGAAACGCCCGTTGACTATTCCTTTCTCTCCGAAACGCGGCAACTGTCTATCGCTCCCGAGACAACACCTCATCCTAACTTCCCTATCTTCCCTACTCTATAAATAGGCAAATGTAAGAGAAGAAAGGACAGTTGAATTTTATGAAAAAGTTTGATTTCGTGGGTTCGTTTTACCCTTTCGTGTTCATCGTTCTCCTTGTGCCTCTCCCTACTTCCTTCTTCTCCGATTCTACCTTCCTTTCTTTTCTCCCCCCATTTCTGTCGTCTTTCAACATTTTAAAGCCGAAGCATCTCGAGATCATCCGATGTCAGCGAGAGTAATCTACGGCATCTCTTCTCGTCTTCTTCAAGTAATTATCCTCTGTTCTTTTTCCGTGAAAACAGTTCGTTTCTTAATCCTATAAGTCCACGTTAGACATTCTCTCTTCCATATCTCATATCATCCTTCATTTTTCCATCTATTTTCTTCGTTCCTTCTCCGTTCTCCCTACTCTCTGCCTACGTTATATTTATTCTCTCCATCTCTCTCTCGTTATTTCTTTATTATAATATATCCCTGTCCATCTATTTTGTCTTCTCTCTCCCTATTTCTATATTAAAATATATCAAATCGTCCTCACTTCATCTTTATTCTTTTCTTCATCACGATCACCGTCTCCTTATCATCCCTTTCATCTCAATCTCTAACACGCATCATCCATTCCTACATTAATTAAACTCTTCTCTTCATACTTCTGAATTATTCTTCTATATATCCTCACTGAATTATAAATTAATTTCATAGTGATATCATTCATAGATCCTCCCTAATTTGTAGGAATATTATCCACTTTAGAAATATCCTACATCATTATATGTACTATAACCCATATAATTAGGATATATATATAAATATCATGTCACATCGCACCGTGTAGGCACCGCATGGGCCCGCGTGGCACTGCCACTTGGCCTTGCGTGCCACGTCGCATCCACGTGGGTCCCGCGCAAAAATATTCCCTTTTTCCTCTTTTTTTTTAATTATTTTAATCATTAAAAATCACAAATTTAATTCAAAAAAATCCAGAAAAATCCCTAAAAATTAGAAAATTCATAACTTTTAATATATAAATCCAAATTAATCCAAATTTCTTTCATTTGATCCGAAATTTAATTATCTATCATTTTAAAAGGTAAAAATTGATAAATAGTGAAAGTTTTAATATTTATTTCATAAATATAATTATTCTTTAAGTGTTTTCTCTTAAGAAAATGTAAATAAATGTCTATAAAATGATTTCTCTCATTATTTTAATTTTAAAACCTCTATAATCTCAAGTAAAAGATGGGTTATTAATTTATTTATCTTTAGATCATCATATTTACCCATAATTGAAAGTATTTTTGAGATTATGATGACTTTTTCATGGAATGATAGAAAAATACACATAAATATGATAACATGCCTGAAAATGAAATCATTTATGCCTTAATAGGCATCAATAATCATTTTTTATCATGTTAATTTAGCATGTTATCAATCCTCGAAATAAAAAATCACTCAATTAAGACTTACATCTGCAGAGAAATCAAAGAGCAAAGGAGTGAGAAATTGATTACAAAGAGAGAGAATTTGATAAAATTTGTAAAAATTAACCTAATCTAAGTTTTGAAATTAAAATCTAATAATAGCTGACAAAAGATCAGGAGGAAAACATATAATCTGACCCAAAATTGCACTTGAAATGATCTTACTAATCGCCTGATCTAGGCTTTTCGTTTCGTATTTTTGAAAATAGATATTTGGACTTCAAGCAGTGAATTGTCCCTATTCTTAGGACAAAATCTTGACTTCAAACACTCGGATGCAAAAATGAGTCTAAAAGATGATTGAAGCAAGAGATTCAAGGATTGAGCTGTCCAAAAGGTCTGATCAATCAAAGCAATCCAATAATACATTTTTCAATCAAAAGAGATAGTATAAATTGGAGAAATTTGGGTGTGGCCATTCCATCAATGTTTCATGTTCAATCAACGGTCTAGATAAAATGCTAAAAATTTGAATGAATGCCTTTAAGTCATGGTCGGTGGATTTACGATGAGGCGATGAGATTTTCTCACGTCGCCAAGTGAAACATAAATGTTGAGTGATTGTGTTCGTCAGATCTTGATATAACACTTCTGAATGTGTCACGCATCACGATGAGTTCACCGATCGAATTTAATTTTGACCATTGTAACTCTTGCTATGATCGGCCAAAATTTATTAAGATTTATAAGTCAAATTTTTTTCCAATTATAGGGCGACACATACCCCTCCTCTTAAGTGAGCATCAATTGTTGCAATTAACTCCAACAAATTGAACATTCCAAATTATGTCATGTCACCTAAATAGAAATGAAAATAAATATAGTCGTACATTGAAGAAATCAAGGAATTTTTTATGTATAAATAGTAAAGTGGACTATGTGGTTAGCTCAAGCCAATTAAGGGAGTTTAATCACTAATGACGCACGATAATCACGCGCCATGTGTGCACCACACGTGCACACTGAGAGATATTATGTGGCCTGATAACTCACAAATTTATGATTGTAAACTATGCTTATTACATGGATATGTTGTCTAAAATGAATGTATTTGCATGTTATCATGATGAAAATTGCTTAATTTTGCCTTCATTATGATTTTGTGTTAATTCCTAGTATTTGTGACATTTGAATACTTCCTCCAAATTATAAACTAACAAGGAACTGAATTTTTCAAGCAAAACTATATCTTTTTTGGATTTTACAAATGATTTAAATGAATTTTAGAGCACTTTGGGGATATATTTCCAATTATTCTAATCATTTCCTGCTTATTTATCAGCGCTAGGGCCATAAATGCTTAGTATATTAAGAAAGATAACTCTAATATAAATCCACAGAATGAAAAATTTACCGAACTGGATTAGAATTCGCGGAGAAATCGAGATTTCAAATTGAGAAAGAAATTTGATTGAAAAAATAGATGAAAACCGAAATGAAAACTAAAATTAAACTAATCTACTAGTAAAAATTTAAATCTAATGCTAAAGGAAGAAATATTAGAATGAAAACACACAATCTAACCCCAAGTTGCGCTCGAAATGATCCAATTAATTGCTGGATTTAAGGCTTTTGATTCTACGATTTTGAAAACAAAGTTCGGCATTCAAGATGTGATTTCTTCCAATTCTTTCAACCAATTCTTGATTTGAAACAATCCTCAGACACAAAAATGAGTCTCGAAGAAGTAGAAATCAAATGATTCTAGGATTGTGGTGTCTAAACAGTTCGATTTGCTTGAAAATTGAAGAACATGTTTTCTGTTGAAGAACATTTCGATCTTATAGGCAAATTTGGGCACGACCATTGGATGCGTCATTTTGATGTGATCAATGGTTGAGATTAAACGTTGATTTGTAAATCATCATCTTTAAGTCGCATCCATTCGATCTTCTTCAGACAATCATGATGAGTCCACGTGTCCATCGGGCGCATTTAACCTCAATTGTTATAACTCCCAAGATGAGCGGCTGAGATTAAATCATCCTTAAATCGATTCGTCGCCCTAATCAGATGTCGCCTCGTACACCTGCGAGTAAGTAACAATCAACGAAATGCGATTTAACTATGCGATTGGATGCTTCTCGTTGCGCCATGTCATCTACAAATTAAAACAAACATACATAGTCTCACATGATAAAAATCGAGGCATTTCACACGTATGTAAGGTAAGGGAGCTTAATGGGTTAGCGTAAATCTGTTAAGGATGCTTTGACCCAATAATCACTCTCACGCGCGGGTTAGCGTAAATCTTAATGGGTTAGCGTAAATCGAGACATGTGCGCGCACACGCGCACACACGCGTACACACACACGCACACACGATCACAAATGTCACGCACAGATTCCACCACGTGGCATGTACACATGTTGCCACATGGTGACGTCTTCCTACGTCAACTCGCGAAATATAAAAGCATTTTTTTAATTCTTTTAATTCTTTTAAAAATAAAAAATAGCTTTAAATAAATTCAGAAAAATTCTATAAAATTCCTAAAAGTTAGAAAATTCATAACTTTAAAAATAAAACTCCAAATTATTCCAAATTTATCTTTTTGGATTAGATATTAAATTATCTATCATTCTAAAAGTCAAAAATATTTAAATAACAAGAGAATAAATTTTACTTTAAAAAATAGACTCTTTTCTTTTAGAAAATAAATTTAGAAAAAAATACATGAGTGTAAATAAAATATTTTCTCTTATCATTAAATCATGAAAATACAATTATGATTTCAAATAAAACTGGGAATAGAATTATATTCTTAGAATTATGTATAATTATTCCAAAATGATACATTTTTATATCATAACTTAAAATTACATAAAATGATAGATATGCACTTAAAATATGATAACTTGCATACAAATGGAATATTTAATGCCTTAATTTACATTAATAATCATGAAAATTCATGTATAAATTGCATGTTATCATTAACTAATAAGATATTCTTTGGTCTATAACATTATTAACTAGAGAGATATATAGACGTAGAGGGTCACACACATAAGGTCTATAGATGTTGGTAGGTATAAACATAATTATGTGTGCTTTTATGAAAAATCCACATATCAAATGTCTATAAATAGGGGGAGAATAGCCACAACTCAAGGTACCCATACTATCCTTGTGAGAATTCTCTCCTTTATTCTCTCTCTTTTTGTGAAGAGCTTTGAAGAGGAGATCCAACAATCCGAAGACTATGAGGATATCGCTAGAGGCTAGACACTTGAATAGCTTCAAGAACTCTTTCAAGTCTCTTGGTGCCTCAATGTTTTGAATTTTGTATCCAATGTATTCCATTACATTTGATATTTTGATCAAAATTTTGAAAAGTTTATTGACCTCAGAACCCAACACACATGTGACATACACACATGTCGCCATGTGATAACGCGCGAGTGCACGAGCCATGTTAGCTGCCACATAAGTGCGTTCTTAAAAACCTATTTTTAATGTTTTCAAATTAAAACAAAGTAAAAATGAATTCATAGAAATTCCAAAAAAAATCTGTAAAAATTATAACATTTATCAATTTCAAAACTAAACTCCTTTTTAATCCATTTTTTTATTTGATCACAAATTTCCATGTTTCTAGGGGTCTAAAATAGGGAGATATTTCCAAGAAGGGTCTAAAGTAGGGAGATATTTCCATGTTTCTAGGAACTACCTCTAGTTTCTTTAAGGAGTAGTGACACCTCAACTTGCTCAGGCCTTATTTTAGGCTGAAGCATGTCACTAGTGTTAGTGGTAATGGGGTAGCTCAAGCATGTCATTAGAATTATTTAGAAACCTTTGGTGTTCAATTAAATATGAGACATTGAAAGGAGAAGAAATTTCCCAATTATGAAGTTCGTCAAGGGTGTAAGCATTTGGTCTACTCTCATTCCAAAATCTGAAAAGATTGCTTGTAGGTTGGAGTTTTGAGTGTATCTAGGACAAATTTAGGGGAATTAATTCTTGTTGTAAAAATTTCTCCTAGCTTGGATTTTTTGAGTTTCTAATGAGAATCAAACAATCTTTAATCACCTCATTATATAGGGAAATCTCTTTTTCTATCATTTCATGTAATGAAGTAACATGCTTCTTCAACAAAAAGCGATGTTCTTTCATGAAATGAATTAGGTTGCAAATAAGTTGGGTTTCAAGCATTAAGTCCATCAACAATTGCAAATGGCTCATGCCATTTTTTGGAAGAAGCACATCTTGTGTGACTTGATGATCTTAGATTAGGTACTTAAGTAAATTTAGAAGACTATGATTGAAAAATTTGGTTTGACCATCAAATTGGGTTTGGAATGCTGAAGAAAACATAAGTTTTGTTCTCATTGTATTCCATAAAGTTTTCAAGAAATCAATCATAAACTTAACATATCTTTTGAACACTCTAGGTTTGGAAATACCATGGAGTATTGCTATATCATTGAAATAGAATTTGGTTATTTGAGATGCATCTTGTGTTTTAGAAGAAGGCGATGTGAAGAGGTTTTATTCTATTTTCTCAATAATTTTTGGTTCTCTCTTTGATTATGAAACATTAGAGTAGATTCAAATAAGCAAGATCAGGTAGATATGTGATTGGCTTCATTGCACATACCAAACTACATCAATTGCCACAAATTACATCCTTGACCTTGATTCCTATAGTGCATTCTATGGTGCCCTTATTAGAAGTTGGTGGTAAAGAGTGGGGTAACGCCCATGACAATAGCCATGAACATGGATGTGATTGGGGGTGCTATTTTACAGAATTGACTTCTATTTCCCCTTGTGGAACAATTGTAAATTTTTTTGGTAATGTGTCCTAATGAAATAGATCAGGAATTGATTTATGTTATCCGAATTCATACAAAATATTTTTTTTCCTCAATTAAATATAGATTTTGAGAAAAGTGATTTTTATTTGCAGACAATAAAATGGTAAAAAATGACTATGGTAAATGAGAAGTTTCTGAGGAAGAGATTGTACAATGTATTAAGGAAATGTATATGAGTTTCTCTAGAAAATAAAATTACTTCAGAATATATGTGAGAAGTTTGATTAGAAATGGTTGGAGTTGGATTATTATAACTTGAAGACTTTTCTCAATAAAGATACTAATATATTCTTAATATTTATTGATTGAAGTGGAGAAGTTTGTAGAAACTGGAGCTGCAAACCTTGATTTTTAGATAACACTAAGAATTGGCAAGAGTGGGTTTCTGCTAGATCTTCTAGACCAAAAATATTCAAATTGGAAACAAAAAAGCATAAACAGGAATGGATCCCTAAATAACCACAATTGGGGTAGAAGAAGAACGTGATTACACAAGTGAAGGAGGGGTACTAGTGGCGTACGATCCCCATCGCCACCAAGGCACGATGCCACGGCACTAGAGGAGCCGACACCCACGCGCGTCCCGCCCCCACGAAAAGAGAAGATGAAGGATGCCGACTTTCCTACACCACTTGAGGACTTCGTCTCGCTACGGTCAACCACACTCCCAGCTCATGCGCACAGACCTATCTTTCCTTCTATTGCTTATGAACTTTTCAGACCGCACGTAATTTAGCGGATCCGCATTTATCTCTCTTCCCCTTTGGGTTTCTTTATGGACCCTCCCTTTCGAGCCCCACTTAAAAAGCCCACTCTTTGTGAACCTTATTTATTATATTATGTTGGGCTATTAGGTTTGTGGGCCTCAAGTGGGCCCTTTCCCCTCACGGCCCATCTTGGGCTCTATAAGAAGGGAAGAGACCCCCCCACAAACCGTAGCCATCATTTTAAGAAAGAAAGGAGTAAACTCCCTCCAGAGTGACTGCTCAAGGAAGGAAAAGAAAGGGGTCCAACTGCCGTCGCCGCCGCTGCCACTACCGCCGCCACCTCTTGTCGCATCCACGCCATCAACGCCGCCTGGTGCCGCTGCCATCGCCACCGCCGCCAACGCCGAGAAGCCGCCATTGCAACCGCCACCCAACCATCACCACCGCCGCCTCACGTGACACTGCCCTCGCGTCGCCACCCCGCGCGGCCGCCCGCCTGCGCCCAGCCGCCCGCCTTATACGCGTCGCCAATCGCCCGTATCTGACCGCCAGCCCTACGTGTGACACCCGCCCCGCGCCTAGTTGCCCACCCCACACCGGCTACTTGCCAGCGCCACGCACGGTTGCTCGCCCCCCGTGAATGGCCGCCCACCCGTATCTGGCCGCCCGCCTCATGCCGCGTTCAGCCGTCTGCCCCTGTGAGCACAGCCGCTGCTCCGCACTGGGTGGCTCACCCTGCGCTTAGCTGCCCGCCCTGCGCCTGGTCGCCCTACCCCGCCTGGCACCCGGTGGCCAACACCACACCAAGCCGCCAGCCTGAGCCACACTCAGCCACTTGCCCTACGCCTAGCCGCCCTCCCTGCACTCGGCCACCTGCCCTGCGCCTGACCACCCTCTCCATGCCTTGCCGGCCTCGAGCCTAACCGCCCGCGCCCGGCCATTGAGCGCCAGGCCAACCTTGAGTCCAGCTGCCCCGCACCCTATTGGCTCTACGCCCATCCACACCATGCCTGATTGCCCTTCACCCATCCGCCTGTGTCCGGTCTCCCCGCGATCTCCGTCGCACTGCCTACTCCAAGGATTCCTCAGTCCCACGATGTCGATAGAGCCGATCCACTACTGCCGATCGTCCATGCTGAGTATGAACGATCTCCATCGCCCCGACCAACCGAGCTCATGCCCCACAGGTTAGGCACGCATCCCCTCCTCTTTACTTTGAAGCTCCTTTATTTCTTGGAGTATTTCCTGCGTCGGTTTCCACCGCCCTCAGGACTTAGATTAGGTTAGTTGGTAGGTTGATATGAGCGGATCGAGATCGAGGTCCAATCTGTCTCATTGACCATCGAGCTACCATCGACGACCCAAGGCCCAACGCGCCCGAGGACGTGGACCAAAAGTTTCCCAAATTGTCTCTACACGATGACGAGACGCGAGGAAGCAGCCTACCGGTACTCTCTTGAGCAAGCAACTCATCATTCTTAGATCCCCGTAGATTTTCTTCCATAGATCTATCCCTTTCCCTTAGTTACATGGCTTTTGGATGGGTTCACCTACCCGTCCGGCATCAGGTACATTTATAGACTTAGAGAGAGGACCCCTGCCATTGTGTTTTAGAAAGGTAGTTGATGTTATTTAGAGATCATGATCTATAGCTAAGTGTTCTTTGATTAATGAGAATGTGGTTTGTGGCTTGCAAGTCAAATTGACCCACATTGATATCAAGATTTATGAGTATCTTCATTGGCTTACATTAATTTATGACCCACATTGATTTATGAGTATCCCCTTCCTTCATCTCCAGCTCATTAGGCTCGTCTATTTGCTTAATTTGGCTTTGATTTATGTGGAATTTGATGATTTTTAAACTGAATCAAGTAATTGTGATCGTTGATCTCCTATTGATAATGAATCCATGACTTCCTTCTTCGATTTCACTCCTTTGATGAAGTTCTTTCCAACAAATCTGAACTTTTTGGGGTAATTGCACTTAATTTTTGTGAAATCCAATGTCGGTAGTGACGCTAGGAAATGGTGCACAAACATGGTAGAAACCTCTCTTGTGTATTCACTTTTAGCGATGTCCATTGCACAGCTTGATGATTTCTCTCTATTGATCCAATCAAATAATTATGACATCTATGTACTAAAGTGTTTTAGTCACACATGGATAGAGCACAATGGAATGATGTAAAAAAATTCACTAGTGCAACTAATAGCCAAATTAACTTCTTGGGCTGAGTCAAGCTTCCATTTATTGTGTTGGGTCATTTGTGCATCTAAAGTTTATTGGTCAGCTTTCCAAAATAGATGTTTAAAACACTTCAACCAAGATTAGTCCTACATGAATACAATTATTGGATATGAATCTAAAAATCCTCCAATTCACCCACACGAGAAGTGATGAAGATTTTTCTAAAGACTTAAGAGCGCATAACATTTCCTTTTTATTTTTCCTTTAATCATATCAACAGAAAACATGTGATACTTCAAAAACAATTTTTTTTAAAATATGAGAAAGGACATGGGCTTGAGTAATTCTAAAATTTCATTTGCTTCAGAATTGCCTTTCTAAGTCTGATTCTTAATTTTCTCTTTAAAAACTCAAAAAATGATTATTTATTTACCTCTTTGATTTCACTGAAGCAAAGTTAAACTGGTAAATCACTTGAGGGCATTTTCTCAAATAAAACTCGAGAAATCATCTTTACATCCCTTGAGCGCATGGTTTAAAAAATTAGTGAATTTTAATACATATCCGATAAAACTTTATGATAGTAAAGAATTGGCATATAACCATTTTTTGGTTCATGTTAGTAGATGGTAAATTATGAAATAATTAAGTAGAAATTCATGAAAAAAACATAGTATTCATGTTCATAAAAATTGGAAAAGATTGTATTGACTCTAGGAGTTTGGTTATTCCATCGTGGCAATGGTTTTAACACCCATGCCTTCCTTTTCGTCAATCACCATCACCTTAATGTAACATGAGTTTGGTCATCAATAAAGGTCAAAGATGTCTCCTACTCTCCTACTCCTTCCCACATTCTTTGACTCATGATAACCTGTCTAAATTAGGTGTCATTGCCTTAATTGACTCTTCTCTTATTGATAGAATCATAAACTTATCATGAGTCTGATTTTCCTATCAATCTTTGATATGTGTAAAATTACAATTGTTAAATGAGCAAGTTCATGTTGCAAAAATTATACTCAACTCTTCAAATTTAAATTTTAAATTTAGAACAGTGGCAAGTTAAAGTTGAATCTACAGGGAGGAAGGATAAAAGATTGAAATCAAGGACTTTTTTTTGATATTTTTAGATTAAGAAAGAGGAGATGATCTATGGAAGGAAGAAGAGGCACATAAGAAATGTAATGAACTGATGAAATGGCTTTAAACTCCTTTCAAAAATTAAAAGTGCTTGATCAATGATGCAAAAGTGATTTTAGGATTTGAAAAATGTGAAAATGCTGATGAAAATATGAAGAAAATGGAAAACATTGATAGAAAACAAATTTATTCTAAGACTTTGTGATGAAAACATACTTTAGCAATGCTCTCTAATCAAAACACACCTTCGAGATCTCGTACATTTTGCCTAGACTTGACATCTTCTATTTCACATGAAGAATGAATAGAAAATAAAATAAACTTACTAGAAAAGATGTTCCATACATGAAGAATGATAAATCGATGTCTTCTTTCCTCTTACTTGCCAATCTTAGAAGCACACAATTAAACGTTAAAAACCTACATTTAATCAGCCCTAGTACATTAAAATTCGCCTAAAATTTTAATCAGCCCTAATATATTTGTAGAGCTAGATATGACGATCATGCCTTCAAAATTTCAGCACATAACTTGATCAGGATCATCAGATATCATGATTTTAATTTAGAGCATTTTTGGCCATTCATTTACTCTCTCTCCTCAAAATGTGCTATCAAACCTGAAAAATGAAAAATGAAAAAAATGTTATGAGGTGTCTAGGAATGAGCGCAAGGTCTACAAGCTCAAAAAGGTCCATATGGCTAAAAGCAAGCTGCAAGAGCCAAGTATTCAACATTGGATAAAGAGCCTAAATTCATTGGGTCTTAGCAAAAAAGTGATTTTGAATAGTGGTTTATTTCAAAATTGATCATTAATTTCCCAATTTTATGGGTTTTTTGTGCCTATGATCAATAGATAATAGGGAGCAATGATATGAAGATCAATGAATTCAAGGAGGAAAATAATGAGAGAAGTTTGGGTCTCCTTAGTTAATATTTTGATATCCAAGTGACACAACTTGTTGGTGAAGTTATTCTATCCCAAAAAGCTTCTCCAATAAAAAATTTCAAAGACTATGATATGCTGGAAAATAATTTTTTCTTAGACACCTCCCAAGATTTTCTAAGAGAAGAATGAATAAAAAAAAGTGAACTCCTTAAACTACATGAGTTTGATGGAATCTTTATGTATTTCACACATGCAAGACCTGATTTTGTGTTTAGGAGAATCTTATCATGGAACATATAAGAACTACCAAATGCTTACTAAAGTACTATAAAGACAAAATTTATTTTAGGCTAAAATTTTTGAACTAAATGGCTTGATTGATGGATATTATGTAGCCCATAAGCCAAATCACACTTCCATGCCTTGTTTATACTCATTGAAATAAAAATTTATTCATTGTGATTCTTTTGTGATGTTTGCAAAGAATTTCATGAGTATGAGTATTAAGTAAGTGAATTATAATGTGATCATAATACATTGATTACAATTCTTTAAGCATCTGTTATAAATATTCCTATTCAAGGGATATTTGAGAGAGATATCAAAATTTCTAAAAAGAATGACACTATTTGATCTGACACATATGATGAGCTCACCTAATCTTATGGCCATAAATGTGGAGATGCCCAAGGATAGATAGTGGGTGTTGTTTAGAAAAAGCATTTATTCATTTCATTTTAATGAATCCTTGAATGGTATTATACTTAAATTGTCAAGAAGTTGATTTATATTATAATTGTGTATGTGGTCCTTGGACTTAAACACCAAGGACATCTTGTAGATGGATGCTTATGTTTTGACTATGTGATGGGCACGTGGTTTTGAGCCTTTGATCAAAGTCAAACCTTCTTCCTAAATTATGGCAACCTTTTTATAATTGTAAATTTCAAGTTATTTGAATCTTAGATTCTTCTTTGATCAAGTCAACCTTAAACCCATAATTTTAAGTATACCCAAATGAACCCTAAAATTTTTACCAATTAAAACCTTCTACATAGAACCCTCCCATCTTGAGGAGAGGGTCGTCGAGGCATCCTCTCAAAAGGCACAAAATACCTCCTAACAAGGTGCCACCCCTTTTAGAGACACATCCCTTCAAGTGGTTAAACAATTCTCTCTCTTTCGCTATCTATGTGGATCTAGCAAAACTCTCTCTCAAAATTAGAAATTGAAAGAAAAATTGAAGTTCAGTTGTTCCCCTCACTCTTTCTCTCTCCTCAACCATGAATTTTGCTCTTTTCCCTCCACTTTTATTTCCTCCACACACTCGTCCACAACTTTCCCTCTACCTCCCTCTTCCATTTCCACTCCACCACACACAACTACCATTTGTATATCACCCCTTCTCTTTATCCTTCCTCTTCCCTCTTAGCACCCTTTCTCTTCATTTGCTTTTCTCTTTTCTCCCAAAGCAAGGAATAATCAAGAAGGGGATTTCAAATTTCACCCCATCAAAATCATATCAATCAAGAATCTTCATCCATGTACTCTCATTCTATTGATTTTTGGGAACCCTAGCATAGCTCCTCTAATCACATGTTTGGGTGATTCATGCATCTAGTTATAAAATTTGATCTTATTTATTGAATAGAAACCCTACTTCAAGGTTATTAAAAATGATCCCCCTCCTCTTCCATTGTGGGGCTAAACCTAGGAGTTCAAGGTCACCAATCTTACAATGGCCCGCCATCAAAACACTAGCCCCTACATCTCCCCTTTGGAAATTTAATTATCCTAGTTTTTTCAACATCACTATGACTTACATATCCCTCGTCATGCGATCTCCAATAAAGTCAAGGATTGGATATGACATAAATTCATTAGAGGCGATTGTGGTCAAGATATAATTTCCCTCCCTTAGTGTATACGAGGAGATGGATTCAAGGAATGAGATTCATTGAATCCTTGGCAAAGGTAGTAGAAATATTGGAGAAGGCAATCTTGATGATTTCCATGACACATCAATACTAGCATGAGTGAGAAATTATGTTTTGATTTTTTACCATACTCCAAGTCATTCAGGAGTCTTGCTGATATTTAGGAAGTTCTTATGCATTCTATATCATGTAGAGAGCAATATAAAATAGCTTAGAACCTAACTAGTAGGCAAATTAACCTATGGTTTGTATTTAAATTGATCATTGGTTAAATAATTTACAAGTTGATATAGTTAATTAATAAGATTGAACAATACCATTAATAGGTCTATGGGTTTATTAGATGGCTAGATATATGGACCTAAACAGTCACACATATAAGGTTAATAAATGTTGGTGGATATAAACATAATTTTAAGGCTTTCGTGAAAATTTTGAATACCTAATGTCTATAAATAAGGGGAGAATGTCCACACCTAAGGGTACTTGTCAAAACCTTTTTAGAAACTCTCCCCTATATTCTCTTTCTCTATTGGTGAAGCACTGTGAAGAGGAGAAGTAATCATCCAATGATTGTGTGAATTTGGTTAGAAGTCAGACATTTGAATAGCTTCAAGAAATCTTTACATAAACTTTGTAAGTATGGATTTTGATATATATTAGATAATAGGGTCATCGGCTCTTGGTGCCTTACTGTTTTGAATGTTCAAATGCCTTCCTCTACATTTGATATGTTGATCAAAATTTTCATATTTGCCTTAGATCTTGTCATTGATCACATATATTTTGTACATCTAAGTATATGATTCTTTAGCATTTTCAAGCATTATTGGTATGAACATAACTCAGATTATCATGTTTTAATGAGATTTTTGCATTCACCATGTCATCTCACACATATACTCATTTTGCATTGATTAAGGTTAGTTTGATGCATAAGTTGTGTTAGGCATTTTCCAAGGTGAAACAATCATGAGTCAATCATGGTGTAGAACTTTGATGCACAAGTGGGTTGAAATACATTTTATCACTATTTCTCTCTTTGATTCCAAATTACACGTGATTTGACAAAAGAGGGCTCGACTAGGATCAAAATGCTAGAATTTTCACATAAAAACGAGGTTTAGATAGAAAGATTGAAGTGTTAGAAATTTAGGGAGTTTTTTGGTCTTTCTCATTTTTTGGTTTTATTTTTGGAATTATTTCAGGGCCAAAATCTAAAAAGGGCCCACATTAGGCAGCTAATGTGGCAAGCCTAAGTGAAAGCATGCACATGTAAAGCAGCTAGACAAGGCCACGAGGTGCACATGTAACACTTGTGTGACCCACCAAGGGTAGTATTAGTTTGAATTGACATTTAATTGCCTAATGCCCTCATCGAAATAGACTTAATGGCAATTCATTACAAAGAAATATCTTCCTTGCATTTGGAACTAATGGATCTTCATTTTTTGCAAACGTGGTGCTCCAATTTGCAAGGCAAATTAGAGCCCATTTGATTCATGGATTGGTCCATAAGATTGTTTGAAATAAGGTGTCCTAAATGCTTTTGTGTAGCTAGTCACAACACGCTATGTGATACCTCTTAGTGTGCCAAATCACAATCCACGCAATCAATGGCTAACAATGATTTCATCCTGGTTACTTTTTCATGTCCAATAGAAGCATGACATAGGGGCCACTCTTAGGACTCCTGATTTTGATCAAGCTTTGATCCTATGTTTGGAAATCAATATATTATCATTTGAACATATCTGATGGGAATAAATTCTTCAAAATGAAATCTTGATATCCAATGATATTGATAGAGTTTAGAAATGAAATTTTGGGGGCAAATTTCTCCTTTCGCGCTTTATCCATCTAACAACTAATAAAAAGAAAAACCCAAAAACTAAGGTTCATGCTGTTTTTCTTTTGCTGCTTCTATCATTACCTAGTCAGAGGGAGAGCATCAATGTATGGTCATGCATGTATTGAAGATTATTTGTAATGAGTTTTTTCCCTTTTTATGTTCATTCTTCATGTTGGGTGCAAGATGCCAATTTTGACAAGATTTAGAAGCTCTCAAATAAATGATCAAAGTAGGAGTATCACTTACATGAATTTTTTTATCGTGATTTCATATTTTGGAAGTATAAATTTTTATTGATGTTTTCTTACTCCTCATTTGCCATTTTTTCTCTCTACTTTCTTTTATGATTTGACCTTTTATTTTAAATCTAGTCGACTTTCTAATTGATTGATTGGAAAGATCTCTTTCGTTGATTTCTTACTTCATTTAGTTGTCCAATTTGACCTAACATTGAAACATCTAAAAAATCAGCATGATTTCTCATTTTCAAATACAAATAAATATATGCCTTTAATCAGCATGATTTGATAAATACTTATCCAATAATTTACTTATTCAGGTATCCTATCTGTACATATAGCTTCATTTGAAATAGAGCTTAAAAATCAATATGGATATATTTTTGCAAAAATAATTTTGTTAGACATGCCCCTAGCTTACTTTATTGAATTAAAGCTTATTTTCTCATTAATGGTTTTTTTCAATTTATATATATATATATATATATATATATATATTTGTCAATAGACATTCCTAGACTCATTTTCATATTTATAAATAAATGTATACTGCATAAGCTATATTTTTCATTACGTATCCATTTATATAGTGTCCGATGCATTAAATACATAGATAATTAGAAATTTGTAATTTTAATAACGAATATGGATGATGTCGTTGATGAGAGAGCGGGGATGAGATGTTCCGTACATTCGTCCCTCCCACTTTTAACTTACTAGCAATGCCGCATTATAGAAATATCATGAATCCGGTGACAGGTTATTGATCGATAGGGTATGCTTATCGATACTGGTAGGGACAACCACCTTCCTTCTGGAAAAAGATGAGAGCTACAGCTGATTGGAGGTACAGTCTGGAAAAGGATGCCACTTCAGAAAAAGAACATCTTTCTAAACTCTGACTCGCCGAAGTTTCTACCAGGCTGGAGTGCACCGGTTAATGGCCAGAGCTCAAGAGGGTACAGTCCTCTTCCGTGAACAGGTCTCAAGGGTCTCTCATTGCTCCCTGAACAGGTCTCTCTAGCTGTTCTTCAACTTTGAAAATCCCCTTTTTGGGTCGAGACAGGTGAACGCCGAAGACTGCACCAGTTGAATTTTTTGGCGTGAATTTTCTTTAGTTACTAGGATTTTGCATGCCGGAGAAACTCAAAAGCAGTCCAATCCTGTCCTACCTTTCCTCACCCTGTTCCCCTTTCTCTTTTGATTCTCCGGCTAATAAGGCCGTAAAGTGTCCGCCTTTCCTATGATTACGACTAGATGACAGAATTAATTAACCGTGATTTTACCGACAATCAACTGAACCGCGAGGCAGCTCTACGGGGGAGGTAGGGGAATTGTCAACGGGGGGGCAGTTCGGGGAAGTAGGGGGAACAGCGACGTGGCTGCCTGGTGGGTCCCGTGGCAAGAAATGCATTCTCAGCCGATTGGCCGGCGGGTTGACCTTTTAGAGAAAGGCTTATCTAATGGGAGCAATGAGACAGCCTACGATGGGACGTATCATCAAGAAGGGCCTCTATATGCTGGACACGTAACAGTGGACCGACGAATCCTGCTGGGACCCGCTTGAGCACAAAAGTCTAAGAAGCAACCCCATCAGTCGTCAAGAGCTTTACGGCAAGGCTCACGTGGGATTCACTCAACCATCCTTCACCTTTGTTTAATTTTCTCTCTCTCTCTCTCTCTCTCTCTCTCTCATTGTCTCTCTCTATCTCTATCTCTATGACATCTTCATGCCATCATCTTCTTCAGGAAACAAGGCAGAGAGACGACGTAGAGAGGTTTGGAAGTTTCCTGGGGAAGGAAGAGTACATGGCTGTCAGTGCAAAAGCTAGCCCCGGCACCATCCTCTAACTCTTCATCCTCCTCTTCTCCTCCCGACCAGCATTGAAGTAGAAGAGGGGTTTGTGTACAACTGTGGAGGGTACACAACTTCTCTTTCTGACCTCTTTCTCTCTCTAGACCTTCTACGTCTTTTGGCGCCTGATTCACTGGGGTAGAATCGATAACTCTCCGACGGCTATACAAGCCGACGAGAGCGATAAAGAACGGCGAAGAGAAGTTCCAAAGGGTGCCCTAGTGACGTCGAAGAATCCCGATCTCCAGACGAATGGGGATCCGCCACGCGATCCTTTTTGTCGGCCTTGTGGCTCGAAGACGAACTGTCGGTGCAATGCGAGGTCCCATGCGGCGGTGGCTACGACGGCTTTGCAACTTGCAAGCTGAGCTTAGCGAAAATGGGGCATCCAACGGACGTCATCTTCGGCCGCCAAATCTATAGACAATCAAGATGGAAGATACGGATCTTATTTTATTTTAGTCCTTTTCGTATTTTATTCGATTTTTTTGCTAGGATTTTGTCGCGTTGATGCAACTGTCCTCCTCGTCGTCGAATAAACAGGCTACCAAAATTAGCGTAATTTATCCAATTGAATATTAATATTCACGTCTTTGCGTTGTGGTTGTTGACAGGTCATTGATCGACTGAATAAAATTTATGGATTTATTAAATTGCAATTGACTTGGCCTGATCTTTAGGCCCCGAAGCTCTTTGATTGAGAATATTGGATATTTCTTCCATCGCCGCTGCTGAATACTCTCCTTTTCGTTCCAATAAAGAGAGAGAGAGAGAGAGAGATTACTATTGTCGAAAGATAGACCAGGAAACATGATGTCGGAGAGGGGAAGCATAAGGGCACCATTTTTCTCGAAGAATAAGCGATGGGTCCCGCGATATCGCCGTTGCTTGGCGCCTTTCTTATCCGCGCTTCCCATGGACGATTAATTGGCAGGTAGAAGACGACCGCCCATCACCATCAATGCGTGAAGAGTCCGCGGTTTGACGAACACGGCTAATAAGGAGATGACATCTGGCGATCCACTTTGATGATGGGATACGCGATCCAACGGTGGGGAGTGAGCCGGTGAATGCCGATAACTTGCTCCTCAAGTTTATCACAATATCTCAGGACATTGGGCCCGGGCAATAATTTTCATAAGCATAGTATACGTGGAACAGCTTGGATCACGTCAAGGAATAATTTTTTATTTGGTAGTCACCGTCATTTTGTTCTGGTTTGGTGCCTGCAGTGGGTCCAAGGAAAAGTCAACGCCTGGAACTGTGCGCTGGGAGCCCGTAACGATGATAAGAATCGGGGCCTGGCTCCTCTTAAATTACGAATATAAGCGTTTTATTAAGTCATGGAAGAATGGTTGGAACTCAGATTCCATGAGGAAACTTTTAAGATCGATGCAGTCTTCGTCTCTCTCTCAGATCCGCTGCCAGAGTTGCTAGAACATCAATTTGCGATATGATTGATGCTCTTCCTTGAGATATTTTATTCGACGTGCGCAGAGATTGAGACTGATGATCTTGCCATGATTTTATTTCTTTCCTCGGACTTGCAGTAGTTCTCTAACTGTAAACATCATGTCTCGCTGAGAGTTCAGGCTTCACGTCTTCCTCCTTCGACAGCATTGATTCTTGGAAAGGGTGACTCTTAGATGAAGACGTGAATGCAGAAGCCTGGACTGCCCAGAGTTGATAGAAACCAAAACGGTATCCAAAACCTCAAGGTGCAATTAGACGCTGTAGAGAGATAAAATAATGGGAGGGTGGCTGAATAAAAAACCCAGTGTAGAGACAAGGAGGTCCGCCGGACTCTCATGGAGTCGTGGGTTGACGTCACGGGAAGGAAAAGGAAACCCAACTACCCCATTTTTTGTGAACCATTCCGGGGACAAAATAACCTAATTTTTATGTCTCCGGCAGTCGACATTTCCTCGATTTTTCCGTCCGAGCCCCCATCATCTCTCTTTCTCTCTTTTACCTACGAGACGTACTGGCGTGGTCTTCTCTCACATCTCCGGTAGTAGGAGTGGAGTTGAATCCCAGTAATAGCTCTGTGGACGCAGGATAAGGCTCTGGTAGTCTCTCGCTTACCTGGAGCAGGAAGGCAGACAGTTTCCGTTGTCTAGAAAAGGAATGGGGGGAAACAAGAAGGGGCGGCGCTCGTGGGTGTGAGTTTATGTGGGGTTTCGGATAATGGAATCAAAAGAAAGGCGCCCCTTTTTTGGCCTTTTTTTAATATCCTCTCTTTATATTCGTCCTTTTCAATGGACGTGATCAAAGGGCAGAAGGAGAGAGAAGAGGACTGTAGAGAGAGATTGAGATAAAGATAGAGAGAGAAGAGAAGGGGGGAGACCACTCTGACAGGGAGGTTCGCGATGGTGTTCCTTCTCTGCTAGAATTCTGCTGTTAGGTTCTCTCAGGGTCAGAGAGTTGATCTCTGATGGGTTCTCTGCCACGAGAACTGCTCTTCTCCTGAAAGAGAAGCCACCGAGACGAAGAAGAGAGAGAAGGGAAAGGAAAGTAGAAGGCAAAAACAACAGAAGAGAATTCGCCCGCCGTGTCTGGCGCACGTGCTTCGGTTTTGCTTCCCTCAGGTAGAACCAATCAAATATCCCAACGATCACAACCCGCTCAAGGATCTCCTTTACCCATCTTTTTCTTCCTCTCCTTTTTATCGACTCTTCCACAAGTCAATTCAGTCGGATCTGTCAAAAATTCATCCATCCGCTTTCTTTTCTATTCGAATTCCTCTCTATTTCGAGAATTCCCCGTTGAATTCAGAGATCACCTGAGGCTTTTCCGCCCTCAAACGGGTAGAAAAATCTTAGCTTCTCCGTTTTCCTTCTCCTCAAATACTACAGTGTGTATCTTTAGCTTTATTGAATAACTTATTCCTTTCTCTCTCGTGATTTGACGTCTCCAGACGGGATGAAGCTTTCGCGGGCCGAAAACACAGATAGCTGAGTTGCCGAAAACACAGGAATTCCGAGCTGAAGAGTTCTTCCAATCGATGGCGACCTTCTTCCATGGCAACGCCCCGGAAATTCAGCAAGATGGGCTGCAGACGCTCTATCTTATGAATCCTGGCTACGTCGGCTATCCTTCCGATTCACAATCCAGCAGCAACATGATGCTACTAAACCAGCAGTCAGCCCATCAACACCAACTCCTCGGAATCCCGCTGCAGCAACACCAAGTGTCCGCCGCATCACCAGCCGTAGATCGCAACCGGCCGACGTCCATCTCCCTCCCTCACGACATCTCTGCCGTCCATGGCTCCCTCCAGCGGGGCCATTACAACCCGTGGGCCCCACCGACGACCAACTCCAACGCAACTGCGCCGATGGCGCAACAGGGCGGTCTCTCCCTCAGCCTTTCTCCTCAGCAGCCCAGCTACGGTGCTTACCGTCCAGATCGCGATGAAGCGAGCAACAACGGAAACCCAAATCTCCAGGGTATCTTGATCGGATCCAAGTACTTGAACGCAGCCCAACAGCTGCTGGATGAAGTGGTCAACGTGAGAAAAGCAGTGAAAGACGATTCTCCCAAAGTTCCCAAGAACCAGACAAAAGTCAACAGGCGGCATGATGAGGTAACTGCCTCGGAGCTTACTGCTGTGGAACGACAAGAGCTCCAGATGAAGAAGGCGAAGCTCGCAGGCATGTTAGACGAGGTAAGGCTTCCGAGATGCAAGGAAATTATCCAAAATCGCTCCTAATTATCTCTAATTGGGAAAATTGCCTGCGTTTCAGGTGGAACAGACCTACCGACGGTATCACCAGCAGATGCAGATTGTGGGCTCTTCCTTCGAAACCATTGCTGGATTTGGGTCGGCGCGAACGTACACATCTTTGGCTTTGCAGACCATATCGAAGCAATTCCGGTGTCTCAAGGACGCCATCACCGGCCAGATTAGGGCGACCAGCAAGAACCTGGGAGAGGAAGAAAGCCAAATTAAGGGCGAGGGAAGTTCAAGGCTCCGGTTTGTAGACCATCATCTCAGGCAGCAGAGAGCTTTGCAGCAGCTGGGTATGATGCAGCACAACGCTTGGAGGCCACAGAGAGGGCTCCCCGAGAGAGCTGTCTCGGTTCTTCGTGCATGGCTCTTTGAGCACTTCTTACACCCGTGAGCATCTCCGAAATACAGAAATTATTATGGTTTTGATCGTTTTCCTGTTTCGGAAGCAGCAGATGTTTTACTCAATCAGAAAAATTAGGGTTTAGATTATTTTTCTGATCCGCGAATTGCAACCGGCTTGCTAGCTTGAAATAATGTTTTTTACTGTTTCGTGAATTGCAGATACTCAGCATGAATAGAGTAATAAGGGTTTTCATTATTTCGATAATTGCAGGTATCCGAAAGACGCAGACAAGCTCATGCTCGCGAAGCAAACAGGCCTAACCCGGAGCCAGGTACTTCAACCCTGACCCTGGGGAACATAATCTGAATCAGACTCAACCACTTGTTTTCTTCTTGAAGGTATCGAACTGGTTCATCAATGCGCGCGTTCGGCTCTGGAAGCCGATGGTTGAGGAGATGTACATGGAGGAAACGAAGGACCGAGAACTGCACCGAACCAACGGCGACGACGAGGACTCTGGCGCTCAAAATCCTGTAGAAGAGTCCTCCGGCGAACCAAAACTGCAAACTGCAATGATTCCAACATCAGATCTAGCCGGCTTGATACGTATAAAAGAAGCTTCTGCTTATGGCGAAGACGTATCCTTCAACCAGGAGAAGTTCAAGAAACGTAGGGCTGACGTGGCATCTCTGAACGGGCTTCCCAATCCCATGGCGCCTAACCGGGACTTCTTCACCGTAAACAGGCGAGTAGAAGACGGCGGATACTCCTT
This sequence comes from Lemna minuta, assembly GCA_024174645.1. Lineage (NCBI taxonomy): Eukaryota > Viridiplantae > Streptophyta > Magnoliopsida > Alismatales > Araceae > Lemna > Lemna minuta. The sequence continues at coordinate 3,933,568 of CM044101.1, read as the reverse complement.
CGGGGCTTTCCCCATGGGGGATTTGGGGAGGTTCGATCCCGAACAGTTCGCTCCAAGGTTCTCGGGAAATGGAGTCTCTCTCACTTTAGGGCTTCCTCACTGCGAAAGCCTCCCGCTCACTGCCACGCAGCCATCTTTCTTGTCCGCAGAAAGCATTCCTCTCGGAAGGAGGCTGGACATAGGCGCAGAAGAGGAAGTCTCCCGCTTTGCTAGCGCTCCTCCACCTAACGCTTTTGAGAACATCAACATGCAGGGCAGGAAGGGATTCGCGGCGTCGCTCCTCCCAGACTTCGTCGCATGAGAGGGAATTCCTCCAGTATGATACGTATCTACGAGGGGTGGAAGTACGGTAGGGTTTTCTGTTTGCATAGGTATTGATTGGAGAAGATGGGGGAGATGGAGGTTTCTTCCCTCTCTCCAGGGGGGGGACTTGAAGACGTAGTGTAAAGAAAGAGTATAGGCTATTCCAAATAGGTGTACACTGGTGAGGAGCATTTATACTACAGCAGAAGATTTAGATATCCATTCCCGAGATCTTGGGCAGTTTAAGTCTGTCCATGAGTCTTTCGGTTCAGTCTTGTCTCCTGATCTATTGCGCGACTAATGAGAGCTTTATGCTAATAAAATCTCATGGCTCCCAATGATAGATGAATCAGCTCCTTGATTTGCTCCTTCCATGAACAAAATCAAGAACTGAAAACAGAAAGGGCTTCCTAATTGTTCTCTTATGTTGATATATTTGTGGGGAGTTGAGCCTTTTGTGCTTGGCCCGAAGAGTTCAAATAGCCAGAGGAGATTCAAGTAAAATAGAATAGTAAAGACAAATTAAAAGATATCAAAATAAAAATAAGAAATGCAATTACTAGACAAATTAAATTGCTGAAATCAATAGACTAGTCAACGCGCAACTAGTGCAAGTCAACTCCCAGGTTAAGACCCAAGGAAAGTAGAGCAAGGTTTGCCATCATTAGGCCATCTCTTATGAAAGAACAAGTTTAGTCAAGTCAAGCACTGGTGGTCAAGCCCTCTCCTTTGGGGAGATCGATGAGAATCAATGCCATCAACAAAATTGACTTGTCAAAGTCAACCCACATAGAATTAGTCAATGTCTATAAGTGTTGGTGTCTCATAACCCATGTAGAATTTGAAGATATCTCTTAACGGACAAACATATCTCCTCAAATTTGAGATATTTACGAAAAAAAACTATTGTGACATTTTTCTCTTTGTATCCTTATAACCACTTTTATAACTACCTCTTAACATAAATATCCATTTGAATAACCTGCCCTTCTTCTCCCTATAAACTATCATCCAAGTAATATAAAAAAATAATGTGACATTTAAATCTTTAGAAACTTGTTGAGATTTAGTTAACTCCTTTCAATTTCATTCATGAAAATTGGTGGTTTCTTCTTTGTCCCTCATCAGCCATTCTCATCCCTTGATGGTTGCTCTTCTAACCATGAATACTCTCCTTCCCTCCTTGACGTTGACCTTGATTCACCCTTCACCTTCCATCTGGCTATGTCTTTTCAATCCTGTAGACCAATTGTTGAAGAAAATTAAAAAAGGTCTCAAATAAATTTTTAATCTCCAACCAGCCTTGTTAGCAACAAAGTCCAAGCCCTTAAAATGTCTTTCTTGTAGGGTGTCTTGCATTTACTCTCTCTATTACATACATTAGTAAAGATCTGTCATTTCAAGATTGCCCCAAGTTTCTTGAATTTTGATTTGGAAAGTCTTGTAGTGAGAATGACCAAATGGATTTGATGGATAAGATCAAATGACTCCCAAACCTTGTTTTCCTTTGATGACATACCCTTCCACTTCAACATGATTGGCCTTACCTTATTGCACTTGACCATGGGAAATGCATAGTCTGGAAAGAGAAACTTGAATTGATATCATGAAATAGAAGGAATACATGTATTCATATAGGAGAGAGAAGTGAGAGATTGAGGATATGTCTATTGTGGAACTAGGCCCCTAAAGAGGTTATTGGGATGTACTTATGCTCCCCCTCAATGTGGATCATATATCAAATATGCCCTGCTTGGCTTGGTAAAGATATTAGCCAATTGGTTAGACAATGCTACATACAAGAAGGAGATGACACCCTTGAGACCCATGTTTTGAATCTTCGATGTACTTTGTTCTCGTTGACGGTGAGAGAAAGATACCCTAAAATTGCATATAAAAAAGAGAGTATATAGGTGCTTAAATAGGAAGTGAAGACGAGGGGCTCCAAATAGGTGAGGAATTCGATACCACCATTAGACACTCCCCCTCAAGCTAGAGCATATAAATCAAACATGCTTAGCTTGATGCACATGGCCTCATAGGAGATCCTAGCTAGACTCTTCGTAAAGATGTTTGCAAGCTGATGAGATGATATCACATGAGGGGTGGAGATAACTCTAAACATAACTCTATCTTGAATGTAGTGACAATCAATCTCAATGTGCTTCATCCGCTCGTGAAAAGTGCCATTGCCAATGATGCAACTGGGTTATCACAATGCATAGGCAAAAGAAAAGGAGATGAGATGCTCAAGTCTTCAAGAAATGACCATTGCCATACCATCTCCCACGTAGTCTCAGCCACAGCTCGATACTCAAATTGTGCACTAGAGCATGATATTACCTTCTATTTCTGGGACTACCACATGACAAGGTTACCTCTAATGTATGTGTAATAGCCCCTAGTAGATTTACGATCTCCCTTGTCACCTATAAACCTTGCATTAGAGTAGGCTTTGATACAAAGATGACCATGTTGTCCTTAGATGAGCCTTCTCCTTAAGGCTCGCTTGATGTATGCTAGAACTTTTAAAACTCCCTACTGTGAACTTGTCAAGGTTCTTGCATGAACTAACTCAGAATGCTAATCTCATACAAGATATCAAGGCAAGTGACAATGAGATATATTAGCTTGCCTAACAATCTTTTGTTGGGATCTGAGGTCGATAACTTTATGAAATTTTGATCAAAACATCAAATGCAACGAAAAATATTGAATCGGATATTCAAAATACCAAGCCACCAAGAACAGATGATCCTATCATTTAGCATGAATGAGAAAACATACTTACAGGGTTTCCTTGAATGAGTTCTTGAAGCTATTCAAGTGTCTAGCCTCTAGTGTTATCCACACTGTCTCCGAATGGTTGGATCTCCTCTTCAAAGCTCTTCACCAAGAAAGAAAGAGAAGATTGGAGAGAATTCCCACAAGAGTTGCATGGGTACCTTCAGTTGTGGTCGTTCTCCCCATATTTATAGACATTTGGTATGAGGTTTTTTCATAAAAACCCTCATAATTATGTCTAAATCCACCAACATGTATAAACATTATGTGTGTGACCCTCTAGGTCCATATATCTCACTAGCTAATAACTCTATAGAACAAATAACACCTTATTGGTCAACCTTAATTGATTATCCACATCCACATATAGATTAATTAATCATGAATCAATTTAACCCAATCGATAGGTTGAGTTGCCAGCCCGTTGAGTGCCAAGCTACACCACGTACACTAGGAGATATGGAGTATATAAGAACTCACTTATGGAACCTTCCCGTCATCGATTACCATGTATGTATAATCATTCATCTATATTAAACTCATCAATGACTTAGGGTATGGTCAACTGTTAAACCTAATCGGTCACTCAAGTTAGTACTGATGCGTGTAGAAATCATCGGGAACTCCTTCTCCAATATTTCTACTACCTTGGCCAAGGATTTCATCGCATCTCATTCCTTTGAGTCAATATCCTCAAATATCGAGGGTGGATGATCCCATATTGATCGCACAATCATCTTCGTGGACTTCATGTCGTATCCAATATATGACATTTTAGATATCCCGTGGCTAGGGATTCATAAGTCATAATCAAAACACGATCATTCATCCACAAAGATATCTTTGGTGTCTCAAGTCAAAGGACTACATACACAACCATGACATGAATCAACCAGATTGATAGTTAGGTATAATACCATTCAGGGATTCATGCAGATCAATTCAGTGAACTCTTTCTCCAAAGATCACCCACTATCTATCCTTAGTATATCCACACCGATGGTTATAGGATCAGCCATACTCATCATATGAGTGGGATTAGATAGTGCTATTATTTCTGGATAATTCGATGTCCTTCTTGAATATCGCACGAATAGGAATGTTTAGAACATATGTTTAAAGACTAGTTATCACTATATTATAATCTTATCATAATTCACTTAGTCATTGCACATGCTCATGGACTTCATTGCAAACATCACACAAGAATGACAATGAATAAATTTCATTTCAATGAACATAAACAAGATACATAAAAGTGTGACTGGATTATAGGCCACATAATATCCATCATCTTTGACAACAATTAGCATCCTTAAGGAGTGTAAATGAAGTATCCTAAAAATACGGGTGAGCTTCTATCAAAAAGGTCTATTGGTGGCGTACGACCCCCGTCGCCACCAAGGCATGACACTACGGCGCCGGTGGAGCCGACACCTACGCGCGTCCAGCCCCCTCGACAGGCGAAGACGAAGGATCCCGAGTTTCACTACACCAAGTGAAGCCCTCTTCTCGCCACGACACTTTTCGTAGAGCTCGCGCGCGTGGAGCTATCTTTTCCGTTTTCTATTTTATTATGACTTTATTAGCCCGCACGTGTTTAAGCGGGCCCTTGCATGTCTTTCTCTCTCTCTTTATGCCTTTGGGTGGGTTTCCCTTTGTTTCGGGACCCTAGCCTAAGGCCCTTTCCCTTTTTTTGTGAACCTTTATTCTATTTCTATGAGTATGGGTGTGGGTTGTGGGCCTCAAGTGGGCCCTTTCCTCTCTTGGCCCACCAAGGGCTCTATAAGAGGGGAAGGGACCCCCCCACAAACCCTAGCCGTCATTTGAGAAAGAAAGAGTCATCCTCTCAAGTGGCTGCTCAAGGAAGGTTAGGGAAGGAGTCCAACCGCCGACGCCGCCGCCGCCGCCGCACCGATCGTGCCGCTGCCGCCGCCGTCGCCTCCGCCGCCACCCCTTGCCCTAGCCCCGGGCCGCTTCACGCCGCCGCCACCGCCGCCGCCCAAGCCGCCGTGCAGCCGCCGTCGAGATCCGCCGCCGCCGCGTGCAGCCGCCGCCGCCGCCGCCGATTCCTGCCGCCGCTACCGCCGCCCACGGCCGCCGCCGTCGCCGCTGCGCTAAGCCGCCGCTGCTCGCCTGCTGCCGCCCAGCCGCCGTCGCCGCCGAACCAGAGCCACCGTCGCCGCCCGAAACAGCCTGCCGCTGCCGCCGCCCTGCCGCCGTAGCCGCCGGCCCCCTCCGCCGCGATCGCCGCCCCGTTCCGCCGCCGCCGCCGCGCAAGCCGCTGAGCAGGGAGGGAGTCGACCGATTCCCGCTGAGCCGACTCAGCGGGAATCGCTTCCCCCACTCAACCAGACCGGCCCGGGCCGCCTGACTCACCCCGGACCGCCCCAGGGCCGGCCCGAGCCAGCCCGAACCGGCCCGGACCGCCCCTGACCAGGTCAGGCCGCCCAGACCGACCCCAGCCAGGCCGGTCCAGATCGCCCCCAGGCCGGTTCCGGTCCAAACCGGTCCAGACCGGCCCCGATCCCGACCGGTCCAGACCGCCAGGGCCGCCCCAACCGGTCCAGAGCCGGTCCAGACCGCCCGAACCGGCCCAGAACCGGCCCAGACCGGCCCAGAACAGCCCAGACCGGCCCAGAACCGACCCAGACCGCACTGAACCGGCCCAGACCGCCCTGAACCGGCCCAGGACGCCGCCTCCCGCCTTCACCGTGTTCGCTGCGACCCGACCGGCTCGTTGCGACTCGTTATCGCCCCGCCCCGCGCCGACCGCTCCTCCGCGCTCCCTCGCCGACTCGCCCCGGCGTCCGACATCGCTGCCGCGCCCGACGACCTCCCTCGCCCCGACCGACCGGGCTCGCGCCCCGCAGGTTAGCTTCAACCCCTCTTTCAAGTTAATTACTTTTCGAAGCATTTCCTTTACTCGTCTCCACCGCCGTCGGACGACGTAGATAGGGTAGTACGATTATAGGTTCGAGATTTCTGACGCGTACGTCAGGTCCGGTACCGAGCGTGGGCTGCAGCCTCCTGGCTACTCCACGACGAGCGACTTCCACGCCTCCGGACGTGGATCGAGAGGATCTCACCCTACCCATCATCGCGAGTTTCCCCGGGTCACTCGGAGTCGACTCCGCTGATCGGCACGTCTGCCTGTACTTAGGTTTAGGTTAGGTCTCATACTTAGGGTCTAGGATTTGCTTATCCATAGGTTAGGTTTAACCGGCTACCTCCGGTCAACCTCAGTCCCCATTGATCAGGCACGAGGGTTTTCACCACCGCGTCCTGCATCATCTATGGCTTGCACTCAAGAAGTCCTATCTCTTAAAGCATATCAAGGGCATATTTCCAATTGGCAAAAACGAGCTTCCTGTCTTGATGAGAAAACTTAATCCGAATAAAGTATATGAGCCTATCCAAGTCACGGATGTTGAGGCACTTATGTAAATAAGTCATGGTGGCATGAATATGACAGTATGATTTAGTGCAGTCGTTGAAACACATGATCATCAGTAAAAAAATTATAATTCCAAACTCACGATGTTTTAAAAATATGAAATCAAGTACATTGAAGAGATCTGGCCGAACCACAAAAAATACTGTTGACTTCTATTCGAAGAGTTGACTTGGTCAAACTTGAGTCTAATTAAAGTTTTTAAGAAATAAAAGTGATATGTTATTACTCGAAATGATATGAATATATGTGAAAAGATATTTTAAGAATTTTAGAAAAATATTTGCAGAAGAATACTCAAAAGTCAAGGTCAAAGCATTGATTTTGACCAGACTCTGACTTTCTATAAAATTAGAAAAGAAAAAGGTGAGAAAATATTACGAAAATCTATATTTTTTTAGAAACTAGAGAGAAAATATAAAACTTTGATATAAAATTTGTGATTTTTAGACAAGAATTTGATTTATTATGGCTTTTCCAAAATCAGTCAACATCAAATTCCTGAAATTAAGATCTCAGTCAAAATCATGAAATTGACTAACCAAATGATATCCAAATTGAGAAATTCACATATGAATAGAAAGCTTACAATCAGAGGATTCTAGAGAAACCAAATTTATCAAATGTCACCTCATATTTTAGGAGTATTCGGATTGAAAATAAATAGCAATTGGTCAAAAGTCAAATTAAAAGGTAAAATGTTGATGAAATTTTATGAATCAGATATCCACGGCAAGCTGATTAGACAAGGAATCCAATATAACCAAAATTGAATGATTTGGACTTAAGATTAGGGAGAAATCCTTGTTCAAAAATCAGCAAAAATTCACGATCAAATTTGGGCGAAATGATGAAATTTTTGATTCCCAAACTCTTATTACCTATCTAAATCCGATATAAACTATCTAAATTGCAAGGATTACGAAGGAATCACACTACTTACCAGAGTGACGCGAAGATTATGCTTCTAATTGCTTTGATTGCTGCATATTTCTCCAGTTTCTTCTCCGTCGTGCGTTCGGCGTTCAAGGGGTGAATCCAAACATTTTCTTGCAATGATTCGTGATTAATCTTCCCTCAATATAATCGCAATTAAGTCTAGAATGCAAGGGAATCATGAAGAACTCAAGATTTTGCTCCAAAAATGCTTAATTTCTCCACGTTTCAATTAAAAGTTGAGTTTAAAGAAGGGAGAACATTGATTTATATAAATTTTATCGTGAAAAATCCACGCCGTCTGATTCGTTGAAGGAGCTTTGAACGGCCACGATGACGAGAAATAGGTGGGCCACGATCCCACGACGTGGATTCCACTCCTCCTTGATTTCGGTCATTTGATCTTAATCGAAGTATCATTATGTAGCCACATGTCGATTTGTGATTCACCAAGTACGTGATTAAATCACAACTGTCAAATTTCACTTACGCGATCAACGGTTTTGAAATACACACGTGTTTTGATAGCAACCAGGTGGACTGAAGTCCACGAGATCTATGTGCAATATTCCGCACTCTTTGATCCAACACATCTCGTGCAGCTACGTCACCTAAAAAACACATAACGAGTACATTAGTCCCACACTGAAGGAGGGAGGCAAAAATAATGCATATAAAAGGGGAGAGCTGCGTAAGCTCTTTGCGTCGTCCCAATAAGCAAAGTACGCCCCCCCTATGCCTACCGTGGGCCCACTATACCCATGGGCCCACACACACTAAGCTCAACTGACTTCTCGTGCCACGTAAGCATCCACGTGGTCCACGTGGGCTCGCGTGGCTCCGCCATGTGTCAGCATCGTGCCACATCAGCTTCGTAGGTCCCGCGCATTTATAAACCCTTTTTCATGATTTTCTTAAGAAAATAAATTTCGAAAAGTACCTGCAAAATTAAAATATAATATTGAAAAATCTATAAAATTCAGAAATTCCTAACTTCATTTCTAGAACTCCTTTTTGACTCAAATTTTCTCCATTGGATCACAAGTTTTTTCATCTTTAATACTATGTCACCTAAAATATAAATCCAAACAAGAAAATAGGATGAATTCACAATAATATTAAATCAAACCTTTAGCATTCTATTTTAATTCATCTCCTCATTCTCTTTTTGTAATTTATTCTTTTAATCATCCACTAAAGTCAAAATAAATCAAGGAAAATGGTTAATTTCTAATTATTTGACCTTGCAAAAGGTCAAACAGCAATAAAACACATAATTAACCCTAAATGATGCAAAAATGTGGACTTTCGTAAAATGGCATGCTGATAGAGAAAATTCATAAAATTATTATAACATGCATCATAATTACATAAAATAAGCATGAATATTAGTTAAATATGATAAGAATTCAAGTTATATGTGCATGTTATCAGAATAACAATATCATCCCTCTCAATTAGAAAAGTATCATCATCATAGGTTTGAAGAATGACAAGACCATACTTAGATTTCTTAGTAAGCCCAATGGGATTTCCAATGCATGATTGGAATCCAAATGCAAAGAGAAGACTAGTAAATTTGGCAATAAAGCGAGTGGACCTACTCCTTGACATCACCATAAATAAAGGCATTAGAAACATGTGACTAGTAGAGAGCCTAGCTTGATTGATAGTGAGAGAGAGGAGCACGTGGATAGAGTTAAGACTAACGATGAGGGAGAATGATGTAGGATAATTTGAAATGGTGATATGTATTATGAAGATGATATAATTATGAAGATATAATGAAAAATTAGTGTTTTATAAAATGAATATTTATTGATAATAATTAAGAAATAATCCTACAGATGAATGAAGGACCTATGAATGATATCAAATAGGAATGAATGTAAGATTTAGGAAATAAATCATGGGATGATATCAGATTGAGAATATGAGGAATTAAACTAAATATGATTGGATATATGAGGTAGGGGAGTGAGAATAATGAGGATAGTGATGAATATGTAGTGAAATAAATGAAAGGGAATTTAAAATGATTTATGTAATGAATAAGATTTATTGCAAGGATAAATTAAGTGATAATACGGAGGTAATAAATATATATATATATCAGTGAGAATGTTAAGAATGATAGTTCAGTAGATGAAGTATGAATGGGGGTGGAAGGACTACGATGTGAAAAGAGAGAGAAGAGAAGAATATGGAAGAGACAGATGGAGCAGATAGACAGAGAACAGCGGGAACGAATAGTTTAAGAAATAGAACAAATAGAAAGAGAATAGCAGGATCTAATGTTGGACTTATGGATTATAAGATAGAACTATTAGCATGAAAATGGGAGAAGAGAATGATTACCTGGGAATGGACGGAAAGTGAGGCCGTTAGACTTCACGAAGAGATCCAGATTATCCTTGAATCGCGGCGGACTTGAAGTGGTTGAAAGCGGAAAGAACGGGAGGTAGAACTTGGAGAAGAAGTTTTCGGAAAGGGGAATGGTGGAGACACGGGAAAACACAAACACACAAATTTTCCAGAAGGAAAAGATTTTCATTTCAATTCAACATTCCCATTTTGTCTCTTACAATTTTTATTTTATAGAAACACAAGAAAGGGAGTTACGGTGAGGCGTCGCTTCGTGACGTTTATTGTCCGTGTTTTTTGACGGTTGACCCAGTTTGGCATCTGTTGACATTCATTTGACGAACTGATGAGAAGAACATTGCTCTCGATGATAGGCCGTCGTCGGGTTTATCGGGTAAAGGTGGCGACGTGGAGAGATTCTGCATCCGTATGTTGATATCTCTTTGTGAATGCTTCTTGTTTTCTTCACGATTCACATCCAGGGGAAGACATGGAATGTCTCCAATCTCTTGACGATTGGCGACAGTTATGAGATCTTTCGGTTGTTGATTCTATGCTTCTTTAAGGTCGTAGTCTTCACATGATCGGGGATACGTGGAGTCCACCTTGCTTGCGTGTGACCAATGGTAGCTGTAGCGGTCTTTGGAGCATTTCGTTTGAGCGGTTGCGGAGAATTATGAGGAGTTCTCTTGGATATTAACAGACGTAGGTGACTGCCGTCTATTAAGAGACGGTTATGGATATCCACGTGCTCTCCTTCTTTTGTTGTATCTTTAATTAGGTCGATCGGTTCTCATACAAGTTGTACTTCTGCTTTAATTCATGAAGAACCAATGACAGTATCCATGTGAAAAGGTGGTTACATGGTCAAATAATAATAATAAGTCTGAAGGAATAATTGATGGAGACTTATCCCAAAACATGAACACAAGGGTTCCAAGTGAACCTAGATATGCACTAAGGAAGAGAAACCATTCTCAATTGCAAAAAAATAGTATACTCCTCCTTAATCATGAGTTTGAGAAACTCACCATCCATTAAGTGAATGAAGAAGACCTCTCTAAAACATTGAAAGAGAGTGTAGATTCTAAGGGAATTATCTTCCCTCCTCCTCCACTTATACACTGATCCAAAGATTGACTTGGTCAAAGAAATTTAATCCTTATTCTTAGATACTTAGAATTCCTTGAATGGACCAAGTCAACCACCTTCTACCTTGATATAGGATCCTAATTATCCAAACCATATCCACTATATCATAAGTACCTTATATAAATTATAATTAGTGATCTCAAGAAAGAAAATCAGTAGTAACATCTTTGTTATTTTCCTTATCTCTTTGAAAACCACTCTTAGTCAGAATTTTAAGAGAGATCTACATATTAATTACATATGGAAGACATTATCCTCTTGTTCTACTTCAAGACAAAGCCTTTTGCATGAATAAATCCATGCATGTATGGAGATCGACCAACATGAAGTTCCTTTCTATGTTGATGATTAAGTTAAGAGAGCTACTATCAAAGGAAGCAGTCCTACATCTCATCCTCTCAACCAATATGAGAGCAATGAAGACATATGAAGTCAACCAAGAAGAACTGAAGGAATAAGCCAGCAAGGAGAAACTATCTCTCATTTACAAAGCTTCCACATACAATGAAGAGAAGGACAACTCAATCTGATAATTACTAAAGAACAGTCATCTTAACAACTAAACCTCCAAGATCATTACCAATCAGTTAACTTCTCATCCGAGTCTCTTTGTCATAGGAGCATCAAGAAAACATGAAGATCTCCACGCCTGAAGAAAAGATGAGACTTAATTGTCTTACCATCATAAGAGCAAAGGAGATAAATGAAACCGACTATGAAGACATAATTGAAGCTTCAACGATGACGATTACATCTTACATGACTATCATCAACCGTCAGTAGATCCAAGATCATTCCACATCGTCCTCCTCCTGATGATGTGAAGCAAGGGAAGATACAAGACAACCTTTCACGGAAGTTAAGCATTGAAAACACCTCACCTAGCATTCATTCCTTGCCGAGCAAGAGTCACATGAATTCAATAGCTGAGGTCGTCAATCTTCTCGTCCTTCACGGGATCTCAATCACCATCATCAAATATCGACAATAATTCCTTGAGCGCCCCCTTGAAGAAATCACCCACGTAATCTCTCGATGTGAAAGTTGAGATTACCATCATCATCATCACTAGCTGCTCTCTGCCGTCCTGCGCCTTGCCCTGGTGGATATCCAGAAGATAAGAAACTGGGTCAACCCTAGTCAACCGCGTGTTCTTTAAACGATGTTGTTTTCTCTATTCTTACAGCTATAGTAAACGGAACACTCAAACAAGGAGAGTATCGGGATGTCTCGAACCCAATCAGACCCTGGATGCATCACTATTACAAGCATCAATGTCGTCCCATCCAGAAGAACTTTTATCATCTCGCCACAGCTGTCCAACAATCCCACCGACGATATATCATCGGACGAGACTAAATCCAATGGACTATCGTCTTCTCGTCAACTTCCCGAGTGAACGCTAAAGAATGCCAAGGCCGGTTAACCCGTCAACCAACGCGGAGAACAACTGACGTGAAGTGACATTTTACCATAACTTCCTTTCTCTCTATTTCTATAAAACGCAAGATTGTAAACGTGACTCCTCCGAAACCTCTCTCCGAGTTTCTATCCCTCTTTCTTTTTTTCCCTCCCTGTTCTATCCTCTTTCATTCATCTCAAAGTAAGAATCATCAGAGGAAGTATCTTGTTAGTGAGATGATCGCAAGAGCATCAACTTCTCGACGCTCGCAGGTAACATCCTCTCCTCTTACTATGTGTAATAGTTCCTCTCCCAAATCGTAAGTCCAACATTGACCAACGAAAAACCCTACCTATTTACCTATCACGAGACTATCATCCGAGGAATTGAACTAAACCTCTCCTTCACTCTCCCGTTCCGTCTCATCTCTTCCAACATTTTCTTCTCTTCTCATCTATTCCCCTTATTTTCATCACAATCTGAAATTATCCTATATTATATATCCCCATCACCAATCCATTAACTCATAATACCTCTCTCCTATCCATTATTGACAAGCGGAGACCGCGATGTCATCAATTTCACATGGTCTCGTGTCAAAACAAAGTCCAAACTTACTAATTTGATGAAAATATCTTGAATTGAGGGGTATAATGGTAAATAAGAGTCGAATCCATAGGGAAATAAGGAAATTTATGATGATCTCTTTCGAAATTGATCAAATTGGATGATGAATTGATGATCGAAATTGAGGAAAATGGTAAATTGTGAAAGAGAACTTCAAATCGTTTCCACGGAATCAAAAATCATCAAATTTGACTTTGATTTCGTAGAGAAATTGAAGATCAAAGTAGAGAGAGATTTCTGAAATCGTAAATCACAAAATTAATGAAATTTAAACAAAATTAACCTTCAATTCCTAATCTAAATCAAAATTAAACATAAATGGATGATAGATTAGCAAAAACCGCTTCCACTAATCCCAAATTGCGCTTGGATTAGCTCGATTACTTGCCAATAATAAAAAATCCGAAGAAAACACGATGTGGAGATTTCAAACATCGATTTCTCCCTCTCCACTCAACCAAATCCGAAGGTGCGTGAATGAGTGTAGAAGAAGATGGGATTGAGAGATTCAAGAGTATTGGTGTCTAAACAGATCAACTGGATTGATTTTCTCTCGAATGGTTTAGAAACCGGAAGAACATCTCTATTTAATATAGATTTTGGGCGTAACCGTCCGATGGATTTCAATCGACGGTTTAGATGAAACAGCTCACCGTGAACTGTTTCACTTAAATCGTGGCCGTCTAATCTTGATGGAGGGCTTGGATTTAATCCACGTTGATAAGCGTTATACAACGCATTTGATCGCCATCGTTTGATTGCGATCCGAAGATCAGATGCTCCCCTCGCGCGTTAATTTGAGCTGTTATAACTCCCTCTTTAAAACACGTGTGCTTGATGAGATCCGGTGGACTGTGAGTCCACTAACAAAGCGTTTTGTGCGGTCGTTAAAACACACAAACGTAGGTCAAACAAAATTTACAAATCCAAACTCACAAAGATAAAGATATAGAGTCAAGTAAAGTGTAAGTATCCGGTCGATCCACAGAGAACAAGGTTGACCTTAATTGTAGAGTTGACTTGGTCAAACTTATGTTTAAAAGTGGTTTTACAAGAAGTATAAATAAGATGTCAAGAATAGAAATGAATAAGAAATTTAAAGATTTAAGATCTCGGATTTTACAGAGAAAAGTCAAAAATCAAAGTCAAAGCATTGACTTTGACTAACAGCTGGAGTTCTATAAAATCAGAGAACTAAAAGAAGTCAGAAGATTATGAAAATTATATATTTAGAAACTAGAGAAAAAATGGAATTTATTGATATAGAATTCGTGATTTTTCGATAAGAAATGGATTTATTAGGAATTATTGAAAAATCAAATATCAAAAAATTCCCGAAATGAATACTTCAGAGAAAATCTTCAAATTGACTGGTCAAATGATGTCCATTTTCAAATAATGAGAGAAATCAATTTATAAAATTTATTTATATTTTCTTAATAGAAAACACTTTAAAATAATTATGTTTTTGAAATAAAATTTAAAACTCTCATTATTTGTCAATTTTTACCTTTTAGAATGATATATAATTAAATTTCAGATCAAATGAAAGAAATTTGGATTAATTTGGAGTTATATTTTAAAATTTATAAATTTTCTAATTTTTAGGGATTTTTTTCGGATTTTTCTGAATTCAGTTTTCAGTTTTTAAATTATTAAAATATTTTAAAATAATGCAAAAAGGGGGGATTTTCGCGCGGGACCCACGTGGATGCGACGTGGCACGCAAGGCCACGTGGCATCGCCACGCGGACCCACGCGGCACCTACGTGGCACGATGTGGCGGTTATTTATATTTATCATATATATTGGTTATAGTACATATAAGCATGCGATAGTTCGGATTTAAGCTAACCTTACAAAAGCGTCGCATCTTATAAACCCGATTGATTTCATGAATTTAATCCGTGTGGGACTAAGTTCCACACAATTTTTAAGTGCAGGACACGTGGCGAAGGGAGAAACGTCGGATCGACGGTGCATGAGAAATCTGCGCGTGGATCGCATGGACTCAAGGTCCACCGGATCACATCAGCGCACGTGCTTTAATTCAAGGAGTTATAATGGCTCCGATGAAACGCCCGAGGAGCGCATCTCGACCATTCGATCGCGATCCAAGGGGCGCGATTCAAGGCGTTTTATAACGCATATCTCAAGCCTTATCCGAACGCTCCATCAATGATCCGACGGTTGCGAGATTTTCAAGACGTTTCATGATGGACCGTTCCATCGTAACCGTTGCTCGTTTCGATCGGACGGTTACGCCCAAATGCCCTATAAAAATAAGGCGTTCTTCCGATTTGTAAGCATTCAAGTTAGAAATCAAGAAAATTGATCTGTTTACACGCCTCCCTTCTCGAATCTCTCAAATCTATCTTCTTCTTCACTCATTTCCGCATCCACGGAAGGCAAGAACTTGAGGTTTGGTTGAGTAGAGAAAGAGAAATCGACGTTTAATCTCCACATCGCATTCTTCACATTTTCGACGATTAAAAGGTTTAATCGTGTTAATTTGATTGCTATTTGGGTTAGTGGAAGCGGTTTTTCATAATCTATCATCCAATCATGTTTAATTTCAATTTAGATTAGAATTTCAAAGTTTAATTTGGTTTAATTTTAGTCAATTTCACGATTTTTAAGTTCGAAAATATCTCTCTATTTCAAACTTCAATTTCTCCGCGAAAATCAGGATCAATTTCAATGATTCTTGATTCCATGGAAGCGATTTGAAGTTATCTTTCATAAAATACCATTTTCCCCAATTTCTACCATCGATTTATCATCTGATTTGATCGATTTTGAAGAAAACATCAGAAATTTCTTTATTTCCCTTTGGATTCGACCCTTATTTACCATTATACCCCTAAATTCGAATAATTTTCATCAAATTGGTAAGTTTGAAAATATTTTTGACACGAGATCGTGTGAAAATCGACGACCTCGCGGTCACGTCTCGTCAATCCACGCGTTGCTCCATCATACGCCATGATCGCGATGAGTCATATCCGTCCGATTAAGCCACGTGGTGCAAGAGACAACGTCGATCGCTTCACTTAAATATCTATTTCGCGCACGTGCCTGATTACTTGATCCCGTGGACTCCACGTCTACGCGATGGACACATCGCGATCTCATCCAACGCCCACCATGTGGCCACGTCACCAGCAAAGGGTAAATTCCGCAGGGAACATAGTCCCACACGGAATAAAAAATGAAGACAAGTGAGTATATAATGTAGGGCGCGGTAACGCATTTGCGTTACCGCCCCAATCTCCTAACCAGGGCCCACTAATCCATGGGCCCTTCACTCGCCAGCCCCCTCACCACGTGGCGCCCGTCACGGGCATCCGCGTGGACCTGCGTGGCCTCCTGCCACGTGTCCGCACTACTCACGCCACCTCCGCACCGCGTGGGCCTCGCAAGCTCTGCCACGTGGCCTTGCGTGCCACATCGCATCCGTGCGAGTCCTGCGCGCCACGTCAGCCTCGCGCTCCACATCAGCGTTCATGCCAGGTCAGCTCCCGATTGGGTCTGTGGAGTAAAAACCCCCTTTTTTCGCGATTTTAGGTAAGAAAAATCCATATTACTTCAATAAAAATCAAATTAAAAAGATCCAAAAAATCTAAAATGTTCATAATTCTTAAAATACAACTCCTTTTAATCTCAAATTTTCTCCATTGTATTAAAATTTATTTTCTTTTTAATATTATGCCATAAAAATATGATTTAAAAAGAAGTATATAGGATGAATTAAAAATAATCTAAAAGCATTCATTAAGATCTCTCTCTCTTTTTTAATTATCCAATACTTCCCTTCTTAGAATTAACCTTTAAAAAATGATTTACTAAAGTCAAAATAAATCAGGGAAAGAAATTAATTCCTATTAATTTAGCCTTGCAAAAGTATTAATCATCAATCAAGCATATAATTAACCCTAAATTATGCATAAATATAGACTTTAGTGAAATGACATACCTATAGAGAAAATTCCTAAAAAGTATGATAACATGCATCATATTCACATAAAATAAGCATGAATATGAGTCAATTAGGGTAAAAATTTAAGTTATAAATGCATGTTATCATCCACACGATCCACGCGCTTCAATCGTTCTCTGTTTGATCCAACGCTCCTCCTTCAACCACGTGTCCTGCGCATTTAAAATTCCATGTGGAACTTAGTCCCACACACAATAAATTAAAGAGAAGCATTGGGTATATAATAGGCGACGAATATGAGGGTTAGCGTAATCCGAATATCGGATGATTATATGTACTATAACCCTAATATTACGAGTAAATATAAATATGCATGTCACGTGTCACCTCTGCGCCACGCAGGCGCTCGCGTGGGCCCGCGTGGCTCTACCACGTGGCCTAGCGTGCCACGTTTGCATCCACGTGGGTCCCTGCGTGAAAATATACCCCTTTTTTGCTTATTGAAAATTATTTTTAACATTAAAAATCGTAAAATAAATTCAGAAAAATCCAGAAAAAATCCCTAAAATTAGAAAATTCATATCTTTCAAAATATAACTCCAAATTAATCCAAATTTCTTTCATTTGATGCAAAATTTAATTATCTATCATTCTAAAAAGTCACAATTAAGAAATAATGAGAGTTTTAATTTTCATTTAAAAAATACATACGAGTAAATATAAAGTTTTTAACTTAAGAAAATGTAAGTAAATGTCTATAAAATGATTTCTCTCATTATTTTAACTTTAAAAACATCTATAATCTCAAGAAAAGATGGGTAATTAAATTATTTATATTTAAATCATCATGTTTAACCCTAATTTAAAGTATTTTTTAGATTATAATGACTTTTTCATGTAATGATAGAAAAATACACATAAATATGATAACATGCATGGAAATTAAATCATTTGTGCCTTAATATGCATCAATAATCATGTTTTATCATGTTAATTTAGCATGTTATCAATTATCCTCATCACGACTCACATTATCGTTTCTTTCTTTAGCTTATTCATCACAAATCCACTCATACCATATCTCATTTCTCCATCTATTGGACTCATCATCTATCATCTATCCAATGATAAATAGTTGTAACCCATCAAGATAACCATCCTCACTATCCTCCGCATTACTTTCCTCTATTATAAAAGCATTTAACATTCTACTAATCTTCTTATCTTCACAAATAATCTCTACATCATTAGTATCCACTCATCTAACCGCATTATCTTTCTTCACATTATCATATATCTGATTTATCCTCTTCATCACATAAGTAGAATATCCTCTCTCCCATACTTCATCTCTTACCACACATAATCCTATCTATTTTAAATTATCTATTCTATATTTTTCTCACTGATATCTTTTCATAGATCCTCCATTAGATTGTAGGATTATTACATACTTAAATCAGTAGATATTCATATCTATTTCACTCATTTCTCCCTCACATATTCACACTCATATTCTCATCAATATACTTAGCATTATTTTAAAATATTCTACATCAATAATCCACAGCGGGGATGGTGTAGATGCTTCTCTTGTGGGCAAGACTTGTCATTGTTGGGAGCCTTCTTTAAGGTTCTTCCTAGTTGGTTGTAGATAATTCCATTGCTTGTATGATGGTGAGACGATAGATACTATATTTTTCATTCAAGTTTGCTCATGATTCATACCAACTTTATTCACGCTTTGGCTATTGTCATAATTTCAAGGCTGTAGATATCTCATCTTCAATTGTGATGTCTTTGCTTGAATAGGAGATGGAGAGGAGAATAGTCTTCATGATTGTCTTTATTATTGACAGCTCACTTCATGCTGATTATTGACATATAAATTCTTGATCAACATTGACTTGGGGATCTTCTTGCATGGGTGCTTGACTTGAAGTAGAATCCAATGGCAATACTTCCATAAGTACTAATAATTAGATCTCTCCTAAATTCTATCTAGGGGAGGTTTTCAAAGAAAGGAAGAATTGGAAATCAATGATGTTCCTATTATTGTTTCTTGAGATCAGTATTCATAAATATACAAGGTACCTATCATATAGTGGATATGAATTGGATAATTAGGAACCTATATCAAGGTAGATGGTGGTTGACTTGGTCCATTCAAGGGATTCTAGGTATCTAAGGATAAGGGTTAAATTTCTTTTGACCAATTCAATCTTTAGATCAGTGTATAAGTGGAAGATGAGGGAAGATAATTCCCTCAGGATCTACACTCTCTTCCAATGTTTAGAGAGGTCTTCCAATGAATGGATAGTTTCTCAAACTCATGAGTAAGGAGGAGTATAGTATTTTTTTGTAATTGAGAATGATTTCTCTTCCTTAGTGCATATCTAGGTTCACTTGGAACCCTTGTGTTCATGTTTTGGGATAATTCTCCCTTAGAGAATGTCTTGATATAGTCAATGGCATACGTGTTGGTGAAGCGGCGAGTAACTAGACAAGTTGTATGATGTGCAACAGTACCATTAGGAAGATATTTGAAGGTAAAGACCCACTGGCACAAGACAAATGTTGGCATTTTCTAGATAGGGAACTAAAAACCAAGTCCCTTAAGAAACCAAGGCTCCCACCTCAATCTTTCATTAACGCTTTCCATACAAGTGCTTATGCTGCCTCAATATGCAATCTTGAAATTGACTTGGATGCTACAAAAAGGGCAAAGGCGCAGATTATGAAATGGTAGGAAACAAATTATGAAGTGGGATGGCAAGTACAAGCGCACGTACCCTTGCAAGTACAAGGGTAATAGGAAGGTGAATATCATTTGGATGAGCTTAAGGGAGAGGCATCTAGGGATGGCCAGATTGCGATGCAAGAGGGGGACAAAAAAATTTTATCCGAGTAGAAGAGATGAGTGGAGCTGAGCAAATAGGAGGAAAATGAGAGGGAGAGAGAGAATGGAGGAGAGGGAAGGGAATGATAATGACCACTAGCGGAGTAAAGCCAAGAGGAGGGGATGCAACAACACAAGTCAGACAAAGTGAGGGAGAGTGATGGAGAATTATCTCATCACATGAACACAAGGGTTCCAAGTGAACCTAGATATGACTTAGGAAGAGAAGTCATTCTCAACAGCAAAAAAAATGACATATTCCTCCTTATTGATAAGTTTGAGAAACTCACCATTCATGAAATGAAGGAAGAAGACTTCTCTAAAACATTGAAAGAGAGTGTAGATCAAAAGGGAATTATCTTCCCTCCTCCAATTATATACTGATCCAAAGATTGACTTGGTCAAAACAAATTAAACTTTCATCCTTAGATACTTAGAATTCTTTGAATAGACCAAGTCAACCACCTATTACCTTGATATAGGCTCCTAATTATCCAAACCATATCCACTATATCATAGGTACCCTGTATAATTATAAGTATAGATCTCAAGAAAATCAATAGGAATCTCTTTGTTCGTAAACTCCCTTATTTCTTTGAAAACTACCCATAGATAGAAATTTTAGAAGAGATCTATATACTATTACTTAAAGGAGAAGTGTTTTCAAATTCTACCTCAAAACAAACCTTATGCATAAGTAAAACTATGCATCTACTTGTTGATAATGAGCATGAGGAGCCTGCCATCAAGGAAATCAGACATGAAGGACACTCTCCTAACTAACGAGGAGCTCCTAGATCATCACAAAACATAAGTAGCCTAACAAATGAAAAACATTAAACTCCCAAGTCATTCAACTGATTATGAAGACGATTACAACAGGAATAGTTCCATGGTTGAAGAAGAAAGGAAAATTACTCCTCTAACAATCACAAGAGTAATAAAGATATGTGAACTTGCTATGAAAACCATGAAAGAAGAATCCAGCAATAAAGCCTAACTCCCATCTAAGCAAGGTCTTCACGGCTGATGAAAAGAAGAAAGTCAGCCTGATATCTACCCAAGGACAGCCTTTTAATTGTCACCATCTTCCATGACTTTATCCGCATCAAGAACGATCCTCACAACTTCTAGAGATTATGGAGACAGTCGTAATGCTGCCAACCGACCAACTACTACACTCCCTGCGATCACAAATGCCACAACCGTTGGGAGATCAAAAGTATTCTACGTTTTCTCTCCCTACTGATGTGGAACAAAGAATAGACAAGAAGTTTTCCATGAAGATAGGCCATAACTATCACTAAATGGAGATGAGATCTCCACGGCCTTGAGAAATATGATGATTTCATTTCATTTTTGTGCATCGGCCGAAATAAAGATTGCATGGTCCACATGCGAATTCACCTAAAGGTTCCCCAATCAACACTTGATGAGAATGGAAGCATCTCACGCTTGCCTCAACTGGGTGACTTTTAAAAGACACGTAGCCCGGTCAATCCTGTCACCCACTATCCTTACACAACAGCGTCAACTCTCTCCTTCAGCTACCGTCAACTGGACGCTCGCGCGATAAGAGGACAACAGAACACCTTAAATCCAATCCAATCCACAAATGTTTCATTAAGATCTCACAATCAATTTCCAAGGCACATCGCAACTGCTCATACGCACCGGATCGGCATGCAGCATCAGCGGCATCAAGAAAGACTCCACGTCTCCCCTGAGTTGTTCCACGTTCTCCATTACGTGAAGATTATGTCATTGAAAGCATGAGATTTTTGCGTACCGATAGCCATCGTTTGAGCCTAAGTAATAATGGCAGGAATGTAGAACCCAAGAGAGGTGGAGTGATCGACGTTCATGGTAAGGAAGCTGAAATCAAGCTAGAAAGGAATGAGCATAGGATAAGGAAAATAGAAACAAATATTGAGAAATTGACCAAATTAATAGAAAAGTTTGTGACTCATGCTAACATGTCCAAGGTGCAGGAAGTTCCTTATTCTTTGTGTTTGAGCAGGATCATCATGAACGAGAGTGTGCAGCGAGGAAGGAGGTCAATGCCATGAATTATGCATACCCGTAGAAGGCCATGGACGCACGTGGGAATGAAAACTACACCAAGGAGCACCGGCCACCCTACCAGAACAAACCCTATTTTCCGCCACATAACCAGCCACCTAAACAAATGAATGAATCCAATGTGTCTGATTTTTAGGTGATGAAGGCAATGATGGAGCAGTTAACGAAAAGTATCAATGGAATGAGTGAGCAGATTAACCTCATGACAAATCGGATGGATCGGATGGAGGAACATGTTCGCCCACCCATGACATTCATGGAGAATACTAGAGGTAACGAAAAAGAAATGGGCTCCAACAAAGGTCAATTTCCAACTCAACCTTCCGTTAATCCTAGAAATGTATCCTCCATCGAATTGCAAGAGTTTTCTCCTCCCGAAGATTCATTAGATTGTTCACCTCAAGCTCTTTGTGATAGTGTTCATGTAATTACAAGATTGAGGAGTGGAAAGATATTAGGGGATCCTATTGAGTGTGATTTAGAGGATAAGAAAAGGGAAGCTGAGGAAGAAAATGAAGAAAGAGAACCTTTAGGGAAGGACATGAACCCCATTGCCTATCAGCTGCCAATACCTTTCCCCGAAAGCTTTGAAATCTTCAAAACCTTCCATTGAAGCAAATAAACTCATAGACTTGTTTAAAGAAGCTAACATAACCATACCTTTAGAGGAAGCCATTAGGTACATACCAACATTCTCTAAGTATGTGAAGGAATTATGTACACCTCAAAGGAGAACTAATCGGATCAAACTTCCCCAAAGTGTTAGTTTGATAATTTTAAATAAATTACAAGTGAAGAGGAAAGATCCAGGCCACCATTAATTACATGTGATATTGGGGGAACATAATTCTCTCGATCTTTGTTAGACTCGGGAGCAAGTGTCAACCTTACTCCTAAAGCTCTATACGATAAATATAAGTTTGTTGAGCTGCAGCCCATTAATGTGGAGGTTCAATTGGCTGATGGATCTATTAAAAAGCCAAACAGAGAGCTAATCAATGTGATGGTTAGAGTAGAACAATGTGTCTTTCCTACTGATTTTATTGTAGCTGAAATAGAGGTCCCTGATAATCTCACTCGGGCACCCATCATCTTAAGTAGACCATTCTTAGCTACAGCCCGGGCCATCACTGATTGGGAGAAAGGGAAAACAATTCTTAGATTAGGAGAAGAGAGTGTAGAGCTAACAATCTCTAGATTAATGAAGTATCCTAGTAGTAGTCACGAGGATATGGGAGCCTTAGATTTATTATAGGATGAGTATGATTTTAGAGAAGATATCTTAGAAATTTGTGGAGTAGACCTAGTAAAGGAATCTCTAGATGCCAATGATCCATTTGCGGTAGAGCTTAAACCAATGTCATCCACCCTAAAATATGTTTTTTTAGGCCCTAGAAACACCTTTACCTGTCATAATCTCTTCTTCCCTAACGAGCAGTCAAGAAGAAGACCTTACAAGGATACTAAAAGAGTATAGGGTCAGCAATAGGTTGGTCATTTGATGATATAAAAGGGGTACCTCCCGGCATATGTGAACATCAAATCTTTATCGAGGAATGATCTAAACGTACTAGGGAACCTCAAAGGCAATTGAACCCGAACATGATAGAAGTATTGAAAGGGGAGATTCTGAAATGGCTTAAAGGAGATGTCATCTACGCTATTTCGGACAGCTCATGGGTAAGTCCAGTACATATGGTCCCTAAAAAAATCAGGAATAACAGTAGAAAAGAATGAGAATGGGGAAGAGGTACAAACTAGGTTAGTTACTTGATGTAGGATAATTTAGAAAATGTATTTAAATCCTACAATATGGGGAGGATCTATGAATGATATCAAAGATGGATGTTAAATATGAGTAGAGAAGAGAAAATGGAGAAGAGAGAGTATGAGTTATTTATTAAGTATGGAAGGGTGTAATATAGTTTATATTATGGAGAGGAAATAATAAGGATATTATGAGTGGATATTACTAATATGAGGAATTAGTTTAAGATGAGTTATGATAATAATGAGATTAAATAGAGAATAGATAATGATGGAAATGAGTGACGGGAATAATGAAACAGAAGAAGCGAAGAGAAGTTTATAAGATATATTATAATATAGAGATTAGGGAGATAGAAGGTGGTAAAGAAGGGAGGTATAAGAGAGAAGATGACGTAAGGGAAGTAAAGATGATAGGATAAGGAGAATATTCGGGAGAGTGATGAGAAGTAAAGTGAACGGATAGGAGCGGATACGGATTAGTGTATGGATAGAAGGAGAATAATCAAACGGAATAGAGGTAAAGAAGATACGAAGGGGATCACGGAGGGGGGCGATAAGAGATATTAGTATATAGAAGACAGGGATGTTGAGGGCGACGGAAAGAGATTGGGAATGAGGAAAAATAGAGGGAAGGATAATCTAAAGTTGGACTTAAGATAGTATATGGGTGAACTATCATCACGAAAGAGATGAGGATAAATTACCTGAAGAAGACAACAGAAATGGGGGGAGAATAGAAAGGAAGGTAGAATCGGAGAAGAAGGAAGTTGGGAGAGGCACAAGGAACACGATGAACACAGGGATAAATCGGAACCGTAACCAAATTCTTTATCAAAAACATCATGTTTGTATCCTTACAATCGTTCCTCTTTTAAAGGTGAAAAGATAGAGGTTAGGAACGAAGAGTTGCGTCGGAGCGGAATCATGCAGTTGTGGGTAGTTACGCCCGCGGATAACTCTCTGTGATTCTTCTCCTTACGTGGTTATCAAAGAATTTTATTTCCGCTTTGACTGACCGGTTGACCCGGCCTGGAGTCCGCCAACGTTTACAGATTTATGTATTAAACTCCACTGGTTGGCAGAAGATCCCCCGAACATCGGAACACGCATCGCGGTTGAAGGCATTAGCACGGATATCTTACCATTTGATAATGACGATGCTCACGGGTATGAGTCGACGGGGTAGGTCGAGCTCCATCTTTGGAGTTTCCGTCGGTTTCCGCAATGGCTTCATTGCAAAATCCCGTAGTTTCCGCCAACTTCTCGGCCTGCCCATTTACTGCCATTAACAAATTCTGGACTCTGCTCGTGTTCTCCACGAGAATGTCTTGATCTCCCTTCAATGCCCTCCAGCGTATTCCCAGCCACCTTCGCGGACTTTTAGTTTCATTGACTAATCTCTCGGCGTCCCGTTTGCATGCCCTCGCGTGGAGCTGATGGCACCAGGAGTTGATCTGGATGGAGAATTGGAGATAAATCTCGTGCTCAAGTCGCTGATCTTCTTCCTGCGGTCTTTCATAGCAGATATGGGAGAGCAACATGAATGGTCTGCCTTCCGAAGTCCCTGATGATGCAGTCGCTGAGTTGTCATGCAAGTCTGGAGTGCCTCTCCTTGACGGATATGACCTCCAAGCAACTGGAGAAGAGATCACGATAAGCTTCCGGCCTGCAGGAGTTTAGGTTGTTGATCTCGTAGTCAATGTTGTCTAAGTCGTTGTCCTTTGAAAATATTCAGATCGGCGACTCTAAGAAGAGTGGTTTTTCCTTGAAGCTCCGTCGCAACGCTGATAGATAATTCTCCTTTTCCACGATCCTGAGCGTCAAATCCAGCTGACTCATACGGATTCCCACCGGTGATATTTTATTCCCTCGGTTCTTCCGAGATAGTCTACAGCGATGTATCCTCTTTGACTTCTTCATGTCTTGTAAATCCTCTTTATTTCCCGTAGAGAGAACCATTGCTGTCGATAGGATGACAATGAAAAGATTAAGCTTCTTTTACAAGCTCAGGTCGAGCCGATAGCACAGGCAGCAGTAGGTCCAGACGATAATCTAGGACAGAAACTTGACACATCTTAGCAGCAAGTGTATGGCTTGCCCTCATGGAACATTTTCTTGTTCCTCATACTTTAGTTGAGGTCTTCTCAAGCTTTAGAAACCGTGGTCTTTCTTATTCTTTCACGACTTTCACATCAAGAAGGAGAGTGGTAACTATGGTAATTATTCCCGTGAAGGGAGGAGCTGACGTGGATGACTCCTTGTCTTCAATATTATATTGTCTTCTGTATTTTAAAGTTTTGTCTTTAAAACTTTGTTTAGAAGGGAGGTAATTCTCCTTGTTGATTCTTCCTTCAAGTTTCCATAGGTGGTTTGTAGGTATTTTCTTGGGTCTCATAATGGCAAGAAGATCACATTTCATTTCCTCTTCAATTATGTTTGGCTTGAAAGAGAATTCGATGGCCATGCTATCATAAATAGTAATAGTTTAGATCTCTCCTAAATTCTAACTATTGGTGGTGGTTTCAAAGAAAGAAGGAATATATCACAATGGTGTTCCTACTGATTTTTCTTTTGAGATCACTATTTAAAATGATATAAGGTACCTATGATATAGTGGATAAGGTTTGGAAATTAGGAACCTATATCAAGGTAAAATGGTGGTTGACTTGGTCCATTCAATGGATTCTAATTATCTAGGGATAAGGATTAAATGTTTGACCAAGTCAATCTTTAGATCAGTATAAAATAAAAGAGGAGGGAAAGATAATTTCCTTAAGATCTACACTCTATTTATTTAGAGAGGTCTTCTTCATCCATTTAAGGAATGTATAATTTCTCAAAATTGGTAGATTAGGAGGAGAAGGAGGAGGAGGAGGATAGGTTCACTTAGAACCCTTGTGTTCATGTTTTTAAAATAATTCTCCATCATTACTAGTTGGTGTGTATGTATATACTATCGAAGGCTGAACCTTGTGACCAAAAAGGACCATTACCCCTTACCATTTATGGACCAAATTTTGGAGAAACTCACTGGTCAAAATTTTTTTTTTCCTTGATGGTTATTCGGGTTACAATCATATCAATATTCACAAAGATGATCAAGAAAAAACCACATTCACCTGTCTATTAGGCACATATGCCTTTTGATGAATGCCCTTCGGACTTTGTAATGCACCCACTACATTTGAAAGATGCATGAATGCTTTGTTTGCAGACTTAATTGGGGATGGATTGGAGATTTTTATGGACGATTTTAATGTCTTTGGAACCACTTTTGAATCTTATTTGCAGAAATTGATAGAAATATTTAAGATTTGCATCCAAAACAATCTCGTGCTAAGTTGGGAAAAATCTCATTTTATGGTGTAGGAAGGGATATTTTTGGGACATCAAGTGAGCAAGCATGGGCTGGAGGTAGACAAGGCCAAAGTCGAAGTGATCAAGTGTCTTCCTCCACCCAACAACCTAAAGAAACTTAGAGGGTTCTTCGGCCACGTGGGCTTCTATAGGAATTTATAAAAGACTTTTCTAGAATTGCCAAACCATTAACTAACCTCCTGTCAAAAGACACATATTTTGTTATTAATGATGATGCTCTTAATGATTTTGATGAGATTAAGGATGCTCTCACTAAAGCCCCTATTTTTCAGGCACCTAATTGGGATCTCCCTTTTGAGCTCATGTGTGACGCATCCGACTTTGCGGTAGGAGCAGTTTTGGGGCAGCGCATCGATAAGCTGGTTGCCATCTATTATGCTAGTAAAACCTTAGTGGATGCTTAGGTAAATTATTCTACTACTGAAAAGGAATTACTAGCTATAGTATTTGCACTTGAAAAATTTAGGTCATATTTTGTCAGGTAGCAAAGTCATTGTATATACAGATCATTATGCTTTGAAATTTCTGTTTTAAAAAAAAAGAAGCTAAACCTAGGCTAGTTAGGTGGATTTTATTTCTGCAAGAGTTTGATATTGAGATCAAGGACAAGAGGGGGAATGAAAATGTAGTTGCTAATCATTTTGTCTAGGCTAATCATTGACAATCATTCTCCCTCTTCGATTAGAGACACTTTTCCTGATGAACACATACTAGCAATCCAAGTTAGATCGATGCCATGGTATGCACATATAGTTAATTATCTTGCTATTGGTAAAATACCTACAGACTGGGATTATAACAAAAGGAAGAGATTTTTTAAGTTGTTACCGCATTACTATTGGGAGGAGCTCGAATTGTTCATCTTAGGTTCCGACCAAATATGTAGGAGATGTGTCCCTGAGGAAGAGCAATTAGAAGTTCTTAAGGCATGTCATTCATCATCCTATGGAGGACATTATTCATCTAAGATTACGTCACCTAAGGTCTTGCAAAGTGGGTTTTATTGGCCAAATTTATCTAAAGATGTCCATGATTTTTATTTGAAATGTTTAGAGTGCCAAGCGTCCATCAATATTGATAAAAGGGATCACATGCCTCTTAAGCCACTTGTGGAAGTTGAAATATTTGGTCTGTGGGGAATCGATTTTACTGAGCCCTTTCCAAATTCTTATGGGTATGAATATATTTTGATGGCAATAGACTATGTATCTCCATGGGTAGAAGCAATCCCCACACAAACTAGTGAGGGAAGTGGTCATTAGATTCCTTGAGGAAAATATCTTTTGTAGCTATGGATGTCCTCAAGCTATAATGATGGAGAATATTATCAAAACATGAACATAAGGGTTCCAAGTGAACCAATATTCCTCCTCACTCATGAGTTTTAAAAATTATCCATTCATTAAATGGATGAAGAAGACCTCTCTAAATAATTAAAGAGAGTGTAGATCTTAAGGGAATTATCTTCCCTCCTTCCTATTTTACACTGATCCAAAGATTGACTTGGTCAAAAGAAATTAGCCTTATCCTTAGATAATTAGAATTCTTTGAATGGACCAAGTCAACCACCCTTTTTCCTTTGATATAGGTTCCTAATTGTCTAAACCACATCCACTATATCATAGGTCCCTTGTGTGAATAAATGATCTCAAAAGAAAAGAATAATATGAACATCTTTGTTATCCCATTTCCTTCTCCTTTGAATACCACCCATAGTTAGTAGTAACAAGAGATCTATTCTTATGAAAGTACATTATCTACTTATTCCACTTCCTATTCAAGCAAGAATATTATGGTTAAAGATGAAGGTGAAGATTTATCCTCATCCATCATGAAAGCAATGAAGAATTCTCGAAGCTCTTATGAAAACTGTGAAGTCATTGACTGAGTTCCATCACTCGATAAAGCTTATATGAAGAAAATTCAGCTTGAAGAAACTCATGAGTTACCTCCTACCTTAAGTGAGCCTTCCACGGTATTGTTTTGCACATCCACGAAGAACATCAACTTCAAAGCAGGGGTCAAGAAGAAAAGAAGATGGAGAAGTAGTCAAAACGAGCCTCCCGGCCTCTTCCGTTTGGATAAGCTCAGGGATTTCAATCTTTCAAAGGTGGCCTCTGCCAACTCTAAAGCCTACTTGACGGCATATGAGCGCCGTAAAAGCATAAAAATGTCAAAACATTGAGCCCTCAATGTATTTTGGTTGTTAGCGACTGCGTCTTGGGTGGACTTCAGCCTATTCTCGTGTTCATGAGTAAAGTGGATGGTGGTTTCAAATTCAGCCCAATCAGCGTCAACTTTCTCACGGATAATTGCAGTCCTACTGAAGGTTATGATGAGAAGAAGATTTTCGGTTGTCCAGTGCCAAGAAGCCAGTCGGATGACTATTATCGCCGCTCAATCTCTTCCTTGTCTTCACTTCACCACATGGACTCTCGATGTCCGAAAGCCAAAACTAACGTCATTATTGGCACCAAGTATTTTATCTGGATGAATCTCAAGAAGACTAGAAGCCGGACGATGGGAGGATATCGGATTGTCTCAGTCAACCAAATCGGCGGAACTCACTTTTCTTCTAAGGAAAGCTGTGAGCGCGTTGAGAACACGTGAAACTTCCAATGGTATCGATAAGTAAATCTGATGGCAAGAAACAACATCCTACATGGCAGGTTTGACGGAGTAAATCTCAAACTGCGTAATTAAACGCTCTAGAGAGAAATTATCGTGGGCGTTGACTTACGGAAATGTTCCCGCTGAAAGAATTTGAAGAGAAGGAAAGATAGAAGAAAAGATAGGAATAAGAATAGAAAGGAGATTTCTGATTGATGTTTTTAGAAGCAGATGTACAGGTCTATTTATAGGGATTTGTGGCCAAAGGAGCCGTTGGCTTTGATGTTGAATTTGGAGAGTTACAATCGAGGAGGCGTTTCTGGATCTTGGAAGTAGTCGTTGCAACGGGACTGCCCGTTTCAGTCATGGGCAGTTTCTGGCGTTCCAGATCTTCAATACCCTCTGGCAATCGCATCGTGGGAATCACATTGAGATTGGTTTTGAGCTTGACAAACCGGAGCTTGGGAAGTGGCTTCGTGAGGATATCTGCGAGTTGGTCCTTGTGGAGATGTAGGCGATTTTATGTTTGCCTGCGTTGACGTATTCTCGAACAAAATGGAAATCTATCTCGATGTGCTTCATTCGTCCAGGGAATACTGGATTAGCTGCTAAGTAAGTGGCTCCGATGTTGTCACACCATAGTGTTGGAGTTGTCGGGATCTGTAGATTGATTTCGCGAAGTAGAGACTGAATCCATTTTAGCTCAGATGTGGCATTAGCCACGGCTTTGTATTCTGATTCCGTGCTAGAGCGGGCGATAGTTTTACGCTTCTTGGAGCTCCAGGAGATAAGATTGACCCCCAAGGTAGATGAGAAAACCACTTGTGGATCGGCGGTCGTCTGAAGATCCGGCCCAATCCGCATCGGAGTAGAGAGAGATATGCATAGTAGATGTGCGAGAGACTTTGGGACCTTCGGTGATAGTACCTTTTAAATAGCGAAGGAGATGTTTCACCCGTTTTCCAGTCTTCGGTTGAGGAAGGTGCATCTTTTGACATGCGCGATTGACAATGAATTGAATGTCTGGGACAGGGTGAGGGTTAAATATTGAAGAGCGCCGACGTAGCTCGATAGAGATGAGGGTCAACAGGTTCGGAGGAGATGTTCATAAGAGAGGATGAAGAGCAAGGAGTAGCGGTGGGCTTGCAAGCAAACATATTAGTGCGATGAAGTATGGTTGACAAAATATTTAGATTGAGATAAAAATGCAGCCATCAGATGTGTTAATTAACTCAATTCCTAAAAAGAATTTAGCATTACCTAAATCACGTAAGGAAAACATGCCTTTTAAATTTGTTATAATCTGAGAGATGCCAATTTTTCGAGGGGCTGATGATTAAGATGTCATCGACATAAATTAATAGAAAATATGGAATTTTATCAATATATTTGATATAAAGAGATGTGTCGGTTTGGGAACCATGAAAGCCAAGAGAGTGAAGGAAGGTGGTGAGTTTTCGAAACCATTTCCCTAGGAGCCTGTTTGAGGCCATAGAGATTTATGGAGACAACAAATGTAATCAGGGGAATAGTGGATTTTTGGAAACCAGGGGGTTGCTCCATATAGATTGTTTCTTGAAGGTCTCACGTGAAGAAAAGCATTCGAGATATCAAGTTGGTTAATATGCCGGTGATGTGTGATTGCAAGAGTGATTAGGAGACGAATAGTAACAATTTTGACCACGGGGCTGAAAAGTTTCATGATAGTCAACTCCTTCTTGCTGATTGAAACCTTTGGCTACAAGGCGTGCCTTATATCGTTCTATGGAACCGTCAGGGATTGTGTTTGATTTCGGTATATCCATTTGCAGCCTATGGGTTTAGAATGAGATGGTCGAGGTACTAGAGTCCATGTCTTATTTTGAAGGAGAGCATTGAACTCTTCATTCATGGCTTGAATCCAATGGGGATCTTTAGAGGCTTTGGTGAAGCAAGTGGGTTCTATTGGATGAGGTAGGTGAGCAAGGAGTGCTTGAGTGTGGGGAAGATATAGGTTGAGTGGCGAGTATATGCTGCTTTGAGGGATCTTGTTTTAGGTGGAGGGAGGTTGATTGTGAATGTTCGGGGTTGGTAGTTGAAGGAGTAGTGGGCTGTGAAGATCGAGGAGGTGTTGACTCATTGGATTGAGATAATGGAGTAAGTGTGGAATTTTGCAGATCTTGATGAGTAGAGTGGGCTGGTGAGGGTTATCATAAGTGAGGTCGGGACAGATGATAGCTGGGGTCGGGGGTGAGGGTCAGAGGAGTCCAGAAGTTGTGGTTGACTTGGTCAATTCGAGAGTGTGTGAAGAGAATAAGGAAAAAGTGTTTTCATTAAAGATGACATCGCGGGAAATGTAGAGTTTGCTTGTTGCTATAGAGAGACACCTATATCCTTTATGAGAAGAACTATAACCTAAGAAAAACACATCGTTACGATCGAGTGCTAAGTTTATTAGAGGCATATGGTCTAAGGTTTGGGTAGCGAGAGGCAACCAAATACTTTAAGGAAGCAATAGTCGGGTTTTCTATGAAAGAGTGTTTCATATGGGGATTTGTGAGCCAATTGGGGTGAGATGAGGCGGTTAATGAGGTAGGTGGATGTACAGACAGCTTCATCCCAGAATTTTTTTGGTAAGGAGGCAGTTTGAAGTAAAGATAGGGCAGTTTCAATCAAATGTCTATGTTTTCTTTCGGAAGTTCCATTTTGTTCAGGTGTGTAAGGACAAGAGATCCTGTGAATTATACCATGATTTTTGAGATAAGTGGTGAGAGCTTGATATTCTCCTCCCCAGTCTGATTGAAGTGACTGCAGCTTAGTTGAAAATTGACGTTCGGCTTTGACATGGAAATCACAGAATATGGAAAAAACATCACTTTTCTTTTTCATAGGAAATAACCAGGTATATTTGCTATAGTCATCTACGGATATCACATAATAGGAGTAACCAAAGTGAGAAGTAATAGGGGGCAGGCCCCCATACATCGGAATGAATTAATGCAAGTGGACGAGTGCTTTTGTATGTAGCTTTGTGAAAATGGTAATTTGTGAGATTTAGCTAAACTGCAAGCATCACACACATATTGTAAAGTTTTATGTGTGGTCGGAAGACCATATTTGTTCAAAATATTTAATAAAAATGCCAAAAATGAGGGTGGCCTAGGCGATCATGCCACTTAGTCGGAGAGGTTCTTTCTCCAATGAAAGCTAGTGGAGTAGGAGAGGTCGTCAATTTTGTAGATCCCTTCTTCACTTTGTCCCCCTTTAGTAGGGTTTGGTGGGTGACCGGATCCTTCACGGCACAAAAACTCGGGGTGAAATTCCCAAAAATATGTTGTTTGTCTTTTGCAAATTTCTTAACGAAAAAGTAAATTCTTTTTTTAATGTGAGGAACATGCAAAATGTTATTTAATTTTTAGGGAATGTGAATTCTTATGTATAGTTGTAGAGCCAGTGGATAGTATTTGCAAACCTCTTCCATTACCTATATAAAGTTGGTCAGGACATGTGTATGGCGTGGATTGTTGAATGTTGTTGATGTTGGCTGTGACATGGTGAGAGGCGCCGCTGTCAGGGTACCAATTTGTGTTCAGTGAGTCTTGATATTGTGTATTTGCGGTGTGTGCTTGTGGATGTATGTAGTTGTTGTTGTTGTTGTTATTGTTGTTGTTGTGAGATGATTGCCACGGCCCTTGTTGATTTTGCTGTTGAGGTCGTGGTGGTGGTTGAAAGTGTCGATTAAATCGTTCTCGACAATCAAAGCTTTTATGGCCAGTTTTGTAGCAAAGTTGACATTTTGGGACATACCGATTGCCATTGTTTCGACCTCGTCCCTTGTTTCTACGCCTTCGAGTTATTCCTTTCCCAATTTTGGGATGATTGAGAAAGATTGGCCGAGGGTGGAAATTCTTTGGTCGTTTTGTCTTCAATCTGCTTTGAGATGTGTAGATCATAAGAATTGAGACTGGTTATTACCTCTTCGTAAGAGAGATGATCTAGTTGTGGATTTATGCTTGCATAGAAGGAGTTGTATTCTGGTCCCAATCCGTTTAGGATTGCATATGTGAGGTCAGATTCTTCAATGTTGTGTCCGCATGCTTGCAATTCATCTCCGATTGTGCGCATGATTTGTATGTAGGATTCCAATGGCATATTTCCTTTTTTTGTGTTGTGTAATCTTCCTTGAAGATTCATGATCCTGGATTTGGATCGGCTGGAATAGTTGTTATTCAAGGCTTCCCAGGCATCCTTTGCAGTTTTCTTGCCGACTACTGTGAAGATGACGGCCTCGGAGAGCGAGTTGTTTATGAGCGTAAGAACAGCTTGATCATGTTTTCGCCAAATCTTGTAGTCGGGATTTGGTACTTGCCCTCCTTTTTCATTGGAGATGGTGGAAGGAGGTGCTTGTTCTTTAAGAACATGAGTGAGGTCATGTGTTTCGAGTAGAGGAAGAAGTAATGTCTGCCACAACAAAAAAGTTTTCTCTTGTAAGCTTTAGAGAGATAGATAGGCTTGTGTATCCTAGGCCTCCGGCTGGTGCTATCGTGTTAGAGGTCTCCCTGATTGCCATCTTGTCTTTGTTTTCCAACTCGCTCATGGCCATTTCTTGAGTGCTGTTAAGCAGATGGCTCTGATACCATGAAAGAATTTGAAGAGAAGGAAAGATAGAAGAAAAGATAGGAATAAGAATAGAAAGGAGATTTCTGATTGATGTTTTTAGAAGCAAATGTACAGGTCTATTTATAGGGATTTGTGGCCAAAGGAGCCGTTGGCTTTGATGTTGAATTTGGAGAGTTACAATCGAGGAGGCATTTCTGGATCTTGGAAGTAGTCGTTGCAACGGGACTGCCCGTTTCAGTCATGGGCAGTTTCTGGCGTTCCAGATCTTCAATACCCGCGAGCGTTCTAGTACAGAAAAGAAAATGAAGGAAAGATGAAAGCTTTGGACCATCCACATTCCACGTGCACCTCAATCATCATCATCGACACAAATCGCGAGCTCATCAAGCGACCGCCACAGATTCCATAGACTCCTCATTTGACGGTTATTCCGGAATTGAAGACTATCCCACGCGCGTGACGACAACATCACCGAGATCGCACGGGATTAAGCACGATATAACCGCCACCACTTCCTCTCTCTCCTGAGGCATCGTTTCGTCCCAACCCTCTATCTTCTCTCATCAATAAAGAGACGAATGGACGAGATGAAATATATGCTGTTTTTGATAAAAATTGGTTCCTTTTGGTTACTATTACCTCTTTGTGTTCATTGTTTATCCCCATATCTCCACCATTCCCCATCCGCAAACCTCTCCGAGTTCTATCTCTCTTTCTTTTCTCCCTCCCATTCTTTCTGCTTTCAACCTCATCAAGTCCGCTGCAAACCGAGAAATATCTGGATCATTCGCGAAATCTGACGGCTTCACTTCCACTGCTTCTAGGTAATCATCCTCATATCCTTTCGTGATAACAGTTCGTTTATCCGATCATAAGTCCAACATTCTCTTCTTATTTTATATCTATTCTTCCCCGTCTCTCTCGCTATTTTCTATATTTTAATATCTCTCATCTCTTTCCCTCCGCAATCACCTTCATGTCTTCTTTACATCTATCCCGCACAGTTATCCTCATGCTATCCATAACTAATCCATTTCCACTCACTATCTGCTCACTTTCTTCTTATCACTCTTCTGAATAATGTCATTATCCTCTCATCTTTACATCACTTACACCATATCCTCTTTATACCTCTCTTCTTTTCAGACACTATCGTTATCATTTTCTCCACATTATAATATATATAATTTCATAAACACTCTGATTTCCTTAACTAAAGCATTCCATACTCTATATTACTTACCTCTCATACACACTCATCATCTTCTTCACCATCCTTATTCCCCTAATTCCAATATATCCTATTTAATATCATCCGAGCTATACTCATTCATTCCTACTTGATATCAACTCATAGATACTCCCTCATATGTAGGATTATTATCTAATTCATAACAGTATATATTCATATATTAATTACCTCATCTATTCCTCACATAATCATTTCATTCACATTCATATTATAATAATCATCCACTTCTAAAATATCCTACATCATATTTGGTATTAGAGCTCAGTTTGAATTGATATCATTTAAAATGAGAATTAGTATTATCCATAAGATATATTAATCGTCGAGTACTATATCAAAAGCCATTGCTTCTAACACTAGTGCTGATGTGTATGTTATTAACAATACCCAGTTTATCGTTCGAGAGGAACCCATGCCTTCTTGGGCGGGAGAACTTTTAGAGAGTTTGCAAGCCCTTAATCGTAAATTTGATCAGCATGACAATGAAGATGAGAACCTAGAATCTCTAGAGGAACCCATGCCTTCTTGGGCTAAGACTCTTTCAGAGGATATGCAATCCTTTACTATCAAATTAGATCAAATGGACAAATCGTATTAAGAACCTAGAGTCTCCGGACGAATCAGATATTTTGGGAAGACAACTCTCCTCAAATAGAGATTCCAGAAGAGCCTATTCATGATCATCTTGACTTCTCTAAGGTTGTGCCTTCTAATGATTATTATCCAAAGGATAGGATTGATTATCAGTATAATGAAGTTAGATTGGACATCCCTATGTTTAAGGAAATAGATGATCCAAAAGAATACCTCAATGAGGATATGACTAGTAGCCTTCCAAAGACCACCCAATCCACAAATCTTACCCCTAGAGAAAATAGTACCATTAGGTGTTTTAAATGCTAGAAAGTAGGGCATGTTAAAGCTAATTGCCCAAATTTGGCCCTAGTTATGGATGATTCCAACCCTCTTCCTACTAATGATAGTAAGAAATTTGAATTAGAAGATGAAATTTATGGATTAGATAAGGCAATATCCATTGAGCATGTTCATATCATTCATGACATTGTTTTAAAACAATTTGTATCATCATATAAAATAGTTTTTTACTTATTTTCGTGATGAAATCATACCTCAATTTTAAATATCGATTTCTCCGCAAATTCTAATCCAAATTCAATAATTTTTGATTCCGTGCATTCGTATGGGAGTTATCTTTCTTAATATAATTTCTCACCTCAATTCTCTAATTTCTGACCTCAATTCATTCTCTAATTTGATCAAATTTCAACGATATCTCAAAAGTTTTCCCTTATTTCTCCGTGGATTCAACCCTTATTCTCCACTATACTCCTTAATTCATGATTTAATCTTTTAAGTGGTGAGTTTGGAACTTTTTTTGACATGAGATCGTGTGTATTTAGCGACCGCACGAAAACATTTCATCAAGGATGCACGTTAATTGTGTCATATTAGCGTAGGGTTGTGAATGTGGATTTTGCTGTTGATCAGGTTTGGAGGTCAAAGGATATGTATGATTGGTATTCCTCCTAAATCTTGTAGGTCACAAAAGATTTTTATAAAAGACAAGGTTATTATAATAGTTTATGTATGCAGCCAGATAATTTGATCTTCCATATTGCTGATGATACCTTTTTGTGCTGCTGTTGAAAACGCACAAATACATGTCAAAAGAATTGCTAAGCTCGCCAATTTAGGTTTGAATAAAAAAATCAATTAGTCTAGTGATGAAAAAGGGTCGAATCCCTAGAGAAATAGGGAATTTTTTAGGTATTCTTCAAATTCAATCAAATGAGGAATTGGCAGGAAATTAGGAATTTTAGTAAATTTGGAAAGAAGACTCTAAGACGAATCCATGGAATAAAAAATTACTCGATTTGGATCAATATTTGCAAAGAAACCAAGGAGCGAAATCTAGAGAGAGAAATTGATTATGAAGAAAGAGAAAATAGTAAAATTTTATAAATTTCAACTAACCTACTCTTTGAAATTGAAATCTCATGTCATAGAAAGAAATATTAGGGAGAAAACACAAAATCTATCCCAAAATCACGCTTGAAATTATTCAATTCATCGTCGGATCAAGGTTTTTCATTTTGTATTTTGAAGAACGAAAATCCAGTGTTCGAGAGTTGAATTCTCCCAATTCTCTCAACAAAATCTCACTTTTAAACACTCCTTGGATGCAAAAAGAAGTCTAGAAGAAGAAGAAAGCAAGAGATGCAAGGATTGAGATGTCTAAACAGTTTGATTGCTCAAAACATTTGAGAATATATTTTTCGTCGAAGAGAGATAGTATAAATAAGAAAAATTTGGGCATGACTATTGAATTTGGCGGGTGATCTTTGATCAATAGCTTAGATGAAATGCCAAGATGCGAATCATCATCATTAAGTCTCATTCATCCGATTGAAGATAAAGCATTGAGATTTTTCCATGTTGTAAGTGAAGTTAGATTTTCATGTAACATCTACCGTTTCATCTTCATAGAATGCCTGAGGTGTTGCCACACGTCCAAGGAGTCCATTGGGTGCATTCAATCCTAGCTTTTATAACTCCTATGATGAAAAACTTCGATTTAATCGCAGTTTATAATGCAAATCGTTGTTGTATCGCAGCGCGCCACGTACCCCTTCACTCAAGTGATATTTGACAGTTTTTATTAAACTTGAAAAAAATCGGATGCTCCTTGTTTCGCCATGTTGCGTGCGATAAAATAATGAAAAAGATAGTCCCACATGGCAAAAATGACAACACAAATGGTGTATAAATATAAAGGCAGATTTATTGGTTGGCTTAAATCCTCAAAAAGGATGCTTAGCCACTTTATAAGCACACATATATGTACACACGTGTACGATGTCCACGTCACACTATCCACATCATCTGCCACATCAATGCACGATAAATAACTGAATTTTTGTAATGGCTTGAAATTGAAATAAATTCAGTATAAATCCATAGAAATGTAAAAATTGAAAAAAACTTCCAGAAAAATCCTTAAATATTAGAAAATTTATAACTTTAAAAGTATAACACCATATTGATCCAAATTTTTTTGTTGGATCATAAATTAAATTATATATCATTCTAAAAAGTCAAATTTAATAAACAACAAAAAGAATAAGTTTTTATCTAAAAAATACACTCACTTCTTTTAGAAAATAAAACTAGAAAAATAAGTGAGTGTATAACATTAAAACACAATTATAATCTCAAATACATATGAGAATAATCTACTCTAAAATATATTCCTTAAGTATGCATGATTATCCCTAAAATAATGTATTGTGAGATTATAACTTTAAAGTGCATAGAATGATAGGTATGCACTCAAAATATGATAATATTAAATAAGTTCTACTAGAGTCAAATGTACTTTCAACAACATCAATGCAAGTTCAAATACCATGTGAAATTAAATATTGCTTCCATAATTTAGATGGACGACGAGGAATGAGGGTTTGATATTTAAAAATTTTTTTCATGAATTGTCTAGATCTCCTTCTCACAATGAATTTGAAGTGGCTTCTTGAATCACTCCTTTCAAGAATGAAATCAATCATTTGGAAAAAAAGATTTTGAAAACTCATTACCCCTTATTATAGATAGGTCCTCCCTCATTACCTAGCTTTGTGGAGAGGTATAAAATCAAGAGGCTTGGTGAATGATTTTGTGTTCCGCACAAAATGTATGGTATGGGAATTTTGACGAGAACTTTGAATGATTTTTGTAGTGGCAGAATGTTGGGTAATGATTTTCTTTGTAGTGTGTAGTCTTTAATGAGAGATACCTAGTTACCTCAAGTATAATCATCAATAAACACTATATTAAAAAATTTGTCTTGAAGGGTATGGAACATGGGAGGGACCCAAAACATAATAGTGAATGCAATTGAGTGAGAAAGATGTTGGAATGGAATCATAGCCAATGTAGTTAGAACAATGATGTTTTCTCATTTTGGAAAGACTTGCACTCAAATTCAGATTAAGATAACAATGGTTAAGATTATTTAAGTTTAAAAACATAAGACTACAAAGCCACAAAATATATTAAGAAAAAGAAATAGAAAAAACCTAAGAAGCCCCAAGGAAGGGTTATTGATGTCGGACGGGTTGATAAACCCGACCGTGCAATGTAGACGGAGAGGGAGTCTAAGGATGGAAGACCTAGGCCACTCTACTATGATGATGATGCTATCTCGATGGATTCTAAACAAGCTGCCTTCTCGCAACGTCGCCTCCGAAGGTCTCGGGGTGCGCGCCGAGTAGTGTCAGTCCAGGAAACCACCAGGTCCATGTCCTCGCGGGTGTTGGGCCTTGGGTCATCAGGGGGAGCTCAATGGTCAACACGACAGATTGGACCACGGTCTTGATCCGCTCGAATCGTCCTATCATCGGACCTAAACTAGGTCCCGACGACGGTGGAAGTAGGTGCGGGAAATACTAGAAGAAATAAAGGAACTTCAAATTAAAGAAAGGGGATGAGTGACTAACCTGCAGGGTGCAAGCTCAGTCGGTCGCGACAGGGGAAGTCATTCATACGCGGCACGGACGGTCAGCAGAAGTGGACCGCATCAAGCGACGTCGTGGAGTGGCGGAGTCCTCAGTGCAAATGCATCGGACCAGGGTGCGCGACTGGAGGTGCGCGAAGGGCACGATCAGGGCGCGAGGAATACGGACCGGGGCCACATGACGCGTGGGTACGCAGCGGGATGCGCAAGACACTCATGCAGGGGGCCACACGGATCACACGCGAGGGGCGCCGGTGATGGGGCACGCAGGGCGCCGAGACGATCGCGTTGGGCACCTGGTCGGGGCGCGCAGGTGCCAAGGGTAGGGCGCGTGCGGGCGCCAGGGGCGGGGCGCGTGGGGACGTCGACGACGACGGTGGCTGTGGTAGGTGATAACATGTCATTGATGCATTCATTTTCATCATTATAAATGGGTTTTAACACATAATTCTTAGTCATATAATGCACGTTATCATCTTTTTATGATATTTTTGGATTCATCATTGCATTCCACTCATATACTCAACTTGCGTCTATTTAGTGCTAATTTACTAAAAAAATAGATATGTCATATCATGCACCATTCTTTTCAATTACTTATACTATGAAACTAACCCTATTTGACTCTTTCAAAGTCAAGTGGTTGAATTCTCATATTTTCTATGAGTTATGTGGATGTAGGGACATAGGTATGCAAGTAGGAAAGCATGGATATAGATGACGATAAGAGGAAAGAGGAAATAACTCTCTACTAAATTTGAACACCAAGACAACCATATTTTTATGAAATGTGGTAAATGAGATTTGGATTTGGTAAAGATATCATCATAATATTTCTAGGTTAATCCAAAATTGATTTAGAGTGAATATTGGGCCAAACTCCTTATTTTTAAGGAGGTTGGACCAAGCTTAATTTTTATTAAATGAGACCTTAATTTTTTCTCATGATTTTAGATATTTTGGGATAAAAAGATAGAGGATTAAATTCTTGATCCAATGGACAAAATTTCATGAAAAAAGGAGTTGTATTTTGTGAGATATTTAATTTCTAAGTTTAATTTTTCTGGAATTTTTCTGAATTTTTTATGGACTTTTTCAGATTTTGAGCATATTTACGAAAATGCCACTCCGATTTTTAAAGTGAAAATTTGCAAAAATACCCTCCGATTTTCGAAGTCAGAAATTTATAAAAATGCCACAAATGCCTCTCCGATTTACAGGAATTTTTGAAGTCAGTAATTTATAGAAATGCCACTCTACACTATCTCAATCAAAGACTATGATTTCTCTAAATTAAAATCATGATATCTCATGATCTAGATGGAGTTTTGAGCTGAAATTTTATATCTAGATTCATCTTTTAACCCTCTATCCATCTATACCCTTGGATAAAACAATAAAGCTTGAAAAAAAATGATTTTAATAATTGGACTCTTTTACCCCTCTTTACACTCAAACCCTAAGAACTCATTATAAAAGCCTTCATTTTCTCTCTCCTTGCATTTTTTGGCTCTCTATTAGCATCAGGCTACCAAAAGGAAAGGGAGAGGAGGTTAAGGCCCAAGGAGGAGCATTATTTGATGCTCAACCTTTAGTGGAGAAGGGAGCAAGCAAAGATTGTGATCGGAGCGGATCGAGCATCACCCGGCCTAGGACGGGCACACCGACGGGGTTTGTGCGACGATCCAGATTGAGTTCTTGCTAGTGTTCATCATCTCCATAAACAGTAAAGTTGTATTTTCTTTTTTTTTTTTTCTTTCTTATTTTATTTTAATGTAGTGGCTTTGACATCATCTATACTTGCAACTCACTCTCCCTATCGCTTCACATCGATTCGTCGATCCATCGCTACCGCCGACCACTCTTCTCACCTTGTCATCATCTCATCCCCATTGCATTTCTTTATACATTGTTTTTTCCATTGGAATTCATATTTCTCTCCTAATTGAAAAAGAAACCTAAAAAAACTATCACTCATGTTCATCTCTACATGCCACATTTACGTTTGCACTTCTTCCACGCTCTCTCACCTTTCATTTGAATATCTAGTCTCATTTCCTCAGCTCACTGTG
This sequence comes from Lemna minuta, assembly GCA_024174645.1. Classification (NCBI taxonomy): domain Eukaryota; kingdom Viridiplantae; phylum Streptophyta; class Magnoliopsida; order Alismatales; family Araceae; genus Lemna; species Lemna minuta. Next base: position 3,891,413 of record CM044101.1, on the reverse strand, counting down.
GATTCAACCCTTGCTTACACTATACTAAGTAAGGAAATATAAATTTTATTGCATGAAATCGATACACAACAATGACAGAAAAACATGCGTAATCGAGATCATCAGTAGGTGGCTGCAGCAGCTCACGAGGGCGGAGGCGTCGACTGGCACAAACGGCAGCGGCGGCGGCCTACGGGTTGCGACGGCGGCAGCGGCGGTTTTGGGCAGTAGTGGCGGCTGACCTAGGCGGTGGCGGCACTGGTATGGGTGACGGCAGTAGACATGGCAGCAGCGGTGGTTCCAGTGGCGGCAGCACAAGTGTGTGGCGGCGGCAACGACGACAGCAGCAACGGTGATTACAGCGGCGTTGGTGTGATCGTGGCAAGGGGAGGCGGCGGCAGTGGCGGCGGCACGAGGGCGTGCAGCGGCAGTGGCGGTTGGTCTCCTTCCTCGATCTTCCGTGAGCGGTCATTCAAGGGGAGATCACTCCATTCTTTCTCAAATGACAGCTAGGGTTTGTGGAGGGGGGGGAGGGGAGGGGGGGGGGTCCCTTCCCTTCTTATGGAGCCCAAGATGGGCTGAGAGGGGAAAGGGCCCACTTGAGGCCCACGACCCTAAAGCCTAACATAATCATAATAAAAATAAAGGTCCACAAAAGAGGGGCTTCGTGAGTGGGGCTCGAAAGTTGGAAGGGCCTACCGAGAAGCCCAAAAGGGAGATGGAGATAAAAGAGGGCCCGCTAAAACATGTGTGGGCCGATAAAGTTCAAAATGAGGAAAGAAGATAGATCCACGCGCGCGAGCTCGGAGTGGGGCGAGACGATGTCCTCAAGTAGTGAAGTGATACTCGGCATCCTTCATCTTCGCCTGTCGTGGGGGCTGGACGCGTGTGGGTGTCGGCTCCTCCGGCACCGTGGTGTCATGCCTTGGTGGCGACGGGGGTCGTACGCCACGAGTTATACAACATGGGCTCATAGTGATGAGATCTAATGCTCAATAGGCTCTCAAATTTTTTTCAGAACATCCAATGTAGCTGAATAGATTGAATCAAACATTCAAAATATTGAGCGTCGAGAACCAATAATCCTATCATATATTATAGATTCAAATCCATAATTATGGGGTTCATTGAAGGAGTTCTTGAAGATGGTCAAGTGTCTAGGCTCTAAAAGTATCTACATGATCGCTAAATAGTTGAATATCCTCTTCAATGCTCTTCACCAAGCTTTTTGAGAAAAAGAATAAATGTGAGAGTTTTCACAAGGCTTGCATTCTCTCGTTAAGAAGACATTGGGTATGTAAAATTTTATACAAACCATTATAATTATGTCTATATCTACCAATATCCATTGGTCTTTTGTGTGTGACCCTCTAAGTCTATTTATCTTGCTAGTTAATAAGACCATTGACCTAATAAGACTTATTGGTCAACCTCATGCATTATCGATATCAACATATGGATTAATTTATCAAGAATGAATTTTACCTAATCAACAGGTAGAGTTGCCAACACACTAGGTCCAAGCTATACCACAAACTGTAGAAGATATGAACTCTTTTATAGAACCATGTTGTTATCAATTACCTTGTACATATAATCTTTCATCTGTGTGAGACTCATGAATTACTTAGGGTATGGTCAACTATCAAACATGAATCGATCGCTTAAGTTAGTACTAATGTGGGTGAGAAAAATAATTCAAAGCACCTTGTCCGATATTTTAATTACCTTGGCCAAGGATTTCATTGTACCTCATTCCTTGAGTCAAACTCCTCAATACCAAGGTTTGACAATCCTCAATACCTCATTCAAGGACTTCATGTCATATCTAATATATGACGTCTTGAAGACCCCATGGTTAAGGATTCATAAGTCATAATCTAAACATGAGCATCCTCTTATAAGATATCTTTCATGTCCCATGTCATAGGACAGCATACACAACCAAGACATAACTCAACCTAATTGATAGTTAGGTGATAACATGCAAATTCATGCAGTCATATCATGCATTTTACATATTTTCTCTTATAAATTTGATCATAAATTCTTGTTATCATGTTTTAAAATAATTAAAATGATTATCTTTGTATTTAAAATGATATTCATGATTTTTCATGATTTGATAACATTTTATGAGAACTTTATGACATTGATTTTAAAAGGAAAATAATTTATTAAGACATGGAATGAATTTTTTATCTTAAAATACAATTATTTACATAAAAATATTTATGAAGGCATGATAATAGAGTTTGAAATGATTAAAAATCTTTTTTAGAAAATATTCTTGATTTTTCTAGATTTTTAGATTTTTTATGAAAATCATTGAGAAAGAAATTATAAAATTATTTTAAAATAAATAAATAAGTAAATAAATAATAAAAATTAGTTTAAAATATATATAGTCATTCTTGCGCTCATGCGACACCTCCTTCCTCTTGCATGACAGAAAAATATTTCATCATGCCTTCTCCCTCACCCTTCCTCATCACACCTTCTCCTCACCTTCCTCTCTACCACGTCGCCTCTCCTCTTCCTCTCCTACTTCACTTTCTCCTTGCCACTTCCACCATTCTCTCACACACAAGAGAATTTTGCTGACGACAGAAAAAATTCTTCTATCCATGACACTTTCTTCTCCGTCCCTCTCCTTCTACCTCATTCTTTCTCTTCTCCTCTCTTTCTTCTCTCTTTCACTATCTTCTCATCTCTTCCACTCTTGCAAGCACATGTGTGAGTGCAAGCATTGGTGGAAGCTCCTCCACATTTTCTCCTCTCCTTCTCTTCTTCTTTTCTTCTTCTTCTCCTCTCCATCAACACACTAATATGCGAAAAATAACGGTTGTTGAATGCAAAAATTCATGTGTATCAAAAATTATAACCAACTCGTTGAATTCAGATTTAAAATATAGAACAGTGGCAAGTCGATGTTGAATCCACAAGGAGGAAGGTTAAAAGATAGAAAGTAAGAAAAAAATTTGGTATTTTTTTGATTAAGAAAGCAAAGATGATCAATGAAAGGAAGAAGATTTTCACGGGAATAAAATGAACCGATCAAATGCTTCCAAAAATCCTTTTGAAGATTGAAAACCTTTGATCAATGGTGGAAAAGTGACTTTTGCATTTGAAAATATGAAAATACGATTAAAAAATTTTTGAAAATGAAAAATATGGATGGAAAATAATTCTAATTTTAAGGATTCGTGATGAAAATAACTCTAGTGATGCTCTCTAATCAAAACATACCTTCGATAGCCTATACATTTTGTCTAGACTTGGCATCTTGCATCTTGAATAGAAAAGAGAAGAAACTTACTAAAAATTATGTTTCATCTATGAAAGAATGATCCATCGATGCCTTCTTTCCTTCACACGGTCAGGGGGAGAGAAAATTTATCACCCTTCTTGCAAGCACATGCATGAGTGCACAAAAGAGGGAGTGAGACGGAGAATGATGAGAGAGAGAGAATATCTCTCTCTCTCATCTCTTTTTTATTTTTTATATATTTTCTTTTCTTTTTACATAAAAAATCATTCTAATCATTTGAATTTCTAAAAATTTCTTAAAAATTCTTTTAAAATGTATAGTTAAATTCTTTTTTGATATAAAAAATAATATGTTTGATGAATTACTGTCATTAAAATGCTCAAAATATATTGTTGATAAATACAAAATCAAGAATATTCTCTAAAATATAATAATTATCATTTTAATCATTTTAAATCATGATAACATGCATTTATGATTAGATTTTTAATAAAAATTACATAAAATATATGTTATCACCGTAGTTCATCCCTTCTACATTTCTCTAGTGCACGTTCTTCTCTCTCTGTTCTTCCAGTCACTCTCTCACAGCTCTCTAAGCTCTCTCTCTCTACTCCTCTCTCTTCTCTCTCATGCTCTCACTCACAGGTGAGTGCTTGGGATATGGATGGAAAAAATATTTTCTTTTGTCACGCACTCTATCTCTCTCTTGTCTCTCTCGCACAACAAAAGAAAATTCCATCACGCCTTCCTCTTTCTCTCACCATCCTGCATTCTCTCTCCTTCACCCGCTCTCTTCATCAACATAGATGTTTCTCTCTTCTCCTTTCACATGTGGAAGAAACTCGCTACACACGCGTGAGAAACGATCTTCACACATGAGAAACTATCTCCATGCATGCAAGAAAACTTTCTGCACACTTCATACCTTACTACCTCTGTTTGCTTACTTCTCTCTCTCGGGCATTTCGCACATGCACAAGAGAGTTTCTTTGTGCCCAAGTTTCTCACAATCGCAAGAGAGAGAGTAGAAAAGAAAGAGGAGAGAGAGGAGAGAGACTGACCTAGAGGCTCTTCTACAAGAGTGATCTCTCTTGTGTGCATGCATAGTCTCCAGGGCACACCAAACTGTGCTTAAAAACTTGATATAAGAGAGAAGTTGAGCAACAACAGAAATAATGTTCGGGCACATCCAAGACCAAATAGTAGAGTCTAGCTCAGTCCATGTATCATAGAAGTCAATGCACGCAAAGGCTCCTTTAGATGATGACAAAGCAAGGGGCTACGAGAAAATCTTCAAAGAATGAGGCTCATTAGTCATAATGATCAAAGTATGTGATGATAGGGTAAGCGAGGTCGTGATGCAATGAAGCACAGAAAGAAGTGCTTCGACCAGAGGAGGTACTGAGGGCAAAACACTGAGAAGCTTCAAATGAACCTAGAAGCTTCAGATTTAGCCCTTCGAGGCCAACAACAATGGTAGTCCGACAACAGGGCCGATAGTTTTTTTCTGCGATGATTTCTTCTTTTCTCCGATTAAGAAGACTGTAAGGCCATAGTTCTAGAGAAGAAATAGAGAGAAATGAAAGTATGTCTCATGTGAGATCTATATCTGACACAAGTTAAATCAAAACAAAATTAATCCAATGCAAATAACGAAGTAAAAGTAGACCTACGAATCAAATTTATTAGTCTCTACTTCCCATAGTCATTTGCAATTTGACTACTTGAGAGACACAGAGAGAGATGGAGACAGAATTTAAATAAAGCTCAAGCTTCACCCATATTCCCATGAACAACAGTTCTTATTTTTCACGAATTATATAAGAACATACAGCCCAAAAGAGGAGATAACAGAGCCCAATACATTCCGGATAGGTTAGCTCTCTCTCATCAAGAACACTAGTCTTTAAAGCTGTTCACCGGAGCTGGTCTGTAATGCCGGTTGCAGTAATAGAGGAGTGGCAGATAGCAGTGTTACAAGCAATACTCGTTTTCTCCAGAGCTTGAGCAGGTTCAAGCAGGCGAACCAAGGACATGAATATATCCATTCTCGTCACGTCTCTGTTTGCCTGCGGTCAGCAGAAAATTCCCTCAAGAAGACAGCCTAATGAAAACTAGAGCCATTCACAGCTTTACCTCCACTGCAAACCTCGCCCACACTTTATCCTTTCGCGCTTCCATCACACCTTTTAGTATCGTTAACCCTAATCCCTTGATCAGGTCAGCGATCTCCAAGAAGAACCCCCGTTCTTCACAAAGCATCTGCAATTGAGAAGGTAAGAAGAAGAAATTGAGATTCCTGCTTAAACCAATCATTACCTCCACCAGAAGGCGCCGTGGAGGAAGCAAATCCTCCACTATGATTGGACAGACAGGGGGCTGAGCTCCGACCTCAAATGCCCATGTCGCCCCTCCCTCTACTCTCTCCTCTCCAATCTTACATTGCAAAAGTCAATAAGTCAATGTCACAAGTCAAAGTCAACAAAATGGCTCGTTACCTTAGGCTCTCCTGCCCGTTTCAGCATGTCTGCATGCTTAGTCACACTTTGAAGGAAAAGCATGTGTTTTATTGTCCTTTCCAGCAAAGTGTCTATGCTACACTGTCAATTCAATAAAATATCAATAAAAAGAAGTAGAAAATTGAAATAAATAAAACCACCTTGGCGCCATTGGGTACAATCTCTCGTAGCTCCTTCACACGATCCTGGATCATTTGCCTGTCTTTGGGCCTGGGCCTTGGCCCATCTCCGGGCCTGGGCCTTTTTCTCGTAGATTTCCCCACATCTTCCGTTCTCCCTCCAGGAATCCGATCAACCCACAGACTAATATTTGATCTATATGAGCACTCACCAGTTGCTTCTACAATTGATGGAGCTTCTGCTTTCAGAACAATTGGATGAAGATCCACTGAATTAGTGGTCGTTATCGTACTCTTGCAGACAAATTTGTCTTCAGATATTTTCTTTGGCTCCTTTGAAATCTTAGATATGACAGCGTCGAGCAACTGATCCGGCCCAGAATTGGAGAAAATCTCGCTGCAGATTGAGATCCCATCTTGGAGGGAATCAAAGATCGAGTCTATATCCAGATGGGCATCGAATGGGGTCGGATCTGGGCCTTCATACTGCTTCTGCTTGAAGTTTATCCCCAACACGTCGAACAGATCGTCACCTGAAGAACACTGAAGAATTCTCCGTCCGGAGCTTTCTGGTAATTCAAGCTTATTTTCCTCTGTTATGGGACAAGAACTAGTGCTCTGAAGGTTAGTTGCCGATGATGCAACCAATGGCGAATTTTTGGAGAATACAGGATCTGGGGTTTGCATTCTATCTCCAATCGGGAGAAATTGGAGAAAGTAATGCCTCACTTGCTCCACGAATGCAAGGTTTTCTCTGATCTGCAATTATGATCAGATAAAAACCCGATGATCAAATGAAAATATGTTTTTGATTAGATATTACCGTCTGAATCGAACCCAGCTGAACAACTCCAAGCGGAAGAACAGGAATCACCACAATCGTCTGATAAAGAGAGAAAAGAACAGATTCTCACTAAGATCCAAAAGGAAACAGAAAAATTACAGAAATGGAGAATCTCCAACCATGATGCCCGCGGAGAACTGAAGGCCCATCTCTCCCAAGACCTGAAAAAACAAAAGAAATTCAAATTCATTGCCCGAGAAAGAAACATACAACATTCACCGATTTCATACCTCCGATTCACAGCCCTCTTCCCCCCCAATAATCCAGCGGTGGCGTCCATTTGAAGCGGCGCAACCCACAACCCTAAAATCCTCACTTTCTTATTTCACCGGAACAATAAATTCAAGTAGAAAGATGAAACAGCAGAAGACTTACCCACTCCCTTCATGATAAACTTTCGATCTCATCGTCTTCTCCATCAGCTCCATGATCCTACCATCCCCAAAATGCCCCTCCAGCCAGACCAAATTCCTGAAGAACACGAAGCTCAGGACAAGATTCTACAAAAGCCCGACATTTCCTGTCATTACCTTGAACTACCACCGCCAATCGAGCGCCAAAGGACGGCATAAGACCACCCTATCTCTCGGCAGAGCCGCCCGAGAGCTTCTCCAAGTAAAAATCTCATGTTTTAAGAAAATGACCAGTTCAGCAACTCAGAAGTCCTAGATGATCCAGTTCTTCCATCGAATGCAGCTACGAAAACAGTAGATTGCAGACTGCATTTGATGGAAGAAGAGATCTATAGAGCTACTCCCGAAAACGTAGACCGCCCCATCATCATTTTCCACAGTAGGGGTATATGTGGAATTTACCGAAGCCTTATAATCTCCTGCACAGACTATCAAGTTAAATCCAGTAGAGAGAGAAAGAAGAGAGAGAGGTGGGTTGTCGGCTTGCGCGCCGGACTAGGGCGCACTAGTGTATGGATCATCATTAGGGTTCTGCTGCTGCAACAGAACTACCCCCTTTTTTTACGCCGGTAGCTCTCATAATCCCTCTTATTTTATATTTGCCCGTCTAGAGGGAGAGAGAGTTAGAGAGAGAGTGGAGTATGGGTGGTTCTGAGAAAGGCTGACAGAGGTGGCAGACACTGTTCTCTTCTTTATCTGCATAAAATTTCGTCTTGAACCTCTGGTTTCTCGCCTTCCCCATTCTCCTGGGTTTCCGTTCATATCAGACGTCCCACTGCGAAGAGAGAGAAGAATGTCTGTCCGAGACTCCCACTCTTCTCTCTAAAAGGGCACCGCGACAGCCGGTCGAAGACGTCATCGTCGTCACCCGAATCGGACGGCTGAGATCGAAGGGTCCCACATGGATTTTAGACGATCTCGGCAGAGCCGGGAGTATCAGGAACCGCATGATGGATTCCTGTTTTGTCCGGGCGCGGTCGGTATCCACCTCAGCCGCCACCTGACTGCAACGTCGGCGAAGCAATAGTGGGCTACTGTTTTATGATCTGGAACTTCGCTGTAGCTTAAGCGACCATTGACTATCGAAACCGATTGCAAGGGATCCGATTTACTTTCGAGCAAGGGAGTTGACGGAACTAGCCTTCAGCATTGGCTGTTCTTCAATCGGAGTTAGAGAGAGAAGATCGTCCTGTCCGCAGGGTGGTGTATCTGCTTTAAGAAAAGTGTTATCTATCCCGGATCTGAGTTAGAGAGAGAGAGAGGAGTGACAAGTGGGTCGAGCATGGTTGCTGTCTGAAGTCTGAACTGCATGACGAGACTTACGAACAAATAGTGCGGCGTTATCGTGGAATCGTACAATAGTCTATCGCGGATTGGAAGTCTGAAAGGGGATACCCACGGGATTGATTCTTGGTCCCGCTGTTTAGGGTTGTCGTCGTTGGTGGATGACGATTTTTGCCTGGTTCGGTGAAGATTTGACAGTTGGGTCGGTGGGCAGATTTTGCCCGAGGGCTTTAAAACTTAGATGTGGAGATTTTCGGAGATCGTAGAGGACGATCGTCTATGGGCAAAGATTATCATGCCCATGACATAGATCGTTTATGGGCGAAGATTTAATCATGCTCATGGCATCGTCTGCAAAACAAAAAAACCTTTTGCGCATCCTTGAGCCCCCCCTGCTGATACGACTGTTTTCCGGAGATGACGCAAGGGAACAAAGCATGTCGGTGCACAGTTCGTTAATCAAGGAAACATGCGGGCCGTCAAGAGCCATCTGGTTCGGGTGGAAGAGACGGGCCCGCCCATGACACTGGAGTTGGTAGAAATCGAATGGATTTGACGTGGAAGTGTTTTATCCTAATCCATCTGATCGCAGTGGCCTCTCTAATCTTTCAACGAGGAGAATAATCTCTCGAGCAGATTGGCGGCAAATGAGGGTCTCTTGATTAAAAGAGATCCCATTCGGACTAATATAAACATAAATATATATATATATATATTTAATATAGATATAGTTGGACAATTATCCATTCATTTTATGAGATTAGAGTCGGTTATGATGACATAAGGCGTATTCATCAGTCTCGTTCATCATCCTGTAAGCATGGGACTATGACTGGTTTCCTTGAACTTCATATAATGGAGTCAGTATGAATCACATGTGTTCTTACTATAATTAGATAGATGAAATGGGGACGTGTAGTAAGGAAATTTCCCTTGATTTGATTCAAAATCAACATTTCCAGCTTGTCCAAGTTTCAAAATTTGATAAAATTCATTTGTGCAAAAGAAATATAAACTTCATTTGTGCAAAATTATTTTCACGTCCACAACCATGGGCATCAAATATAAATTCTCATTTGAACTCACCACTCTCCCCATGGAAAAACACCTATGTGAGTATTATACTCTAAAACTATGCAAGGCTATTAATAAGCATTTGCCATGTGCATTTACTCCAATATTCCTTGTGGACATTTGCCATGTTGAATGCTCTCTTTGACATCTAGGAACTTACAATTATGTCTGCATTATTTGGGTGCATACAAACTTGGTCATGCATCATACTTCAAATCTTCTATGAATAGGGAATATTGAGCATTTTTTTAGGTTTGCAATCGTTTTTATGACATTTGCTTTGACAACTATCTCCTTTCTCTACGATGGTTCATCCTGGTTTGAAAATCTTGTAAGCTAAACCATTTGAGGATTTTATCAATGTAGACCTCTTATGACAACGTTGTGACATTTTGAGTACGATTTCAGTATATCTATGTAAGAGAGACGCTTCCCCACATCCTTCATCTCAAAATTCTTTGACAAGAAAGATTTGGTTTCACTCAATAGGCTCATATTATTACACACAAGAAAAATTTCATTACATACAAAACCAGAAATATGTAGCTACTGCTATTGAATTTATATAGGAAATCATAACTTGATGAATTTTTAATACCATCAACAAGAAGCTTGCTTGCATAGGTGAATGGATTTCTTTGATAGCATGACATTGATTTTTTAATGTTCATCATTATTAATTGGCCTTCATGGATAATTCTGAATTGATAGCATTTTTCAACTTCAAAAAATAAGGAATTAATTAGGTTTTCTTGAGTTTTAATGCCAATGGGTCTTGACCGTAGAAGACAATAAAGAAGATATGAATTACATGGATAACATGGTTTAACTTTCTCAAATAAACCAAGTTACAATGTGCCTTATTATTCTTTTCTTTCTTGATTTTAGAATTATAGATGAATGAGAAGAAAAATAATTCAATCAAGACCAAAATGGCAAAAATTTCATTCAAAAATGATTTCTAGATGAGGAGTAATGATCGCAAGAAGTCTACCAAATTATCTATGTTTTGCATGATTTGCTTGAAATTAATCTTGATTTTCATGGGTATTTTCTGAAAAAGAATTTGAGAGCTAAAATAGTAGAATTAGCTTAATATATTGATAACGTGACATTGATGTATTCATTTTCATTATTATAAAAATATTTTAATGTATAATTCTTTCTAATACGATGCATAAAAAGGTGGAGTGCTCATTTTCTTCTTCTCCTTCTAGATAGTTTGCATCATTGCTCCCATTACACTTCTCCTAAGTCCTTTCATCCTTATAACTCATAAAATGTGACAATTTGACCATTTGACTTTTAAGAAGTCAAATGGGGTTAGTCTCATAATATAATTAAAATGCAAGAAATGATCCATGATAGGACTTAGTCATATTTTCATCATATTCAGCCATATAGAAATAGACATTCTCATTTTTATAGTCTTTATCATCACCTAAACATGATAAATGATGCATGAGTGTCACTTATATTTTAGAGTTATAACATGACAGTTTCGCAACATATGTAAGGTGCTCATTTAGTGATTAGTAATATAAATTTTATGGAGAACTTTGCAATCACTTAAAATCTGTATAAGATATATTGAATTAAAACTCTAGAAATATTTTCCAAAGACAATAAGTCACAATAAATATTTGAATTTGTATTCCTAATATTATAAAGTGACTTTTGCAGCATTGAAATAAAGTGAATTGTATTCGGTTTTGTGTTTTATGTGTATTGAAATTATATGGAATTTATGGGTCTCTTTTTACTTGTAATGGTGATACATAAAAATATCAGTCCCCTCCCTCCTCATCATTCATATATTTGCGTGCTAGAAGATCATATTTGTAGTTATGTTTTCTTTTTAACCTGTCCATGAGTTTGTTATGTAATAATTTTGAGTCGCGTAATTAATTAAATTGGTCGTTTTAAATGAATCCAATATTACTAAGTCCTTTTTTTAATTGTACAACTTTGATTTCATCATTGCTTATTGTACAATTTACTCTATTTCATCATTTTTGTCATACTAATTGAGACCATTGAGTTTGAGATAAATTTTATTGAATATTCATTGCTTATTGCATCCTGTGAATCACATGAAAGAAGGATAATTAAAACTCAGGGTTCAAAGTGTTTCATAAAACTTTCTTGGTGGAAAAAATGTGAGATGATGATAAAATAGTATCTTGGGTGGTGAACAGTGATTTGATTGATAATGACGAAAGAGAATTCATGGTTAAGTTCTCCACCTTAACAATAAAAAAAGAATTGATCACAATGAAATTATATCCAATTTAGGAATTGTAATACATAATAAAATTTCAACAGACTTTCAAATTAGACAAACATAAAGGGTTTAGAGATTATTGTTGTATGAAATAACAACAGTGTAAGAAATTATTGAGTTTTGTGAGTTTTGTGATCGATCTCAACCATTGCTCAAGGAGAGTTATAGTGGTTGAAAATAACTAGACTTAGTGTGCTCCCTTTAACTTGACATGGCACCATCTCAACTCTCTAATTGAAATAGAATGCAAGACATTTAGTCCAATTTTCACTCTTCATTGAATGAGATTGGTTTGATATGAAGATTGACGACTCATGCATGGACACTTAGCATCTTCTCTACATAAAAGAGCTTGGATCAAGATCCAATGGAAATGATCACGTCAACCTTTTCACTTCTGTTAGATATAGCTCATTAGAAGGTCTTAGATATAAGTCATTACAAGGTGTATTGTACTAGCTTTTATAAGAACTCTATAGTTTAGCGTGTTTGAGTAAGAGCAGTACTAGGATGGGTGACCTCTTGAGATTATACATTTTTTATTATGTTCAAGGATACTAGTCCCACATGGGTTATATTTCTATATTTCTCTCTTTCTTCTCTACAAATAGAGGCTTATAATCTCTTCTTTACTCACTAAACACAATTGAGCTTTACCATTCACAACTTCAAAACTTTCAATGTGTGGTTGCCTATGAAAGGTTTGAACTTGATCTAATGAAAAATCAAGTTAGAACATACACTTAAAATAAAGGTAGATAATGCCAGAAAAAATAAAAATTTTTGGGAAATATCATTTGAGGCTAAGGTGAATAAGAGTAAGATATCAGACTTAATTTTTTATTGTATTTGAAGTAAAATTGTAAACATATATAGAAAGCCTATGACTAGAAAAAAACCATTGTAAAGAGCTGAAAGATGCTCAAGATTCAACAAGTGCACTTAATTTTTTTTTTAAATTAATCCAATTAATTTTCAAATTGGAATCATCTCACAATTATGTTCAATTGTCAAAATTCTAGAGAAACATTGTATGATTAGTAAAATTTGGTGTTTATTTTTTGGAAATTCTTTGTCAAATTTGAGTTGAAAAATCTCCAAAGGACTAAAACATGAATAATTTCCAAATAGCCTTGAATACCAAACTAACTCAAGAATATAGATCAGTCTTGACTTTTTATTTTTTTCATTTTCTTATTCTTTTTCTAGTTTAAACTACAGACGTTACCTTACCTCTGATCACCCCAAGGGAAGTGGAGTAGATGGCATGCATATTTATCACTCATCCATCACCCTAATAGGGGATTGCTCCAAACACACATGGGCCCAAATCATCAACCCATTCTAGGGCGAGAAATGTGGAATGACAGATACCTATGTGTATATAATGACCATCTTCTTTAGGGACAACAATTGGGATAGAAAATGTTAAGTTCGCAATGGAACATCATTATACCTAAAATATGGAGTGGTACTTATATTATCTTCTTAGCCCTTTCCAGTGGAAACCATTATGAGGGTTAGTGCCTCTAGGGTTTTCATCAAAGGACATAGTCTAGCCCCTTGTCAATGGGCAAACCCATACGATGTGCCACTACTATGGTGTGACTAGGATAACCATGAGACATATGTGCATGAAAGGCATGCCAAGTTGTATAAACTTCTCATACCTTAGCACATATGTCATGTAGGACAAGGAGACATACTACTGACCACAACTTACTACATGAGTGGTTAGCGCACCAACCATTTGATTCTATTCTCCTAGCCGATGCGCAATGTCTTGAATCTTCCTCCAACATGGCATAATGTCTGCCAAACTATTCTTGAGTCAACCATGTAGACCATAACTTGCACATAACACCTCAAATAACATGTGCAAATTTGATTTTATAATGATATCGATAACATGCTAATTAGACATGATAATACACGATTATTAATGCATATTAAGGCATAAAAGATTTCATTCCTATGCATGTTATCATATTTATGAGTGTTTATCTATCATTCTATGAAAAAGTCATTATAATCTCAAAATAATTTAATTTAGGGTTAATTATGATGAATTAAAGATAAATAATTTTATAACCCATCTTTACTTGAGATTATAAGTAGTTTTTAAAGTTAAATAATGAGAGAAATTATTTTTATAAACAATCATTTAATTTCTAAAGTTTAAGTCTTTAAGAAATGAATGTATTTTTGAAATAGAAATTAACTCTCTTGTTATTCATTAAATTTGACTTTTTATAGTGATAGATATTTAAATTTCTGATCAAATGAAAGAAATTTCCATTAATTTGGAGTAATATTTTGAAAGTTCTGAATTTTCTAATTTTTAGGGATTTTTTCAGAATTTTTCTGAATTTTTAATTAATTTCAAAGGATTTTCCAGAGTTAAAAATTGATTTTTCTAAATTAAAATAAAATTTTCAGATTATTTAAAGCATGCAAGTGACGTGGCACAATCTGGAGTGTCCGATTGATCACGATCGATGATCAAGAGCGTAATGTGTCGTGGCGCATCGTGGGACGTCCGATCGTGCGTGAAATCTCAATCGTTGATCTTCACTTAATTGATGGGGGTACGTGGCAAAATTGGGTTCGCATTTAATCTCAGCCGTTGATCGCAGAGAGTTATAACAGTCGAGATTAAATCGTAGAAAATGCATCTCATGCGTTCGATCGTGATCCAACGGCGGGCGTTTTCGATGCGTTTTAAAACGCATGCGAAGTGGCTTCATTTGAGGCGTCCAATCGCAATCCAACGGCCATGACTTAACGGCGACAATTCACATCTGCACGTTTCATCAGAGCCGTTGATGCGTTTCATTGGACGGTTACGCCCAAATCGCCTATAAATTGAGATGTTCTTCATATTTGTAAAGCATTCGAAAGCAATTCAATCAAATTGAACTGTTTAGACACCAAATCTCTTGAATATCTTAATCACAATCGCTTCTAGACTTATTTTTGCATCCACAGAGTGCTTAAGATCAAGATTTCGATGATCAACGAGAAATCAACGCTTGAACTCCAGGATCGCGATTTTTGGATTTTTGATGAAAAGCCTTGATTCTAGTGATTAATTGGATCAGTTCGATCGCAATCATGGGTTAGAGATCGTGTTTTATCCTAATCTATCATCGTTTACCATTTAATTTCCGTTTAGAATCATATTTTAGTTTAATTTTTTCTTTATTTTTGGTAATTTCATTCTCCCGATTTTTGGAAAATACCCCTCTCTTTAATCGTCAATTTCTCCACGAAATCAAAGTCAAATTTGATGATTTTTGATTCCGTGGAATTGTCTTCAAGTCATCTTTCATAAAATACCATTTTCCTCAATTTCTATCATCAATTCATCGTTCGATTTGATCAAATTCGACGAGATCATCAAAAATTTCTCTAATTCCATGTGGATTTGACCCATATTTACCATTATACTCCTCAATTCGAGTTATTTTCATAAAATTTGTAAGTTTGGACTTTATTTTGACACAAATCGGTGTGCAATTGATGACCACATTGATTCGATCCATTAGATATCATTGAGGTACTTGCTAACTATAGAATGATAGATGTATCAGTGCATCATATACTATACTAAGGTGTTCATTGCAATCTTAATAATAGAACATCTATTTACTTTATGACTGAATGTGGTATATCGTTGAACATTTCCTAACATGAATCATTATCTATATTATTAGATTAACCCCACTTGACTTCTGTTAATTCAAAATTTGATGCCAAAGTACTCGGTAAGTTTGTCGTTGTTTAATTTTGAATTAATCAAAACATTTATAATTTCCTACTTGGTTTAGTTTGTAAGTAGGGTGTCAAATCCACGGAGATTAGGGATCAGTCAGATGGTTTCCACACCTTAAAGTTTTCTTTTTATAATTTTAATTCCTAAAGAGATACTCTATCAAGCCAAACGAACACTATTTGATCCGAATCGAAATTGATTTAAGTAAAGAAGGTCAAATCTAGTCAAATCGAATCTTAAGAGCAGCTCTGCTGGAAGGGGAATCTAATTATTGGATCAGTTGATTCAAAGGGTTAACTAGGGAATTTGTGTGTTAAATTTAGAAGTAAAGCAAAAGGATTGAAATCTACTAACCCCACGTCGGCACTACATCGTCCAGCGGACGACGTGTCGATGTCCTCTTGGATCATGTGCTCTTTTGCTGTGAGTAAGATAGAGGAACATGCTGGGACGTTTCGAAAATGTCGTGATCTTGGGTATGTCCTGAAACCAAGATCCCCGAGGAAGTACAAAGAGTTTATCAAAGATTGAGGAGAGGTTCTTACCTAGGTATCACCCCACATCCTGGCCCTAGGCAGCGTTTCTCCTCGGATCTACGCATGGATTCGTCGTCCCGCTCCTCAATAACATCTGCAATGACTGAAGATGGACTCCAACATTCGATCCTTTCATTCACTTATGAGGATAACCTAATATCGAAGTGTCATACAAGAGGTCGAAAATTGCCCATTTGTATGAAAATCGCCCAAAATGAAAGAAGGGTCGAGCGCATGAAAAGATCCCCCCTAAAGTTTTTGGCCCAATCTGATGGCTGGATCATTAAATATCGTGATCCTAGTTGTATGGAATCACAGCCGTTAGATCTTCTTGAAGAGATCTTCTCTCTCTCCTCCGCATGAGCCACGTGTCTGAATCTGGCGAGTCCACCGGGTGGGCCAACTTCTTCTTCCCGCAAATGAGCATGTGCCACGTCGCTAGACTTATCCTTATAGAAACCATAAAGCCCCTAACAGTCCCCAAAATTACAAAAATGACACTAGCAGGACTTAAAATTGTGATTTCTTCACTATTTTCACTCACAAAGATCCGTAAAAATCAGGAAAAATCCTGGAAAAATCCAGAAAGTGTATAAAATCCTTTTTAAACTGATTTTACTTACTTTCACTCATAATTTTCATGTGTAAACTATCTTAATCAGTGGATTTAACCCTAAATGGTATGTAATTTAAATGATAAATTGAGATTCATCAACTTCTAAGAAGGCAATGGTTGAATTTTTACATTTTTCTGAGTTTTTATGAAATCAATGGATGAAAGGACTTAGGCACACATGTAGAAAAACATGGATGCAAATTAGAATGAGAGAGAGGAGAACATGGACTCTCCAAATTTTTAGCAGCCAAGTACCCCCCATTTTCATGAAGCCAAAGGTGGTCAAATGAGCTCAAAAGGATCTTATTAAGGGCAAGGGAGGCTAAATCAAGTTTGAAATTCATAAGAGGTATCATCAAATATTTTAGGATGATCCTTATTTTTGGAAGTCATATAGGGTCAACTTTCATATTTTTTTGAAAAGTTAGACAACCCTTTGATAGATCCCTATCAACTAGAATATAATCCCATTTAATAGGAAATTTAGCCCTCTTTTAAAGGGGCTCCTAGTAAATAGGATTATATCCTATTTAAAAGACATAGGGTGCCACTTTTTTAGAAGGTGTTTGTCCAATTTGAAAAGAGAAGGTTGCCACTTTTCAAAGTTGCGTGATAAAGTGTCATTGATTCATTCATTTATGTCATTATTAATAAAACTTAATGCAAAAATATTGCTAATATAATGCACAACATCATGTTTTCTTGATCTTTTTGTATTTAACATGTCTTTTCCCTCATCTACTTACTTTGAATTGATTTCTTGCAAACTCAATACATCATATGCTGCATCATTTCTTTGTATTGCTTATGTCATGAGACTAGCCATGTTTGACTTCTTCAAAGTGAAGTGGTTGAATTCTTATATCTTCTAAGAGTTATAAGGATATAAAGACATAGGTAAATGAGTAGGAAGGCATGGATGTGAATGATGATGAGAGAAAGGAAGAAACAATTCTCCATCAACGTCTATCGTTATGAAGGAATTGGTTAATTAGGTTTGCAAGTGGTAAATGGATCATCCTATATTTTAGCATAATCCACTATTAATATGAAAGTCTATTTAAGTTCAACCCCCCTTTTTTTTAAGGTTGAACTAAACATGACATTTTGAAATGACCCCTTCATATATCTTCATCATTTTAGGAATTTCTATATAAGGAAATAGAGAATTTGATTATGGATCTAATAGAGACATTTTTGGTGAAAAAGGAGTTGTATTTTGGGAGGAATCGAATTACTACATTTGGGGATTTTTCAGATATTTTAAGGAGAATACTTGAGTATTAAAAATATTCCATTGGGGTGCACACTTAGGTGCATGCTATGCCCAAGGGTATGTGGTGCCTACAACGTGGTGCATGTTTGAAGCCCAGATAGCCTACATGGAAGAGATATCAAGAGTAAGATTCATTATGTAATGTACTCATTGAGAAAGTTGACGAAACGAATGCGTATGGTCATTGAATACACACGATTTCGTGTCAAAACAAAGTCCAAACTTACCCAATTTAAAGATTTATTCATGAATTGAATGGGTATAATGGTAAATAAGGGTCGAATCCATGGAGAATTAGGGAAATTTGAGAGATATCTTTGAAATTCGATCAAATCAAACGACGAATTGAGTTTAGAAATTAGGCATTTTATTATATGAAGAAAGATAACTCAATTGCAAATCCACGGAAACAAAAATTGAGTGATTTGGATGAGAATTCGCAGAGTAATCAAAGTTTGAAAATGGGGTAGAAATTCGATCGCGAAAATGATGAAAAACCGAAAATTATAAAACAAATTAAACTTAATCTACGACTAAAAATGTAAAATTAACACTAAATGATGAAAGATTAAGATGAAATCATGAAACCTAACCCAAAGTATCCTTCGAAATGATCCAATTAATCACCAGATGCATGGCTTTTCATTCCGCATTTTCGAACACAAAGATGGAGTTCAAGATGCGATTTCTCCTCATTCCTTCAATCAAATTTCGATTTCAAAATGCTCCTCGAACGCGAAAACGAGTCAAGAAGATATCTAAATCGATAGACGCTTGAATTGTGGTGTCTAAATAGTTTCGATTTCACTCAAAAATCCAAGGTTGCGTTCCGTTCATGAAGAACAATTCTATTTAAAGAGAAATTGGGCGTAACCGATAGATCTAACGGCTCATCGCAATTAACCGTCTTGATGAAGCGTCGTTTGGCGAATCGGTGTGTTTAAATCGTGAACGTCCGATCATTGATGGATGGCTGAGATGCATCCACGTTGTGCGTGCGAAGAGGTGCGTCATTTGATTGCATTCGTTGGATCTTCATCGGATGGTCTTGATGATTTGATGATTCCACTGATCGCGATTAATCTCGACCGTTATAACTCCTTGATAGACGGTCACGATCAATTCACTTAAGTCAATTTTAAAGCACGTGCACTGATGGTGATCCGGTGGACCTTACGATGCGAGATGATCCACGCTCTTTTAATCCAACGCATCGCATTAAGCCATGTGTCCTGCAAACTTAAAACAAGAGTGAACATAATCCCACATGGAGAAATTTAAAGAGAAGGGGCGAGTTTATAAGGTGTGACAGATATGAGGGTTAGCGAGTTCCGATAATCGGGACGCTTATATGTACTATAACCCTATATTACGACTAAATAGAAATATGCACATGTGTCACCTCTGCGCCACGCAGGCGCTCGCGTGGTTTCGCGTGGCTCCATGTGGCTCTGCCACATGGCCTTGCATGCCACGTCGCATCCACGCGGGTCCCGCGCGATAATTATACCCCTTTTTTTGCCCTTTTTTATTGTTTTTAATACTTTAAAAATAAAAAATATACTTAAATAAATTCAGAAAAATTCATAAAAAAATTCATAAAAATTGTTAAAATCATAACTTTCAAAATACAACTCCAAATTAATTCAAATTTATTTTGTTGGATCAGAAATTGAATAATTTATCATTATAAAAAAAGTCAAAATATTAAAATAATAAGAGAATGAATTTTAATTAAATTAATACATTCATGTATTTCTTAAATTAACTTTATAAAAATACATGAATGTTAATAATGATCTTTTCTCTTATATTTTCATCATTAAAATATAGTTATGATCTCAATTATAATTAGGATTAAAATCATAATGTTCAATTATGCATACTTATCCATAAATTGATGTATTTTTAGATCATAACATGAAATTATACAAGATGATAGAAATATACTTAAAATATGATAACATGAATACATTTGGAGTAATTAATGGTTTTATTTGCATTAATGATCATCTAAATTCATGAATAAATAGCATGTTATCGAAAGCCAAGTTAACTTATATTATATTTTAAAAAGTTTTTTAACACATTTTCAATTTCAGACTAAAGAAAAAGATTGGCATGTGATAACACATTAGATTATTCCCATTCTAAATTTGAGATTATACTTGTATTTTAAATGCAAAATAATGAGAAAAAACATTTTTACATACACTCATTTATTTTTCTAAATTCTATCTTTCAAAGAAAATGAGTGTATTTTTAAGTTAAAAATGTATTCTCTTGTTATTTTCAAAATTTGAAATTTTTAGAACATAAATTATTTAATGTTTTTATCAAACAAAAAAATTTTCTATTTTGAAAGTTATGAATTTTCTAATTTTTAGAGATTTTTCTAGAATTTTTTTCAATTTTTTGGAAATTATTTAGAATTAATTTTAATTAAAAATATTATAAAAAAATAGGTTTTAAGTGCACACTGATGTGGCAACTGACGTGGCACACGCACTTGTAAGTCACCACATGGCGGTGTGCGTACGTCACGTGGCAATTTGCGCACGTCACATGGTGGTGTGTGCGCGCCACATGGCGCACGTGTGCGCAAGTAGTTAGTGGTTAAGCACTCTTTTAAGAGCAAAAGCTAACTGCATAAAGTCAAGTTATGTTATATACCTGTTGCATCATCTTAATTTCTCCAATGTGGGATGATTTTTGCTTTTATTTCTTTGCAAGTGACGTGGCGTAATGTGAGACACTCGATTTATGCATTTAATCAGAGACATTGATCTTCTATTTAAGTGAAGGGGATACTGGGAGTCGATTCTTTTTATTGAATGGAACAATCATGGCCATTCATTTGAGAAGTTATAGCGGCCAGGATTTGAAGCGTCAAATCCATTAGATCACGATCGGATGACCGCAATGAAACGACCCTTTCTCTTCACATGGATACGTGGCATGATCCTAAAGCTCCAATAATGATCTAACAATCACGACTTAACATAACGATTAATCTCTTTGGATTTCATCATGATTGTTGATCTCATCAAGGAGATGGTCCAACAATCATTCCCAATTTAAAAATATTATAAATTCTCTCTCTTCGATGGTGTAAAGTATTCTTGGATGTTTCGATCAATCAAACTTTTTGAAACAAGAGATTTCAATATATTATAAATCCTTGAATCTCTTGTTTCTTCCTCTTCTAGACTCATTTTTGCATCTGAGCAATATTTAAAAGCAAGATTTTGTTTATGGAAAAGGAAGAATTTGCTTCTTGTACTCTGAATAATTGTTTTTCGTAAACCAAAATGAAAAGCCTTGATCCATCATTAATTGGAACATTTCGAGTGCAATTTTGGGTAAGTATATGTGTTTTCTTCTTAATCTTTTATCCTGTAACATTAGATTCTAATTCGGATGCATAAATTAGTTTAATTTTATAAAACTTTAGTGTTTTCTCTCTCTTTGCGATCGATTTTGGTCCCCTTATTTTGCTCCTTTATTTATTTGCAAATAATAATTCAAATTGAGTGATTTTTAATTCCATAGATTCTTCTTAGAGTTTTCTTTCTAGAAAAACTAAAATCCCTATATTTTCACTCCAATTCATTGTGTTGATTTGATCAAATTTTGAATACATCTCAAGAAATTCTGTAATTCTGTATGCATTTGACCCTTAGTCACCATTATAGCAATCAATTCATAATTAAATCTTCAAATTGATGAGTTTGGAAATTTTTTTGACAAGAGAGTTTGTTTTCAATTACCGCATGAATTGGTTTCATCAGCATGCAACACTTGGTGTTCTTTGAGTGCTCAGATTGGTGGCCCCAATTAGGGTCGCTTGATGTGTGGACCATAGTCCACATGATTAAAAAAAATGGAGAGACAAAAGGGGACCGTGCTACTACTTCTATTAGCAAAAATTACCATATAATGACTTACACAAATCAAACACCTTTCTTCCTTTTTTAGACCCCATGCTACGTGACATTCCCCGATTGTCTGATCATGATTTGATGGCTATCATCTCCTGATTTTTGTTAATCTCTTTAAAGGGTGGGGACAAATGGAGAAAAAGTGAGATTGTGATTGTATGTAGGAAGTCCTCAATGCATTAGTTTCCACATGAAGAAAGAAACTTGAAAAATTATAGGTGGTTGCCAAATGAGATTGCCCCAAAGTTGCTTTAGATAGTGGTTTCTATAGTGGTCCCATGAGGACCTAAAAGAGAAATTACCATCTAGTGTGAGTTTCTTGATGGTTTGATCTTCATTTGGGCCAACTTTATCAGTAAAATATGACATTAGTGGTCTAATGTAAGTCTATGTCTCTTGAGAAGAGTATGATAGTCTCCCTCAAGGATTTGGGTGACTTCTTGGCAAGGCAAAGATTATGTGAAGTTGGAAGAGTTAGCCTAGGGTGCACTTGTATGTTAAATGTCATACCATACATTGATAGGAACTCATCCCATTCACCATATTTGGCCAACCACAAAAGGAGCCAATAGTGAGCGCATGGTTTTCATCTACGAAACTAATTTTTTAGAGGACATGGAGGATGTTCTGGGGCCTTCTACTCCCTAGGCCCCCTCACCCATCAATTGACATGCTTTCTCCCAAGAAACTCTACATTGGTAGCGTGGAGCTTTGAGCTTGTCATTTCAAAGGAATGATACGCATATTCATTTCACAAAGTATAGGATAGTCTCAAGTACCTCATGCATTGAAAGTAGATGTTGTGCTATACATATGACTGTGGTATATCAATTAGATGCGCCCCCCAAAGGAATAGAAGCTAAAGTTGTTATCCCCAAAGTTTCTTTCAATTTATCAGGGGCAGATAAATGCAATGAACCCTTGGGCATCATGAGAAGATGGGGCATCCTAGGTAGTCAAAAAATAAGTCGCCACGCAAGAACCTTGTGAGGCCTTGTGTTCAACATATGGTGCTTATGGTAGCAGAAAGAGCAGCCCTAAAACTACTCTTCAAGGCATTAATGAGTTGGTCAATGGCTTGTTGGTAACCAAAGAGGACACTCATTATTCCTCAAATAGATGTTGTATACCTGTGGAAGAGAGACACCCCGAGAGAGAGGAAGAAGGAGGCTAGGGTTTTGAAGAAAAATAAACCGTCTAATGGGACGGCTACATGCGACGTAGTTATATAGGAGAGTGAGGGAGAGAGAGGAGAGAGAAAATGGGCTTAGCCCAATAGGAGAGAGAGTGGAGTTGTGGAGGCTTTAACACTCCCCCTCAAGCTGGAGCGTGGAGGTCAAACATGCCCAGCTTGGACCCGATGGTCTCATATGCAGGACCTGGTAGGGCTTTAGTAAAGATGTACGCTAGCCCGATGCGCGGAAGCGACATGTAGGGTACGGATGGTGCCGATTAACGACGTCTTGTCGTATGAAGTGGCGATCGATCTCAATATGCTTCGTCCGCATATGGAACGTCGCATTGCGGCGATAAAGGTAGCAGCCATGTTATCGCGAGTACATCTGCATAGGCCCTTACGGTGGGAAGCCAAGCTCGGTGAGAAGAGAACGTAACCACAACATTTCTGCCGTGGTATCCGCCATGGCTCGATACTCGGCTTCAGCACTAGAGCGGGACACGATAGGCCCTTACGAGAGTGCCATGTGACCGGGTTACCTCCAACATAGGTGGCATATCCACCATGTGACTTCCGATCCTCCTTGTCACCAGCGAACCCCGGAGTCGAGAAGGCTTCAATGTGGAGATGACCTTGTCGCCGATACAAGAGGCCCTTCCCCGGGAGCTCTCTTAAGGTACGACAGGAACCCGATAGACACCCTCCCGGATGGATAGTATGAGGAGCCCTGCATAAAGCTGACTCAAGACACTAACCGCATAGGAGATGTTTAGGGCGAGTCACGGTGAGGAAGATCAATTTCCCCCACAAGTCGGCGGTAGAGGCACTGCATCCTCGAGAGTGCGGTAGCATTGTCCCACCGAGTCCACATTCTGCTCCATGGGTGAAGCAGCCGGCTTGCACCCCAGCATCCCTGTCTCCTCCAGTAGATCAAGCACGTACTTCCGCTCACAAATGGACATCTGCCCCGGACGATAAGCTATCTCAAGGCCAAGAAAGTACCTGGGGGGAGACAAGTCGCGTGTCACGAAGTGCAGAGCCAGATAGGCCTTGGTCGCAGTCACCTCAGCTTCGTTACTACCAGTAATGATGATGTCATCCACATACATAGCCAGGATAACACATCCATGCGGGGTGCGTTTCCGCATGACAGTCGGATCGGAGACAGTAGAGACGAAGCCATACGAGAAGAGCAGCTGCGAGAACTTGTGAAACCACGCACGCGGGCTTTGCTTCAACCCATAGATAGCCTTCTTGAGGAGACACACCGCAGAAGACTCCCCCTGAGCAACGTACCCAGGCGGTTGCTCCATGAATACCTGCTCATCAAGGTCTCCGTAAAGGAAGGCATTGGACACATCCAGCTGATGAAGCGACCAGGACTGATCCAGAGCGATGGAGAAGAGAACACGGATGGAGCTGAGGCGCGCCACAGGTGAGAAGGTCTCATGATAATCAAGACCATAGGCTTGAGAAAAGCCACGGGCCACGAGGCGCGCCTTGTAGCTAGCGATGGAGCCATCCGGATTGTACTTGAGGGAGTACACCCACTTGCAGGAGACAACATTGGCATCAAGAGGCCGAGGAACCGGCGTCCGAGTCTCCCGTGGATGAAGGCCGCATACTCCGCATCCATCGCCGCTTTCCACGCCAGGTAGCGCAACGCCTCAATATACGACTTGGGAATTGACTCGGTTAGAACAGCAAAAGGCAAATGACTGATAGGAAGGAGAAAAGCGGGCAGGGGAGAGACATGATGGGCGATAGGGTATTGCGTGCATCGGCGAGTGCCCTTGCGAAGGGCAATGGGAAGGTCAAGGTCGAGAGACGGGAGGCGGCGGGGAAGGGGAAGGTGATGTAACCAGAACAGTGGATAGGGGCGAGGAGGGAGGTTCCGGCTCAGAGGTTGGATCAGACTGGAGAGATGCCAAAGGGGGTGACGCCTCAGGCAATGGAATCGGGGCAGTCATGGGGAGATCGGTAACAGTGGTAGCAGATACCGAAGGAAGAAGTGATGGAGAGGAGAGATCCTCGCCAGGCTAAGTAGAAGGAAAGTAGGGAACGTCCTCATGGAAGGTGACATCGGCCGAGGTAACGTACTGACGCCGATCGGGAAAGTACACACGGTAGCCCTTCTGAGTCCGAGAGTAACGGACGAACACACCATTTTGTG
Source organism: Lemna minuta (assembly GCA_024174645.1). Taxonomy (NCBI): domain Eukaryota; kingdom Viridiplantae; phylum Streptophyta; class Magnoliopsida; order Alismatales; family Araceae; genus Lemna; species Lemna minuta. The sequence continues at coordinate 3,866,129 of CM044101.1, read as the reverse complement.
CACGAGGAGCCAGCTTGGAGAGGCCGGGGGAGTGATCCTGGACAAAGGCAGTGCAGCCGAATACTCGAGGTGGTAGGGAGAAGATATCAGCGGCAGGAGTCAATCGCTGAAGGGGAATTGCACCTCTAAGGGCGGCAGATGGAAGACGGTTCACCAGGTATGTAGCAGTCAGAACAGCGTCGCACCAGAGATATTGAGGTACGCTCATAGCAAGTAGCAGTGTGCGTACCATGTCCAGGAGGTGTCGATGTTTCCGCTCGGCCACCCCATTCTGCTGCGAGGTGTATGGGTAGGTAGTCTGATGAACTATATCATGAGCCAGACAGAGTTCCTCAATCGCCTTTTGAGTAAACTCAAGAGCATTGTCCGTGAGGAGGACTTTGACTATCGTGTCATATTGGGTAATAATCTCAAGTAGAAAGTGCTGAACTTGAGAAAGTACCTCCTTTCGACTCTTCAGGATATATGTCCAACTCGCCCGGGTGTAGTCATCAATGAACACCATGTAGTACTTTCCTCCTGTAGGTGATGGATGCGGGGCCGGACCCCAAACATCACAGTGGACCAAGTCAAACGGGTGATGGGTAGGTGGACCAGTGCGCGATGGATACGACGATCTATGGTGCTTCCCTAGTTCACAAGACTCACAATGAAACTCAGAAAAGTTTAACCAAGGGAGAGTTTCTTTAAGTTTGACAAAACTAGGGTGCCCCAACCGACAGTGCCACAAAAAAAGAGTCATGAAGGGAACTAGAGGAAGCAGAAAGTGCAAAAAGGGCTTGAAGTCCCGTAGATGGAATATCAACCACTAGCTCGTAGATGCCTCGTCCGTTCTCACGGCCCAGTCCAATCCTCCGGCCCGTGTCGAGATCCTGGAAGACGCAGTGATGAGGAAAGAAAAATACACCACAGTGAAGGGCTTTAGTGATCGCACTGATGGACAACAGATTCGTAGGGAATCTAGGAATATATAAGACGTTCTGTAGAGGAAGGGAAGAGGTGGCACGAGACTGGCCAGAGCCAAGGACAGGACAGGAACGATCGTCAGCAATACAGACGTCAGGAATGGAAGTTTCAAGCTGGTAAGCAGTGAGGACAGAGGGGAAGCCAGTCATATGGGAAGATGCCCCCGAGTCAATAACCCAAGAAGTAATATGAGGAGTTGAGGTAGACGGCGTACCTGGAGAAGTGCCCCGTCCTCCCGCATATGATACCAAGCTGCTCGTCAGTGCCGCAAGACTGGCTGATGGTGCCGTGGTTGGACAAAGTGAAGAGGCCCGTGATGCCTGAATGTAGGCCAGCTCCGAGGGAGATAGGGCGAGGTTGACCGTACCGATCCGAGGAGTAGTCGATGATGACCGTCCGCCTTGAGCGAGTCGAGATGTCTTGCCTCCAGATGCAGCCATAGCCCAAGCGGGCTTCCCGAACTCCTTCCAGCACTTCTCTAACGGGTGAGACGTCTTCCCACAGTACTTGCAGGGTGGATAGGAGTTCCGGGTCTTCCGGAAGGTGTGCTCCGCTAGGGAGCCGCCGGATGCGATGAGGCGCGGGAAGTCTCGAGAGGCTGCGAGGACTGGGAGGTAGGCAGGCTGTCCTGCACTCGAAGCGCGGCCGCAAAGATCTCCTCAGTGGGTAATACTCGTGATCCTCCAAGCACCTGTCATCGGATCATGTCAGCCAACTCAAGACGTAACTCGTCGAGAAATGCTCCCAGCTCGAGCTCGTCGCGATGCAGTCTAAGGGTATCAAGATCCAAGACCGGTGGGCGATAAAGCTCGAGGTTAGTGAAAATGGCATCGGCCAGATCCATAGTAGCTACGGAGAGTCAGGGTTCCACCGGCGGCAGGCAAATAGCTCCTCATATAGGCGAACTGTCCAGGCTTACATTGCTCTTGTTGGCATACATCGTCTCCAACTTGAGCCACAAAGTGCGGGCGGGGACGGGTCATGCTTGAGTGGCTCCATGATCCGAGTCGCTACACTAGAGATAAGCCGGGGAACATACAGCGGACTCCGGTCTGCTCCATTCCAAGTACCCCGGGTCCGATTCCTTCGGCGAGGGATCAGTCAAATGATGCCGAAGACCGTGGGCATTGAGGAACTCCAAGAAAGAACCCCTCCAAGGCCCATAATTGGACCCGTCAAATGTGTATGCCGGCTTGGCCAGGGCACTCACGATAGAGTGCTTTCCAGATTGCCAAGGCAACCCCGTCTGCTGAGAAGGCCTGCTGAGCGACTCCAGAGGATGAGAGGGCTGAGTGACATCAAAGGATGACGACCCGGTGATCGGCTCGGCCATGAGGAGAGTAGCAGCGGTGACGATGCAGAGACAAGGCAGAAACGAGGCAGCGATGGCCGACTAGACGTGACCGTCCAAACAATGGAAGAGCAGCGGCAGAACGGCAGGACAGGGCGTCGGAGTCGGCGTTAGCAGCAGGGCGTCGGGGTCGGCAGGCCAGTAGGTCGGCAGCAGGTCGGCGGCAGCTGCAGGTCGTCTGCAGGTCGACGTCGTCGGCGTCTGCAGGTCGGCGGACGTCGCAGGACGGTAGGTTGGCGGCGTCTGCAGGGCGGACAGATCAGCAGCGTCTGCAGGTCGTCGGTGGCAGGTCGGCGGCAGCTGCACGGCGTCTGCAGGTCGACGTCGTCGGCGGCAGATCGGCGGACGTCGCAGGACGGTTTCGCAGGGGTAAGTTGGACTTCGCAGGACGGTTTCGCAAGGTTTCCACGGGAGGACAGTTCTGCAGGGGCGGCGTCTGCACGGCGTCTGCAGGTCGACGTCGTCGGCGGCAGATCGGCGGCACGTCGGCGGCCTCTGCAAGGTGTCTGCAGGGCGGAAGACAGGGAGACGGATCGCCGTCCAGTAGGAAGGCAGGGAGACGGATCGTCGCGGCGTCGCTGAACGTCGCAGGGGGGTTTCGCAGGGCGGCGTTGCAAGACGGTGCAGCTGGGCGACGTCGCAGGGTAAGGCGGCGCAAGGTAGGGCGTCGCAAGGCAGGGCAAACCCTAGATCTACCCTCTAGGTTTGCTCTAATACCATGTGGAAGAGAGACACCCCGAGAGAGAGGAAGAAGGAGGCTAGGGTTTTGAAGAAAAATAAACCGTCTGATGGGACGGCTACATGCGACGTAGTTATATAGGAGAGTGAGGGAGAGAGAGGAGAGAGAAAATGGGCTTAGCCCAATAGGAGAGAGAGTGGAGTCGTGGACGCTTTAACAATACCCATTTAGGAAAAGTATAGCATCATCAGTATACATGGACTATAAGACTATTAAGCAACCCCTTTTCAAGTAATATGGTTCAGTAAGTTCTTGCATGATCACTCTATAGAAAGTTCACTTGAGAACTTCTATAACCAAAATGAAGAGGATATGGGAAAAAGGATTGTGACGCAAGACGACACAACGACTCCTCGGGAAGCAACGAGGCTGATCACAGCCATGGGTTCAACACCCATGACAAAGCGATGCAGTGTTGTCACATAGTGTGTCAGACTATGAGGGGGTGTCCAGAAATCCATGACAAAGCGAAATGTATGCAATCATTGAAAATACACTTTCTCATGTCAAAATAATTCACAAACTCATTAAAATTATAATTTAACTGCGAATTGATTAGGATAATTTTGGGTAAGGGTTGAAACTAGATTCATTAAAACGAATTGATTTAGATATATTTGAAACTAGATCAAATTGGATAATAAAATGAGGTAAGAAATTAGGGTAATTTCATATTTTTAGAAAGAAAACTCCAAGACAAATCCAGAGAATAAAAAATCACTCAATTTGGATTAGTATTTGTGGAGATATCAGTGAGCAAAATGTAGGGATATAAATTGATAACGAAGAGTTCAAGCGCTAGAAATGACCCAATTAATCATCAGATCAAGGCTTTTCATTCGACGTATATAAAAAAAATCAGAGTTCAAGCGGCGAATTCTTCCTTCTCCCTCGAGAAAATATTTATTTCAAGCACTCCTTGTTCATGAAAATGAGTCTAGAAATAGATGAAAACAAGAGATTTAATGATTATGTTGTCCTAAATGTTCGATCAAATAAAAATCCAAGGATGAGTACACCATTTGAACAAAAGGGGTATAAATAGTGCTGCATATGCGCATGGTTGTTTGATCGTCTCTTCATCTTTGCAAATCGAAAGCGAATCGAGATCCTTAAATTGTAAGCATGATATCTTTATCATAGCATCTAGTTATCGTTGTGCAATCACGTGTACATGAATCCTTGTGAAACACTTGCCATTTGATCTTTGGCAAAATGTCCACAATGCTGCTACGCATCACTTGGAGCAGTCCATCAAACTGAGATTCATCATCTTTTATAAAATGATTCGTCATTGAAACAAAATGTGCCATGTACTACTTGCGAGTAACTGTAAATCAAAACTTCTTATTCAATCATAAAATCTGACACCTCTCATTGTGTCACGTCACTTGAGATAAAACATAAAGAAATATAGTCTTATAATGGAAAAATCAAAGGGATTTTCATAAATAAATACAAACACAAACTTAGTGGTTAGCTTATCTCCTTGAAGGCCACTTAAGCGCTAATGACGCACACACATGTGCCCCATGTGGTGACACACAAGCACACATGCCACTTCATCAGCCATGTTAGTGTGCGCATAAAAACCCTATTTTTAATATTTTTCTATTAAAAAATTTCTTAAAAGTTCTTAAAAATTCAAGAGAAATCCCTAAAAATTGAAAAATTAATAACTTTTAAAATATAACATCTTCTTAATCTATTTTTTTGTTTACTTACAAGTTAAATAATATATCATTCTATGTATTTTAATTTACGAAATAATAAGAGAGTAAATTTTTAACTAAAAAATACTCGTCATTTTCGTTGAAAAATAAAACTAGAAAAATAAATGGGTCTGTAGAAAAATATGTTCTCTTATTATTTTGAATTTTAAATTCAATTTTAATCTCAAATTAAAAATGAGAACAATATACTCTAAAAATCAAATTTAATGATGCATGGTTGTTCCTTAAAATAATGTAATTTGATACTATAATTTAAATTGCATAGAATGATGAATATGCACTCAAAGTATGATAACATGCATAGTAATAGAATATTTTATGCCTTAACTTGTATTAATAATCATGTAATTATAAGTATAAGTTACATGTTATCAATCCACCTTCCTCTTCTCCCAATTGTGACAAGGACACCTTGCTCTACCTAGCAGATCAGAGGGATGGTGGTTGGGTGACAACTCCTCTCCCTCTCTCCCCTTACAATTGACACCTAGGTCAAGGAAATCAAGAAAATTGCCTCAAGAGAAGTCTTCCGCTTTATCCTACTGCGTTTGGGCTTTCATAGGCTTGACAATTAGGGTGAAAAAGATAAAAAAAAAAAAGTCACAAAAATTGTAACAAACGAAGGGGTTCATGTAGATGATCAATGCATGCACTAATTCGTTGGTGGTGTTAGTTGAACTACTCAGCAAGCTAGGGTCTTATTTGCCGGTGGTCCTTGAGGATGGCATGGAGTCTTGAGCAAAGCTTGGGTTTGGACTTGTGCAGTGGCGATGACACTCCTTGGGTTGTCAATGGTGATGATCTCAATTTCAAGGTATTTTTAATCTTTGCTTTCAATCTATTTCATGCAATAATATTTATAAATCATCACTTTGTATAATGGTAAGGGGTCAAATACATAAGGAGCCTAGATAATGACATTAGTAATTTTTAGGGAACACAAATAATATTATTAGGAATAAGAGATTTTTTGAGAAGCCAAGATAATGACAGAAAACCCTGTTGTTGATCCTAGTTTTAGGCCAAGTGATGCTAGACTCATTACGATTTCCATCCTTTGTTTGATCTTACCTCCACAAAAAACTTGAACACCAAAAAATGCCAAACTTGGGCCTAAACCATCTCCTTTTCTTTATGATAGCTTGATACTAAGAGAGATCCAAAAAAGCAAAAAAGGAAGAAGAAGTTTCTTTTAGTATGTTAGGTTAATGGTTCTCATAGATTAATGGTGGAGATTTAGTCTTTTTGGGTGCCACCAAATGTATGGTGTAGACTAGATCCATATGTAACTACTATAACCATCACCTAAAGAGGTGGGAGTGTCCTTCCTAGCAAGGTGGACCTTGCAGTCACCTCCTAAGGAAATAGGGTGAGTACTCTCTAAGAGGGAGTAACCTTACCACTTCTCAAAGGAGGTGGGCTTACCCACCCCCAACTGTAAATATAGAAAATAGGGAAGATTTAAATTGATTGATAATAGATGAAAAAAAAGAAATTTGACCTCTTGAAAAAAGAAATTTCAAGAATACGTTTGAATTTCTTTGACTTATTAAGAATCGCTTTGACCATCATTGACTTCCAAGAAAAAAGGAGTGACTAGTCTCCTAATAAGGTGGAGTGAGTTCACCCCACCTAAGAAGGTGGTTGATCAACCTCCTATGTGGGAAAATGATGAAAATATATAAAGCTTGATCAATCTATGCTTCATAATTAAAATCAAATGTTATGTAACAATAGACTAGAAGGAAAACAAAATATGTAACCTGAAACCATTCTCAAAATGATCACATTAATCGTCAGATCATGAATTTTCATTTTGTGATTTGAAAATGTAAACTTTAGAGTTCAAGAGCTAATTTCTTCCAATTCTCTTGAGAAAATCTTGGCTTCAAACAGTGTTTGGATGCAGAAATGAGTCTAGAACATTATGATAGCAAGAGATTCAAGGATAGAGCTATTCAAAGGTATGATTAATCCAAAAATCCAAGAATGTTTGTAGCATCAAAGAGAGAGTTTAAACATGCATCAATTTGGGCATGATCGTTGAATCATCAATTTGGGTGAATTGTTATCTTTAAGCCTCAACCATCAGATCTAAGATGGAGTGCCATGATGAAGCCACGTCATTGCATGATGATTGAACATTGTGTAATGGTTATTGTTCAATTTCCATCAAACATATGCATCCATGAGAGTCCATTGGCACATTTAATCCATATTGTGATAAACTAGTATTGATTGATGCTTATATAAGTGAAGCACCATCCAATCAGAATTGGGCATGTACCAACCCTCTTTAAGTGAAAATAGAGGGTTTTGATCAAATCAAGAGATCAGATGCCTCCTCTCGTGTTGCGTCACGTGAAACATAAAATACCTTGTTATTATAGTCCCATATTGAAAATATTAATAGGATTTTGGGCCACAAATAGAGTGACACTCTAGTTAACTAAAATTGGCCCATTAAGGGCACTTCATACTAATTAAGTTCCCCTAATAAGCACCAGGTGTGCGTCACGTAGGCCCACCATAATTTAATTTAAGAAATAACAAGAGGATAAGTATTCCACTACAGTAAGTCCACTTTGACAAATGAGAGTAAATGATTTTAAAGTGTATATAAAAAAATTTCTCTTATTATATTATATTTAAAACTCATGAATTATTCATGATTATCCTTTAAAATGGGGAATTTTAATATTTTTGATATAAATTACATAGAATAACGAAAATTTCACTCAAGGTATGATAACATGTATGAAAAACATACAAATAGTGCCCTAAAATGTACTAATAATCATATAACTAGATAAGATCAATAGACATTGGTAGATTAAAAAAACATAATTATGAGGACTTTTATGAAAATTTCATTTCATGAAAGTCTAGGGAAAACTACCATACTTAAGGAGGCCCATGAAAGCCTTCTTAGAAACTCTTTTCTTTCATCTCTTTCTCTCTTGATGAAGAGCTTTGAAGACAAATTCAATCATCGAGAAATTATGTAGATAATGCAAGAGGTTAGTCACTTGAAAATCTTTTAGAACTCTTTCAATGAAACCCTATAAGTTTGGTTTTTGTTTCAATGAACCCTATTCTTGGCACATCAACTTGTTGTTGATTAATCCTCATCATTTAAAGCACATCAAATAGCCAAAAAAATGTGCCAAATTAAAATCATCATATCTATTTTCATGAGATATCATGAAATTAGATTCATTATTTCATACTCAATCTTCTTGTTGTGGCTGATTAAAAGAATGAAGAAGAATAACTAGGGGTTTTGACATTTCTTTGGACACTTCTTGAGCTAGCTGGAGGAAAGATAGCACTGATTGCTTGTTCATTGTGTAATGACCTTTCCCATCAGTCAATTTATCAAAGATAATGAGGCCTTAATTATTTCTTTAATTATTCAAGTCCTCATAATTTAATAATATGCGTGGTAAGTAAAGGTTAGTATGCGTGGTAAGTAGAATTCTAATAATTTATTCATCACCCCCATTATTTCAATAAAATAGAATTTTTATATTTTTTTCTATTTAGGTCAGTCAAGTTTAATACGCCTGCTAAATGACTCAATTTTTCACGAAAATAGCCATTAAAGCCAAAAAAGAGGTCAATCTTGTGTTGTGGGACCTCTCGAACTGCCCTACAAGGAGCAGATACATCAGGAAATGCCAGGCTGTGTCCACCTCTGGTTTTCATAGAATCGCAGTTGGGTGGAATCTCTCTCGAGTCTTCATTGCCGTTGTTCAATTGCATTGACCTTAAACTTTAATACTCGTCGGCCCGGCGCCTGAGAAGCTGTAGTCCACGTCAAGTAAACGTTCTCTAGAGAGAGAGAGTCACAGAAAGAGCAAGTCATAGAGAGAGAGAGAGAGAGAGAGTCTAGGTTTTGTGGTTCCCACATGGAATCGATCGCAAAAAGCTATAGGGAGAAAACGTTAAAAATGTTCCCCCCTACTTGTGTCTTTAACGTGCTCGCCTTTGTATGGTAGAAACTTCAACGACTTTTTCTAGCGGTTTTTTTAATGAACTGTGGAACATGTTAGGTTATCCTGTTCTGAAGACACAGCGACAGGTCATGAGCTGGGTGCCCTACTGGCAACGGTCAAGTCTTCGAGGAGGGAAACGTTTGACCGACAATTTTCGTTGAATATCTGGGTCATTCGGATTATTTGACTCTTGGACTTCCGCGTATCGTTTATCCCGAGCCATGGTTGGCGGTTCATCCGCCGCCCCTTTTTACTTCACCGCGTCCAGAGATCGACAGAAGAGAGAGCGAGAGAGAGAGAGAGATGAATCCCCCATATTAATAACTGAATTTTGCGAGATTGCCACGCCAATAAATACCCGAACACAGAGACGAGATTCTCCAATCTCCCACGTCTCCTCCTACCTCTTCTACAAAGCGAGATTATCAATTTCAAAACAGCATCGTCCTCATCTCTCCCTCCATGGACGCCGACGGAATCGAAGTGCCCAGGTACTTCATCTGCCCAATCTCCCTCCAGATCATGAAGGACCCGGTAACGGTCGCCACAGGGATCACCTACGACCGTCAGAACATCGAGAGATGGCTCTTCGCCGACAACAAACAAATTTGCCCTTTAACAAAGGAGCCGCTATCGAAGGAATCGGAGCTAACTCCGAACCACACTCTCCGCCGCCTAATTCAAGCCTGGTGCACGGCCAACGCCTCCCAAGGCGTCGACCGGATCCCTACTCCTCGCGCGCCGATCAACAAACCCACCATCAATAAACTCCTCCAAGATCTCTCCGTCCCCGAGCTCGAGTCAGACGCGCTCAGGCTTCTCTCTAATTTTGCTTCCGACAGCGAGAGTAATCGCCGGTCAATGATGCAGGCGGCCGTTCCCGAGCACATCGTCTCTTTTTTAATAAAATCTCATGAACGAAACCGGCCCCAGCTCGCCGAGGAAGCGTTATCTGTTCTCGCTGCGCTGAAACCGCAGCCTGAGGAGCTAAAGTCTCTGGTCGCGGATAACCATTGTATCTTTCACTCCATAGCTTGGTTGCTCAAGAAGGAGACTGCGAGAAGCAACGCTATCGTGTTCCTGAAGTTGGCATTCGAGGTTGCGAGTCCGACAGTGGGAGAAAGACTGAAGAAGGAGTTTTTTAGGGAGGTCGTCTCAGTGTTGAAAGCGCGGTCGTCTCTGTTGACCACGAGGGCAGCGTTGCAAGTGCTGTTGGCAGCCTCTCCGATGGGAACTAACAGGAGTAAAATCGTGGAGGCAGGAGCAGTCTCCGAGATTATCGAGCTGGAGCTGACGGTACCGGATAAGAGGACGAGTGAGCTTCTACTGGGCGTTCTCGAGCAACTCTGCAGTTGCGCGGACGGGAGGGCGGAGCTGGTGGGTCATGCCGCAGGGATAGCAGTAGTAGCGAAGAGGATATTCAGGGTTTCTTCTTTGGCTGATGATAGGGCGGTGCGGATTTTATCTTCTGTGTGTAAGTTCTCGGGGACGAATGAGGTCTTGCAGGAGATGTTGAAAGTCGGGGCAGTTTCGAAGCTTTGCTTTGTGCTTCAGGCTAACTGTTCGACGGCTACAAAGGAGAAGGCTCGATGGGTGCTGAGGAATTATTCAGAGACGTGGAGGTACTCCCCTTGCATCGCCGCATATCTGATCTCTAGATACCCTTAGGTTTTACACTCCCAGCTTCTGTAATTAGAGATAGAAGGAGAATTCCTTTGAACATAGTCATTCAGCGGAAAGTAACGATTACAAATTGATCTTGTTTTTGTATCCGGAAAGGGCTGCTCAGGTGTTTTGTGTTCCTTCTCAGAATATATACTTTCGGCATCATAATCTATCGCGGAGAGAGAGATAGATAGATAGACAGAGAGAGAGGAGAGAGAGAGAGAATGAGAGGACGATCTCTGTGGTCCAAACCTACTTGCCCTTCTTGGGAAATGAGCCGTGGAGGAAACGCCAGTAGGGCTAAGCGTCGTAGTCGAAGAGTTGTTTGGTCAAGAATCGGTATTGTTCTCAGTCAAAAAGATTTGTTTGACCGGCGAAGCGATAACGGTGGCTAAAATAGTGAAGTCAAGGCAGGGCAGCGGTCAAAGCACGTCATCCAGGCTGTGAGGACGGTGACGATCGACCCGGAGAATAATTGGTCCTTTTTTTTTTTTTCTCTTTTAAGCGACTTCGGGTCTTCGGAGCATAGAGAGCGACACCATTGTTTACTCTCATTCTCTAGAACCAGTGCACTAGAGATATCCGAGTACCCCTAGATCACAGTTTTTTTTTTTAGCTTTTCTTCGTGATTTAACATTCGTTTCTGATTGCATTGATGGCGATCATCATTCCACCTTAGAGCATCAAATCATGATCTCTTTGGCAGTCCACCATTGCATTGGCGTCGTTAACAAAGAGCCTCGTCGCTATAAAGAGACATGATCCTCTGTTTCTTCTTTTACAATGGGAGCATTGACTATTTCCTAAACCTCTACGTTTCATGCTTCTAAGGAAAATTTTTGAAAAATTAACCCCTCCCACATGCTAGGTACTCGTTCTCTGTTTGTTGTTTTTCCTCATCATCTAGCCAGTCCCCCACTTACCTTGCTGAGGGACTCTCATTCTTGGTGCGATGACTTGATGACTAGGACCACCACTGCCACTCAAGGGCACTGCCTGACCATGAGGGCCACCCCACCACCCCCCATGACGGCACCCTGCTTAATAAAGAGGGCCTCCACCCTCTTGGTTGAGACGGTAGAGCCACCTCGAGCTAGTCTAGCCAAGGACAAGCCAGTTGAACCATGGATGAGCCAAGAATAATCGAGATCAAGCCAGATGGCCGCCTCTGGACCCTTTTCCAAGGGTGGTTTCTATATCAACCACAAATGACCAATGTAAGGACATTGGAAAGATATCTCCAGAGCCGAGATTAATAAGATCAATATTAATTTTCTTATTAATATCTTCTAGAGACAAACCAGAAAATTCCCTTGAGAATTTTGACTGGAAAAATCTTGAAAGATTTATGATTTTAGTTTTGAGTATAACTTGAATTATTTCATCTTAAAGTATATCAAATTTGAAGAAGATGTATGCCGAGAAACTTCACATCCTAAAGTGCTATGAAATTCATCATCTAATGGGCAAGTGGAGGTATGTAATATTGAAATTAAAAAACTTGTCCAGAGAATAATTAGGCGTCATGGAAAATATTGGCCAAAAATATTATATGATATATTATGGTAAGGAACATAAAAACAACTTAGTTATGTTCCCTTGTAGATTATTTTTCATAAAAGCATCTCATCTTGTTTAAATGGAACCATAGGGCATATTCTACTATTCTAAAATTAGATTTCATCTTTGGAAGTGGCAAGTAAAAATATAATTTTTCAGTTGCATGAAAAGCATACGAAAACTCAAGAATTTCTAAACCTTTAATTAATTCCATGAAGAGAATTTAGATGAAAAATCGTATTGGTGCTGTGAAAATCAGGGCAAGAAAAGAGAGAAATGAGAGGATAAACCTGGATAGAGAAAGAGTGATTAATAGGGAGAATGTGGAGGGAGATCGAGGAGAGAGATAGCACAGAGTTGAGGGATTGAGACAGAAAGAGGGCGGAATAGTTGAAGTAAGAGGAATCGAGTTGGCTAGGGAGATAGGGTAGGAAAGAGATGGTAAGAGAAAGACGGATGGAGAAGGGGAGAGATGGAGAAGGATAGAGGATGATGGAGTGCACTTATGGCGTAACAGCGAATCCAATGTCAGCACTTTTGACATCATGACAGAGTATGCCAAAACAGTGAAATTTCAAGTTATCTACTAAATTTATTGGAAACATTAAAAATAGAAAAAAAATTATGCGGCTTGTTGAAAAAAGGAAATATAAAATGCCTTAAAATTTCTTATAGAGCCTCTCATCTTAGATTGCAATGCAGAATGCAAAAAGAGTTTTCTTTTCATTTTTTGAATTTGAAATGACGGTCATAGATATTCACGGCTGTATTGATGATGGGAGATCAATATCTTTGTAAGATTCACCATGAGCTTTTTGAAATACCGAAGAAAGAATTATTCAAATGTATCGACCATCTTTGACCATCTTCCAATCTACCGAGTCAGTTCCAGAGAAGTTTATCAACATGCTAAGAGAGGCATGGTAATGAGGAGTTTCCTATATTTTTCTTTCTTTAAAACTATACGTTATTATTTCTGATTTTTTTCCATTTCTTATCGCTATCATTTAATGGGTATCTCAGACCCATTGCGGAGCACATGGAAGAGGGTATTTTAACCCCTCCTACATCGATGAAAAGAACTAGTCTTCATTATCTATTATGATTTCTAGGTTCTTGAGAACCCACCGAGGATGGGAGCTTGTTTCCATCCAAAGCGGGAGTATGCAATGCACACCCGAGGACGTTATTTTTTATCGACTCAGCAATCTGATCATCATGATCGCCATGATCGTCATTTTTGAAATATTGAATCTCTCTCTCTTTCTCTCCCCCGGCAGTCATTTCATAGCTAAACCCTGCTTCGTCTTGCATTGGACTCCGATCACTCTTCTCCCATTCAACGGCAACACCTCCATAATGATTCGTTCCTCCATCCAGCCTCCTGCCAGTGAAGATGACGCACCTCTTTCTCTGACCTTTCTCCTTCTCCTCCTCAATGAGTTCCTCGTCAAAGAGTGTTCAGAGAAAGAGAGAAAAAAAAAGGCAACTATATTCAGATAAACAAGGCTCTCTCTCTCTCTCTCTCTCTCTCAATGATCGTCGACCTCGATCGATCGACGATAGATCAGCGCACATACCACTTTGATCGATCGAGGAGTCGACCTTTTGCCGATCGATCTCGATCGATCATGATCGCACATGCTAGGTCCATGATAGGGCTCAAACTTGAGCATGACCGGGAGGTTTAACGGGGAATATTGGAAGAAAGAGGAGAGGCTTTTAGGGAGGATTTAAAGGCAGCGGGAGTGTGACCAAGGGGGGATACAGCGGGAGGGTGAGCCGGATGCGGCAGGAGCCGAGGGGCTTCTCTCTCTCGGGCTTGTTATGCGTTCTCTCTTCCCGCTGATATATCTCGGGAGTAGATCTTCTGTTGCAGATAGATATGATGAACTTAGATAGATCGGTTTCCGATGAGGGGTTGTCTTCTTTCTGTGGTTCACGAGGACCCACCAAGGAAACGAGTACATGACAGACACGTGCATCAGATTAGACTCGATAGGCCTGAATGCGAACATGTAGTGACCCGGCCGTTTACAGCGCGTTAGTCCCTCACAGCATCCCCTAGGGGTTGGTCGCTTCTATGCCACTGAAACTGTGGGAGAGCCGCTAGAAGTAGGGCTATTGCCAACATGCCTGGCGATAGTGTACACTCCTCTAGAAGCCGCAGCTACCTCTGACGTGGTGGCAAACAGTGAACAACACTATGAGAGCCAGTCCGCCAGAAAACTGCCACCACAATCAGCCCGGCCTGTATTTCCACATTCATTGCCACAATCAGCGCAGCAGTGAGCATGCAGAAAACTGCAGACGCTGAAGACGGTGGTCAACATCCAGCCAACTCCCTACCCTAGGGAAGACGACTAGGAGCTTGCGGAAGATTTGTGAGAGAGTATTTGGCATCACCTCGTACCATCTTTTGAGATTTTCTTCTTCACTCCCGCCTTTGATCTAGCCCCCTTTCTTGAATTGCATGTCCTCATTTGCATCCGAAACCCCAGGGATCAATTCTTTCACCTTGGGGTCATTGCTTGATGTCATTCTTCTTGAATTATCATCATCAGTGGACTCGTGTTCCGTGTTGTCCTCATTTGCGAGAACTGATTTCATGTAACCTTTGGATCAGTAGGAGCTACTTTCACTGTCATGGGATAAACGAGATCCTCTATCTGCCGACACTCCTGCTTCTTGGTGATGTTACTATCCTGGGAGAACTTATGCTAGTCGGATGGACAAGGAGACCTACCCCATCTCCCACACTTGGCGTCGCAAAATTAAGTAGGATATGCACTTTGCCTAGTCCTGCAGCCTGCAATGATTTTGGGATTTGATACCATGTTAAACTTGGAACTATGATAGTAAGGGGAAAAAAGAAAAAAAACAGCGAGAGAAATAGGACTGGCGAATGCATCCCATCACCTAACCAATGATGAGCGCATGCGTTATACTCATTCATTCAATACGATATTCTAAAATACACAGAAGTTCTCAAATCAACTCACATCATTTTAACTCCCTTATAATTCTAAAAATAAAGATAGAGGAGAGTGTACATGAACAAGATGAATAAATATGGAGCAAAGAAGAAGCCAAATAGTCCTTTTAAAAGAAAATTCAAGAAGCCAAATAGTCTCCTTTTAATCGAAAGGCCAAATAGTATGTCAAAACTGGAAAGCAGAAATCGCAAGGATACTTTTACCATAGAATTAGGAAGATAATGGGTCCCTCTCTCAAGAACATCAGCAGTGTCGGTGCTTACAGATCACTCTGCAGAGTAATCAAGAGCCATTTATGATCAAAGCACGACTGTATATATATTTTTTCATTTATTTCTCTCAGATAACTGTTGAGTTTCTGGAGATTTGTCAACCCATTGCAGGACATATTGTTGAAGCTAATGTTCCTTTAGCAGCAGACTAGCTCCTGCACCATGACTTCACAATCAACATAAAGTTCATGAATCGTCTGTTTCTAACTCAATCATGTACTTCTTTAGCATGCTGGAGAAAAATAATTGAGAGACACAGATTGAGAGGAAGAAAATGATAAAGGGAAAATAAACAGAATTGATCTAGCCATCTTTCTACAGTCACACTGAACACATAATTTCACCTCTATGGCCTCCCCTGCCACTTCTACAGAGCTTATTGCATTCTTTTACCTTTCCCAATATTTTTTCTTCTTTCTTCCTCCATTCTTTTGATTGCTTCTTGTTTCTTTCTTTTTTTCTCCATTCTTATCCTACCATTTTTCTCTTTTCCTCTTTTTATCTTTTTCTCTCCACCATCATTGTGTTTTAAACATATATTATCCTATTTTGACTCATTTTTAGAATTTCTACAGTCCTCTCTATTCTTATCTTTTTTGGTTCTTTTTTGGTATCTTTATTTCAGAAGACTTGTTCCATATTGCATTTCCCCATCTTCCCTACAAAGTAATTAATAGATATTAGTAGAAAGAAAATTTGGGGATCTCAGAACAAAGTTTCCTTAGAATGGTAAAATTCTCAATGTGATATGTGTGATTAAATATGTGCCCTAGTGGCATATCTATAATTTCCTCTCTCATGTAAGGTTTCCTCCTCACTATATAAGAGCAGAAGCCTCCCCTCTCATACCCTAATGATCAATCATTATATATTTGCACATGGTAATAGAGCGAACCAAGGGTTTCTCTGTGGTGGCTGTCACCATCTTCCTGCCCTAGCATTTCTTCCATTCCTCACCTGCAACGGCAGCATCCAGCAGTGCTCTTTGTCCCACCCCAGCACCACCTGGTCTAGCAGTGCCCTACTTGGTGCATTCATGCTGCTCATACTTGGCTGATTCTATCGAATTGCCAACCCTATATAGAACTCCATGCCAGCCTTTACACCCGATCCCTATGGATACCAGTCCAATATCTCTTGCATGACATATGTCTTCAAGCAATTATTCCAGATGAGGCAAGCCCGACGCAATCTTCAAGACTTCTATGCTTTACATCACGATCTCCTTAACCAATTAAAGATTCCTCAGCCATATATGACATCGATATTACACTGCAATGTTGTTATTGATTGGAGCTCACCATTGCACTTTTCTGTGCTAGCCTCGACTCTTCCCTCAACTCTTAAATTAGGGGCACCATTTTGTGTGAGATGCATTTACTGATATTTGGTGAGACTTTTTCTACTGTTCTACAATCTCTATCCAAGTTACACCTACACCAGTATCTTTGTCTTCCTTTGAGTCTATAGCTCTCTTGTCTTGTTAGGAGTTTGATCACTGAATGAAGTTAGATACCCCATCCCTTCTTTCTCTAAACTTGCCACCACTTCTACTCCTGGTACAACCTCTACTTTCCTCTTTGTCCACCTCTTGGATCATTGACTAGGGAGCATCCACTCACATATCAGGTACCCCATTCCCTCTTTCTTGCCTATACCATTTACCTGACCCTTTGAAGGGTTTATGCCTACATCTGTTTACCTGACTATTACTCTTTCCATTGAACTTGGTTTGATGCACTTCTTATGTCTGCCTTTTTACCTAATCATTTGTCTTCCTCTTCTCTCATTGACGAAGTTCCCTACATCATTTGATTGCTCGAATTAAGGCTAACTTACACTAAAGTATTTTTGGGCATTAAGTTTGCTTATTGGCAAGGAAAGTTGGTTCTCATCCAACACATATATTTTTTTAATATACTTGAGGAGATCAAACAACTTGAATACATCCCTGATTATC
Source organism: Lemna minuta (assembly GCA_024174645.1). Lineage (NCBI taxonomy): Eukaryota > Viridiplantae > Streptophyta > Magnoliopsida > Alismatales > Araceae > Lemna > Lemna minuta. Next base: position 3,848,889 of record CM044101.1, on the reverse strand, counting down.
CCTCATTGATCATAAGACTAACCTTTGGGGTTCTACTTCTTCCTTGCTTCGTGACAAGAATCCCTCAACTAACTTTGTCCCAAGCAGTACGAGACTAGGTCAGCGAGATAGGGGATTAAGCAAGGAAGAAGACACACGATGAAAGATAAGAGAGTTAATAACTCATTAAGTAGTATGTATTTATACAGGTTACATGTAACAGTAACTACAACGGTCATATATGAATATAAAGACATATATGCCCTTAATCTGCTGACACTTCCAAATGTCGCTGACCTATGGTCATCTTGTTGGGAAACTCATTTATTTGAATATCTCTTCTACAGCGGGTCTTCTCAACATTAATTGGAGCACTACTCTACATTTTCTTGCTTATCTCAAGCAATTTTCTAGGCAATTAGCACCTGGTCACCTTCATATTAAAGCCTACTCCAACTCTGGCAAGTAATTGTGGTGACCGAAAATCTACTTTTAGTTTTGGCACCTTTGTGAGGGGGAATCTTCTCACTTGGAGGGGCCAAAAATAATAAGTCATCTTCTTCTCCAATACAAAAGGTGATTATTGAGCTATGACTCATGCTTCTTTTGAGATGTTGTGGGTATGCTCCTTACTCCATGAGCTTGGTTTTCCATATAGCAGACTATACCAATGTACAACGAGAATCAAGACACTATTTTTGTCATGAATAACCCCTCCTTTTACGAGTGCACTAAGCATATCAAGATTGACTATCATGCTATTCATGACAGGGCTTTAGTCAAGCTTATCGACATTGCTCATGTTGGCACCTCTGGCCAAATTGTTGACATCTTCTCTAAAGGTTTGGGCATACCATTGTTTGACTTAATGACTCACAAGCTCAACTTATTTGACCTCTATGCTCTAGCTTCACAAACAAGAGTGTGAGTGAATATGGGCCTTAGTAACGTATCTGTAATTTCTTTCCTCTCCCTATTTCTATCTCATATAGGGTTTCAGCCTCACTATATGAGAATAGAAGCCTCCCCTCTCTTAATCTAATGAGCAATGATCATCCATTAACACCATGAAAATGACAATAAAAGATAATATGTTTTTAATCAAAATGAAAGAGAATTTATACATGGTCAATATGGTTACCTAAATGGATAGTCACCTCTATTTACGGCCCAACCAACGCCACCGTGAGGGTCAGCCTCTCAGGGGAGCTGAAAGCAGTGGTGTTGGCCTTTCATGTGTTGTTTTTTTCTCTCCAGGGGGACTTAAGTGTGACTCTTGAAGCAGGGGATAGACCTAATGAGGTAGGAAGGAGAGATCCAAGTTCAGAAGAGTTTCCAACTTTCATTTCAGAGGCAGCTCTACAAGAATTGGGCCCCACAAATTGCCGAATACACTGGCAGAGCTCGGCAAGGCCACATAATCAGTCATGCTTTGACTGCGTCCTCAGCTTACTTGACATCTTGGAACAATTTCCCTCAGCGAATGTATAGTCTCTCTCGAGGCCATTATCAGATCATTCTCCCATCACACAGCAGACACATGAAGGAGAGACTACACTCTCTTACTTCAAGTTAGACCATTCTTGGCTAAGGGAAGCAAGCTTCAAGGAGGAGGTGGAAAGATGGTGGGTGGCACAAGAGGTGGAGGGTCCAGTAACTGCAAGGCACACAACTAAATTAAGGCGACTACGAGGTTACCTTGTGGAAGTTTGGAAGAAGGTTCGAGTGCATAGACGCCGAAGAAGGAGACGGGGCCCTATCAGAGATCCAGCACCTTGATGGCCTAGAGGACATCTAGGATTTGTCGGAGGCTCGCAAGAAACAGCGCTGGGAGGCTAGAGCCATAGTGGCCGAAGATAATATAAAAGTAGGAATGGACTAGAGACAATGACCACGCCAACAGTGGTTGAGGGATGGCGATGCCAACACAAGGTTCTTTCACCTTGCAGCAAATGGTAGGTAGTAATCGAACCAACTATAACGAGTGCAAGTGGGAGAGCAGGAATTCATCAGGTCTCAGGCAATCAATCGTGCTTTATTATTCCACTTTAGTTAGTTCTCCAAACGAGGCCCTCCAAATCATTGGCAGTGGTATGGCAGTGGGGTAGCTAGGGTGTCCGCAGAGCAGTAACATGAATTCGTGAGACCCTTTACAGAGCAATAGGTGCTCATGGCCATCAAGGGGTTGTGCTCCGCGGCCTCAGGAACACCCATTGGGTCATTACCGATGAATGACTTGGGCCTGCCACTAACCCAAGTCATTTAACATCCATGAACTAGCTGCCAATCATAGAGAAGGTGGAGAGGCGACTTGAGGGGTGAAAGGCTCGACTGCTATCATGAGCGAAGAGGCTAGTATCGCTTTGATTAGTCTTGTTGGCAATCCTGATATTCTACCTCTCCGTGTTCAAACTACCCACAATGGTACACAATCGATTAGTGAGACTGATGCGGTGATTTCTCTAGAAAGGAAGCAATGAGGGGGGATGACTAACACTGGTATCATGGGAGGTACCCTTTAAGCCTTCCGAGAAGGGAGGGTTGGGGAATCATACATCTCCCGACATTGAATGAGGCATTGTTGTCCAAATGGGTGAGCCGCATCATGAATGCAAGAGAGGAGATGGCGGTGAAGGTGTTAAAGGATTGATAAGATTTTAGGTTAGATTGGGACCAAGGGGCAGCCTTAGTATGCAGGGCCTTCACATTGTGAGAAGAGGTCAGACAAGTTATCCCCAGGGTTCAAGATTTTTTCGCTGCCAAGCTGAGGGACAATTCGACCATAGTACAACTAGTCGTCCCGTGGCATTCTTTGAATCAAATTTCCCTGTCTCTATGCTCTATCCTGCCATTCAACCATTCAGGACTACTAAGATGGCATGTGGAACCCAACCTTCGTGGGGCGCATGTCGTCACAGATAGCTGCAGAGCTCTTGTCAATGCAACAGGAGTCATTACATTTGTGTCCTACAGCTGCAATAGCACATGGATGGGAGTGGGTGGGAGCACCATTTCAAGTCCAAGCCGCCTACCAAACACTACTTGGGATATGTACAGAAGAAGACACTGACTTTTCAAAGGCATGTCAATGCATTTGGAAGGTCAAGGTACCTGTAAAAGTGAGGATATTCAGCTGGTTATTGCTAAAGCGGCAATTGGTAACTTGTGCATACCGAAGGAAGTGGCAGCCTGATTCACCAACAAAATGCAACTGGTGTGATGGGATCACTAAGGATGTGTCCCATCTCTTCTTCAACTGTGCTTTTACAAGAAGGGTGTGGGAAAATTAGCAAATCACAGGGCTAGACATCTCTTCAGCTGAGAGATTTTAGAGCATTGGTCTTAGTACGAGCCTGAGCAATGCTCAGGTTGAGGGTCTCTCAGCCCTTTGGACTATGGGGAGGTGATAGCCAGTGCCTTGGTAGATGTATATACATGGCAGCAAGTTCATCACTGGTCTTGGGTGATCTTCCAAAATTTTTCAAAAACAAAAATGGTTACCTGAAAAAAAGAAAGATCATGAATCATTGGTGATGGCACCACCATATTGGTGCTTCAAGATCACCTAGCAAAATCACCAGGGAAAAATGATGATCAAACCATAGAAAAAGGATTTCATTTCTCTTTGCAATTACCATCAAATCACAGCGACGTGTAATGTGAAAGTATGTGCCTTGACTCCATCAGGATCAACCTGCAAAATTGAAGAGATTAGCTTAGACACCACCATGACTCCAACTACAAGCACAACTTTGGTTAATGTTTGACTGCCATACATGAAAACAGTGGGAGAGAATGATCGATGAAAGACAAGAAAAATTGATCTAACCTGTCCAACTATGCCATCATTCAATAGTCACAATTGACAAGTTATTTTTTCACCTCTCCTTTTCTTTGAGATTATTGTGTCTTTTTCATCATTCTGTCATGTTGGTTCTTTTCTATTATTTTTTTCTTACCTATGCATACTCAATTTTCTCTATTGTCATTCTTTTTTGTTACTAATTACTGCCCCCAAACCAACCTAGTTTTCAAAATATCCTTGATCATCTTTTTCTAAATCTTTATTTGGAAGAATTCCTCTTCTAGTTCTCATGAATCAGCCACACTTGTTCCAAAGAGCATTTCCACCTTTTTTTCAGCAAACAAATATAACAGATATCAGTTAATAGAGTTAGAGCTCAATACCCCTAGACCAAATTTTCTTTAAATTACACATTTCTCAATGTTCAATTCAAAGAAAAAGTAATGAAATCTTTTGAATAGGATAACAAAGATGGCAAAAACAAGAAGCTCTGTACTCATTTTCAATTGGACAGCAGATGTCATAGCTAAAAATGATGAGTAGATTTACCTGAAAATTAGGAGAGATCATGGGCTGCAGTGCACGGAAACCAAAAACATAGTGCTTCTGGATCACCCTGCACAACCGTCAATAAATTTCAATGATCGAACCACATCTGTAGAAATAGTACTTCATTTCTCTATACAATTACCATCAATTTTTAACATTGTGTTTTACAAGAACTATGTGTCACACCAAGTGCTGCTCTGCTTTAGCTACCTCGACCACTTGGAAGACATATAGTTATGGTTATTATTCCCAACTAAAAAGATTAGCTCATGCACCACCCCAGCCCACCATCTACTAGTACATCTATAGACACACATACATATAGTGCACAAGAGAGCAAGAGTAAAACAACATAGAATTGATGGAACCTCACCACCTTCCATAGTGAAATAAAAGCACGATTTGATCACTATGTCCTTCGATGTCACAATTTGCTTCACAGCTCACTGATTTTTTCTTCCATTTTTTGACTCCCCCCTCAATCAATCCTGAAGGAGAATGAGAGGCGACCAAAGAAGGCGATTATCAGGCGACCGAAGAAGGCAATTAAGGGCTTCGCAATTGCGTTCGCGTTTGCGACGTCATGAGGAAGCCCAACTGCAAGCGCTCACGCGTGCTCGTCAGCCGAGGAGATAAATCTCTTTCGCGATCGCATTCGCATTTGCATACGTTCTGCAAACAAGTGTCCAAAATTCGAGGAGAACGATCACATCCACGACAAATCGATGAATTTCAGAGATGCCACGTGACCAAAGAAGGCGAGCGAGGGATTCACAGTTGTTTTCGTGTCGCCACGATGTATGTCAACAACGAGGGCCTATGCGCGTCGATTTGAAGGGAATTTGGTTTCCGCGAACACATTTTTGAAATAGGGACGAGGCCCTGTCAATCTGGAACAGATGAGAGTTCGCCAGGACGATTGAGGGCTCCATGATCCTTGTCGCGACGACTCAAGGTAGTTGAATCGCGGGATTCAGGACGCTCCTGAGATGGAGAAATGGAAGCATCGCGAACGTGTAGTCGCCAGAGAGCAAAGGAGAATGTACGACGGAGAGGGAGAATGGGTCTTCGATCACACTGGCATGCTGGAGATAGTTCACCCTCAACACAGTGCGACCACGATGGAAAGGCCACCCAAAGGAGCAATGGCGCACATGAGATATTGCGTGATCAATTGCAAGATTGACACCACCGAGAGCGAGAGGGGTGCATTCACGACGCCTCACACTGCCACTTTGGCCGCATCCCGGGCCGTTGCAGGGTTCTTTTCCGCGACGCACAGTCATGGCAGGGAGGATCAGGTCGCCACTACGGCCGGGTAATTGTCCTAACACGACACATCCTCAAGGTTGCCCTGTTGAAGCGGGAGCAGGCAGACCTCCCTCACCAAGTTCTATTACGCGGATACCACCAATGCCGCCCATAGCGATGTAGTCACCAGCGGTTCGTGCATCGACATATGCACAGACGATAATATTGGGCCGCCCACCTGCCGCTGACATGCCACCAGCTAGAGAGCGCGCGATGCAGGAACCCATGAAGTGTCGGCTATGCCTCCAAGGAGGCCACCGCCAAGCCTCCTGCCCGCTGAAAATGACTGCATTGCCGCTACTAGCTGCCAGGGAACTCTACGCGTGTCTAGTAGGGGAAATCTGGGCTGCTGAGTTGGAATGATTGCACATCATCGATGGTCTACACTAATTGAGTCTTGACTTGAAAGACCCCGATTGCCATAGGTTGATATCTGGAGATGTTTTTCTTCGCGGTCTTACGAAAGAAGTCTAGTGACTTCTCAAAGAACGATCACAGCAACTACCCGGTAGTGAGGTCATCAAATGGCATCATCCTTGGCCTACAAACAGGGCCTTAGCAGTCCCGACGGTAATCCACCGCCTGGAGATTCGTGGGATTCCTTTCGGAATGCGCTCTTGGGAGCACTTGGCAAAAATCCTCTGACTAATTGGCCCACTTCAGAAAATTGTATACGATGGGCTCCATACTAGCGATGGGCCCACTTCAGAAAATCCACCGCTCGGACATGGAGATAGGACGAGATACTGTGGTCCCGCGCAAGCTTCCAGTGGAATTCAAAGAGTGGGCTGTAATCAAACTTCACATCGCTACCCTACCAGGCCCATCGCCATTGCCTAGTTGCTCCCATTTCACCTCTAGCTCCAGCTACCCTGCATGACCTGCAGCGCCTCTTATGATTCATGTTTATCCGCAACTGTCAGTAAACGAGGCCTCCATCTCTGCAGCTGGGGTACAATCGTCCCCCCCCTAGGCTCCCCTATCATGCCCCAGGGTGCCGGAAGGAGAGGCACATACCCCCTCATTCGTACAATACACAATTTCATCGCCGACGGCCTCCTCAAACCCCGAGCAGGCCACGCCACAGTCCAAGACCATTGTCTCCCATTGTCGACGCCGATGCATGTTGGCCCTAGCTGCCCCCTGAGAACATCAGAATTGGATGCCGAAATACAAGGAACATGTTAATGTGACTGCTAGCATACTGCATTCTGTCTCCCCAGCCACCTAGGAGGCAACAACGGTCTCGACCGTGCCTATGGCCCCCACCGCGTCATACCAGCTGATTGCTCCTAAAGCGATTGATACCTTGGTCGCGTTGTCTGCCCCTACGCTAGACTCTTCTTCTTATCGAGGGTCGGAGAACCCCTTTGGACCACTTACGGCCGTACCCACCACAATGACCGTTACACCAAGGCTGCTCATCTGGCCCCGCCCCCCGCCAAACCCAAATCTTTTGGGATTTTTATGGGATAGATGGGCCTTCATTGCCCCCGCAGAGGCTGTTCGGTCCCAGCGCTGAAGCGTCCCCGGTCAGGAAAGGATATCATTGCAGTTAAAGTCGTCATCAATGGGCCGCAAGAAACAAAGGGAATCACCATCCAAGATACCAGCCTTGAAGTGGAGGCATGTATAGCTTCCCAAACAGAGATTGCATCGAATGTAGGCGCTAAATGGGAGGCGCCTGTCGGAGTAGCCAGGGCATCTAAATGAAGTGCATCTCCTAGAATGTTTGTGGCCTCCGTGACGACCAACGGAGAGGGATTGTGGGTCGCTACCTACGAGAGGGGGGGGGGCAGACATTATATGCTTATAGGAGACAATGTTGAGCCAGATAGATCAGCATTGTCGGATGGTCCTCGGGTGGGGGACCTTAGGGGCGGTCACATATATCGATGCCTCGGGTGGTAAGGGGGTTTGCTTCTGGCATGGAAGGAGGATCTCTTCGAGGTGAGCACTACTTGGCATAGACGTCACATTGCAGCGGCTAGACTAGTCACCCAGATGGCAATCATCTAGTAGCTGCCTCAGCTTATGGACCCACCGCAGTCCATAGACGGGAGGAGCTATGCGAGGACCTCAGCCAGTTGTGCACGACCTTCTCCGGAAGCCTGCTCATTATAGACGACGACTTCAACATTACTCTTGCTCGCAAAGAGCGCCCAAATGGGATGAGCAAATGCGACCCCGATTTGGCACAACTCCGAAACTTATCAGCCCAAATGGGCTGGTGGACCAGCGTTTCACGTGGAGAGGTCCCACCTCCCAATCACGACTCGACCAGTTCCTTTGTTCGATCGAGATATTGGAGCGCTTCCCATTTGCTGAGGAGACTTCCCTCTTGCACCCCTTATTCGATCACACCCCTCTTTTGTGGTCCTCGCAGGTCGAGACGGAGAAGCCCCCCTATTTCAAACTTGATCGTTCATGGCTTTGCGATGCCGCCGTTAAGGCAAGCATCGAGGAGTGGTGGGACAACCAAATCCTATTCGGTCTGGCTTCGGAGCGGGTGCCCAAGAAGCTGATAGGCCTCCACCTACACTTACTTTCAATAAGACGACAGATTCGAGCCGACCGGACCAGAGCGCATGACGCGAGCCTTGCTTGTATCCAAGCTCTTGACATCATGGAGGACTCTCGGCCACTAACGGCTGTTGAAGCATATGAGCCAAAGAAGAGCCGCGAAGATGTGGCGGAGGTGGATCGCATGGTTGAAATGGATTGGTGGCAGCGATCCCGACAATTGTGGTTGGCGGCGAGAGATGCCAACACAAAATTCTTTCATCACACAGCGAATGGAAGACGTTGGTCCCATCGCATTGGTCGACTCTGACTAGGTGATTCGATTATCACAGGCCAAGCAGCAATTAGGCCGGCACTAGGCGATCACTTCCGCTCTTTCTTCCGTTAGGGACACCCTTAATTCTTGGTGGTGGACAGGCGCTAGAGAATCCCTGGACAGACAGCCGACCAGGGGACATTGCACTGTTACAATAGGTAGACGACACCACTTTCTCCATCCGCGGATCGACGGCCGCAGCGCAACACGTCTCCACAATGATGAACATATTCTCGAATTTCTTCGGCCTATAGCTAAACAGGAGTAAGTCATCAATCGCATGCATCAATTTGGGCTCGGAGGAATTAGCCCGGGTCTCTACAGTGCTGTCCACACCCGTCGCCTCGCTCCCCATCCACTACCTCGAGCTTCCTTTGGCAGAGGGAAGGCTCCATGCTCGTGACTGGCAGCTGGTAATAGCGAAGATTGAGGCCCGCCTTGGAGGATAGGAGGCTCGACTTCTCTCTTGTGGTGCTCGATTGGTTCTGTTGCAATTCCCACATATTTTATGGCGATATTCAAGATACTGGAAGGGGTGCAGAGTATTATGCAACGCTTCATCTGTTAGGGGACGCAACCTCAGAGACTAGGGGGTGGCCCTGGTCGCGTGGAGGACTGTTTGCCGCCCAAAATCTCTCAACAGACTCAGGATCAGGCATTTTAGACACACCAATACGGCCCTCCCTTCCAAATGGGTGAACCGAATCATGCAGCAATTTGAGGATCTAGCGGCGGTGGTTTTACGGGGAAGTTACAGTGCAGCGATCGATTGGGCGGTGTGGTCGACCTCTCATCGAAGGGATTCTGCCTTCATGAATGGGCTAAGGCCAATTTTCACCAGCATGTAGTTACTATTCTAACCACGTGTGAGGGATGGTGCTAGTTTTAGTTTCGGGAGATCGACTTGGTCTAGACACGCGCGCTTTCAGGTCACACATCCGCAACTTTATGCCCTAGCACTCTACCGTGTGGGACGCTGATAACATGCATTTATAACTTGAATTCTTATACTAATTAACTCATATTCATGCTTATTATGTGAATATGATGCATGTTATCATACTTTTTAGGAGTTTTCTCCATTGGCATGTCATTTCACTAAAGTAGATATTTATGCATAAATTAGAGATAATTTCATGCTTAATAGATGATTAATCTTTCGTTTAAATTAATAAAAGTTAATCTCTATTATGAAATGATTTTTGACTTTAGGAAATGTTTGGAAATATAATTTCAAGATGAATTTATGATTTAAAGTATTTAATGAGAAATGATTTAAGTAAATTTTAATTCATCTTGATTTCTTCTTTCTAAATATATTTTAAATGGCATAATATTAAAAAGGAAGAAATTTGTGATCCAATGGAGAAATTTTGGATTAAAAAGGAGTTGTATATTTTAATTTATGATTTTTTGAAGTTTTATGCCCTTTTTCTGAATTTAATGTGATTTTATATGATTTTTAGAGGTATTTTCTATTCAAAATCGAAAAAAAGGGGTTAATACCTGCAGGCTGATGTGGAGAGGGGGGCCCAGGAGCGGCTGACGTGGCGCGCCGGACCGCCTCGGGGTGCGACGCGACACTGAGGCCACGTGGCAAAGCCCAAGTGGCCCGCACGAGGCGCAGGAGGCGCATAGGGCGCGGCCACGTGGCAGGAGGCCACGCGATCACGCGGTCCACGTGGGCACCCGTGTGGGGCGCCACGTGGCAGGCTGGTGAGTGGAGGGCCCACGGGAATAGTGGGCCCTGGTTAGTATTTAGGGGTGGTAACGCAATCGGCATTTACTGCCCCCTAATTTATAGGCGCAAAATAGTTTTTTTTCTTTCGTGTGGGACTATGTCCCACACGATACTTACCATTTGCAGGTGACGTGGCGGCGTATCGGGCGTGGGATTCTATCAAAACGGTGGAGATCGCGTGGACCCGAGTCAACGCGATCAGCGATTACAACACGTGCTTAAAAGAAGAGAATAAGTGGATGAAGATAGAGGGCTTACCTTGCGACACGTGGAAGACACTGGAGCGCTGGATATTCATCGCCGCGATCTTCTCCCATCCTCGCGATTGTGATCTGACGGTCACTGTGACGTGTGATCGGGACCATCCACTTCACCTAAAGATCTCATCGGACGGCGTAGGCGACGCGTGGAAGAACACCACGATCGCGGTCCGATCAAACCGCGATCGCGGCGCGATCGAGCCGCGATCGTGGATCCTTCCGCATGGAATTTATCCCACGATCATCGAGCGGCAGTTTCCAAGAATCCGGAGCACGATTGACGCTAGATCGTGGTCGATCGTGGTCGATCGCGTGAAGATCGTGGCCGATTTTGAAGCTCTTTTCGAAGCAAAATTCAAGCCTATTCGTCGGGGATTTGAAGCCACAAAGCCATGCAAAAGAAACTGCCCCCACGACGTTTGAAAACCGCCCCCACGAACGCGTCAATTCCCCATGATCTTCGGGCCAATTTCCCTCTTTAAAAGCATGTATTTCCCTTCTTTGTTCGGGAACTTTTGATCAATTTGTGAAGGAATTAAGTGAATTTCGAGGAAGATCCTAACTTCTTCGTGATCCCCATGCGTTTAGACTCAATTCCGAAGGGATTGGAGCGGGATTGATCACGAATTCCTCCTTGATTTCATCGAATTTTCCCCTTGAATTCCGAAATTTCGTGAGAAAGGATTCGAGCAAATTCACTCCAATTCGCGTAAATTGGAGCTTAATTCTCATGGCAATCGGGTTAGTAGTGAGATTCGATCGATTATCAAGAGGTAATTTGAGTTTTTCTTAGATTTAGAAGTTTAATTTTGCAAATTAGGTCATAGTGTTCTTCATTTTTCCTAAATTTCCGTCTAAAAAGATGTTGATTTTGAAAATAGGATATCTCTCTGATTATAATTCAAAATCACTTGATTTTGGTTTCATTGGATTCCTCATTTCATCAGCTTTCCGTGGATAGCAAATTCATCATTTTCCGAGTTTATTTGACCCTCCAATTTAACGTTTGACCAAGGACTGTTCATCTTTCATCAGAAGTCAAATGTTGACTTTCGAGGTCAATTACTTTTGATTGACAAATCAGAATTTGATAATTTTAGTCTTGTTGGATTCGTCTGGTTGTTAGCTTTCCATTGACATATAAATTGCAAGATTTGGATTTCATTTGGGCATTCAATTTGAAGATTTCCTCTGAGGTGTTAATTTCGGGGATTTTCTAATCATTGATTTTCAATAATTCATAATAAATCCATTTCTTATCCAAAAATTACAAAATATATATCAATAAATTTCATTTGCTCTCTAGTTTTCAAATATTTAATTTTCGTAATCTTCTGACTCTGTTTGATTCTCTGATTGTGCAGAACACCTACTGCTGGTCAATGTCAATGCTTTGACTTTAACTTTTGACTTTTCTCAGTCAAATCCGAGATTTCAATTCTTAAAACTTCTTATTTACCCTATTTATATCATTTCCATATCTTATATCTTATTTTCTCTCATTTAAAACTCCTTTTAAACGTAATTTTGACCAAGTCAACTCTGCGATTAGAGTCAACCCTGCTCTATGTGGATCGACCCGATACTTACCCAATACTTGATTATTATTTCTTGTCTTTGTGAGTTCGGTTTTATAAATTTTGTTTGAGCATCGTCTTTGTGTTTTAACGACGCACGAAAACGATTCTTCAGACGCCAGCTAGTTCCCCTCCTTACCCAACACCCTTTTGGACCAATGATACGCAGACTTGTTCTCGTTGCATACAGCTCTCGCCCCAATTTAGTGGTCGGAGAGGGCTCCCGATGTCTGGGAGTGGCGTGGCAGCCGCTTCTCGGCCCGCGTTGTCTACTATCACTTTCAAGATCTGGAGAGTTCTTCAGACTCCTCTATGCTCCTCAAATGTTGTCGTCTCTTTTGGAAGTGCCGAATCCCGCTGAAGATAAAGCTGTTCGATTGGTTGCTCCTACGTCAGAGGTTGGTTGCTCCTATTGCTCGGTGGATTTTTCTTTGTGTGTCGGAGCCGCCAAAGATTGCTCCCATCTCTTCTTCGAGTGTCAGTTCGCCCAGACTGCATGGCGATCAACTCCTTTGAGTGGTCAAGTCACGTCACCAGCCGACTCCTTCTGGCGATCCATTAGCAGGGAGCTATTTTGAGGTGCGTTGGAATGGCAATCTATCTTTGCCACATTGTAGTCAATCTGGCTTCACCGGAATGAAGTAGTCTTCAAAGGTTGTCCCCCTTTAGTGGATGATATTTAGCACGACTTAAGGGGGCTCACGTATTTTTGAAAATGAGGTCTCGACCTCTCGGGTTTTAGACTTCTTTAATGGACTATTCGTTCTTTGTCATTTAATCAATGACAAATGGGGGGCGCCATTTAGGGTGTCTCTTATGCATAATTTAAAAAAACAGAATTAGCTCAATACCCCTAGACCAAATTTCCTTTATATTACACATTTCTCAATGTTCAATTCAAAGAAAAAGTAATGAAATCTATTGAATAGGATAAAGATGGCAAAAACAAGAAGCTCTGTACTCATTTTCACTTGGACAACAGATGTCATGGCTAAAAATGGTTAGTAGGTTTACCTGAAAATCGGAGAGATCATGGGCTGCACGCACGAGAACCAAAAACATAGTGCTTCTAGGTCACCCTACATAACCGTCAATAAATTTTAATGATCGAACCACATCTATAGAAACAGTACTTCATTTATCTATACAATTACCGTCACTTTGTAACATTGAGTTTTACAAGAACTATGTGCCACAGCAAGTGCTGCTCTGCTTTAGCTCCCTCGACCATTTGGAAGACATATAGTTATGGTTAATATTCCCAACTCAAAAGATGAGCTCCTGCACCACCCCAGCCCCACCATCTACTAGTACATCTATAGACACACATACATATAGTGCACAAGAGAGCAAGAGTAACACAACATAGAATTGATGGAACCTCACCACCTTCCACAGTGAAAATAAAAGTACCGTTTGACCACTATGTCCTTCGATGTCACAATTTGCTTCACAGCTCATTGAATATATTCTTTTTTCTTCCATTTTCTGACTCCCCCCTCCATTATTTTTCTGTTTTCATGTTCCTTTTTTTACTTTTCTCTCCTGCTCTTTGGTTTTTCATCACCTTTTCAAGCTAAATATACCTAATTTGAATGATTTTCTCCATCATTTTTTTACTTATTTGCTTCCTTTCTGTCTCTCCTGTATTTCCGCCAAGTGTGTTTCAAAGAAAGTTTCTCCATCTTTGCTACAAAATAGAGACTGAATGTCAGTTAAAAGAAAATTTGGAACTCCAATGCACCTATAACCCTTGAATAAAAATACATGTTTCTTTGCCTTCAATGCAAAACAAAACCCAGAAAACAAGACAATTCAAGCAGTTCATTAAGATGGGGCAAACACAAGAGCACTTGTACCTGTTAAATCTAAACAGCAGACATTATGTCTCAAACACTACTTTTAAAAAGAGTCAGTATGTTTACCCAAAAATTGGAGAGACCATGGGTTGCCAACAGGGGGACCAGAAAAATAACGTATCTGGATCACCCTGCACAACCATTAATAAATTAATATGATCAACCCACAGCTGTAGAAACAATACTTCATTACTCTCCAGCTACCCTCAATTCATAGTGTTGTGTTTTACGAGAAGTATGTGCCATCACAAGCGGTCACCGCTTCAGCTCTTTCAAACTGATTGCAAGATATGTATCTGTGGTTAACAGTCCCTCCCCAAAAGATTAGCTCCTGTACCACCAGATCCCCTCCATCTACAAGCACATAATTGAATAATCATACAGAAATACAGATAGCATGGGAGAGAATGAATGGCGAAACAGCAGAAAATTGATTGAACTTCCTCACAAACACCATCCTTGCACAGCCACAAGAAAAAACTATTTCCACCTCCCTGTCCTTCGAGGTCATAATTTTCTTTGCAGATCATTTGTATATTTTTTGAACTTTCTTTTTCTTTTTCTTTCCTTCTCTCATCCTTCATTCTTATCTATTCTTTTTTCCATATATTTTTCAATACATCCCCTCCATTATTTTCCTTTCTTCCCACCTCTTGTTCCTTTTTCTTTAATTTACCACCCTGCTCCTTGGTTTTTCATCATTTTTTGAACCTCACTATACCTACTTTTAATTATTTCCTTCATGTCTTTTTCTTTATTTGCTTCTTTCTGTCTCTCTCATATTTCTGCCAAGCGTGTTTCAAGGACTGTTTCTGCATCTTCACTACAAAACAGAGAATGACATTGAGAGAAAATTCAGAGCTCCAATGCACCTACAACCCTTAAACAGAAATACATGTTCCTTCGCCTTAAATGGAAAAAAAAACCCAAAATATCTATTAAAACAGGTCATGAAGATGGCCAACACAAACGCCTTGTACCTTTTAAATCTAAACAGCAGATGTCATGTCTAAAACACTGCTTATAAAATGGGAATATGTTTACCTGAAAATTGGAGAAATCCTGGGTTGCTAAAGGGGGACCACAAAGATGGCATGTTTGAACCACCCTGCATAACTATCAATGAATTAGTATGATCAAACCACAATTTTAGAAAAAGTACTTCATTTCTCTCTCCAATTACCAACAATATGTAGTATTTTGTTTTACGAGAAGTACATGTCAGAACAAGAGGTGCACCGCTTCTGCCCAAAAAAATTAATAGCAAGACACCTAGTTATAGTTAATGTTCCAGCCCAAAAAAATTAGCTCCTGCCCCACCGCAGCCCCAACATTTACAAGCATAACAGTGGATACTAGAACAGAGATAAAGATTGAACGGGAGAGAACAACACATGAAAGATACAGAATTGAACAAACCTCCCCACAAACGCTATTGTTCCGTAGAGACAATAAAAACACTATTTTCACCACCCTGTTGTTCATTGTCACAATTTTCTTGGCAGCTCATTGAATATATCTTTATTGACTTTCTTTTTCTCTTTTTCGGTCTTCTTTTGTCCTCCATTCCTTAGTATTCTTATTTTCTTTCTATCTTACATTCCTCCTTGGTTCTTCTTAATTTCTTGAACCTCTATCTACCCACTTGTTAGTATTCCCTCTAACAGCTTTTTTTTATTTGCTTCTTGTCTGACTCTCTATTTTCCTCTAGTCATGTTCCAAGGACCTCTTCGCAACAAAATAGAGAATAAATATCAGTTGACAGAGAACATAGAGCTCCAATGTACCAACAACTCTTAAAAAGAAATACATGTTTTCTTACCCTCAATGAATCATCCATGACATGGAGGCCATCATAAACATTTGGTGATCTACCTCTCTTAACTACAAAAAAATGTTTCTCCCCTTAAATGGAGAACGAAACCTAAAAAACTCTATTAAATTAGTTAATTAAGATGGCAAACACAAAACTCCTTGAACACCAGACTTCACATCAAAAACTGGTACTTATAAAAGTTTGTTTACCTGTAATCGGAGAGATCATGGGTCACTCGCAGGGGAGACCACAAAGATGGCACTTCCAGATGACCCTGCACAACCAGCAATAAATTAGCACGATCAACCCATAGCGATAATAATATTACTTTGTTTCTCTCTCCAATTACCAACAATTTGTAGCATTGTGTTTGACGAGAATTATAGGTAATGTTCATTAATTTTTTTGGTCTAAAAGAAACAGTCCCGCACCACCACAGCCCCACCATCTACAAGCACATTATTAGATAATCATACAAAGAGGCATATGGAGCAGGAGAGAATCATATGTTAAACATACTCAATTGATCCAACCTCCCCATAAAAGTCATCCTTGCACAGCCACAAGAAAAACACATATTGTACCTGCTTCTTTTTTTGGACCCTAGCCTAGCTTCTTTTCAATATTTCACTATCATCTTTTTCTTTATTTGCTTCCTTTCTATCTTTCTTGTATTTCTGCAGGCCATGCTTCAAGGACTGTCTCTTCTGCTTCATTTTTTTGGACCCTAGTCTAGCTTCTTTTCAATGTTTCACTATCGTCTTTTTCTTTATTTGCTTCCTTTATGTCTTTCTCGTATTTCTACTGGCCATGCTTCAAGGACTGTTTTTGCATCTTTGCTGCAAAATAGAGAATGGATATAAGTTAAGAGAAAGTTTGGAACTCCAATGCACCAACAACCACTAAACAAAAATACATGTTTCAAAGCTTTAAATGGAAAACAAAACTCACCAAAAATTTATTCAACCAGTTCATTAAGATGGCAAATACAAGAACCCTTGCACCTTTCAAATCTAAATAGCAGACATTATGTCCGGAACACAACTTATAAAAATGGTCAGCATGTTTACCCAGATATTAGAGAGATCATGGGTCAATGACAAAGAGATCACAAAGATAGCACTTCAAGATCACCCTGCATGACAATCAATAAATTTCAATGATCAAAACACAGCTGTAGAAAGAGTACTTTGTTTCTCTCTCCAATTACAACCAATTCACAGCATCGTGTAGTACAAGAACTAGGTCATATACGACGCTCGAGCATTGGCCAGCGCCTGGCATCGATGGCTCTAGCCATCCCACCACTGTACTTCATTCTTTCTTCTTCTAATGGCATGGGCGCACCATTTTTGGGTGAACCTCTTAGTTCTTTCAAAAAAAAAAAGAACTAGGTGCCACGGCAAATGGTACTCTGCCTAAACTCCATAAGATAATTGTAAGACAATAGTTATAGCCAATATTCCCACTCCAAGAGATTAGATCCTGTACCACCACACCCCCACCATCGACAAGCACATCACTGGATAATCATATGGGGATGTAGATAGCATGAGACACATTAGAGTCAAACATACTCAATTGATCTAATGCCATTCTTACACAAAAGCCGTTCTTACACAACCAAAAGGAAAACACTATTTCCACTTCCCCATCCTTCAAGCCCTTGTACTGTTTAAACTTGTCTGAAAGACTAGTTATAATAAGGGTTAGCATGCTTACCCAAATATTGGAGAGATCATGGGTTGTCAGCTGGGAGACGGTGAAGATGGCACTTCTAGATCACCCTGCACAACTACTAAAAAATTTCAATGATCCAACTGATAGAATGATTGTTGTGTTACATCCAACTACCATCAATTCACATTGTTGTGCTCTGCTTAAACTCGATAGCCCACCATCCAACTACCATCAATTTGCTCCTGCACCACCACAGCCCACTATCTACAAGCACATCATTGAATAATCATACATAGAGACAGATAGAGAGAGAGAGAGAATGAGAGGTGAAATGTACATAATTAATCAAACCTCTCCACAAATGCCATTCTAGTACTGCACCAAGAAAAACACTATTCCACCTCCATATGCCTTGAGGTCACAATTTTCTTCAAAGCTAATTTGGCTTTCTTTTTCAGCTTTCTTTTCTTCAAATGTCCTTTATTCTTTTCTATAATTTTTTCTCATTGTTTTTTTTCCAGTCCTCAGTTCCATATTTTTTCATTTTTCTGTTTTTTGCTACCATTTGTTACTTTTATCTCGTGCTCCTCGGTTTTCATCATTTTTGAACCGTAGTCAATATTCTTTTCAATATGTCCTTTTTGCCTATCTCACATTCCTGCCAAGTGTGTTCTGATAACATGCTATTTATGCATGTAATTACATAGTTATTAATGCAAATTAATGCATTAATCATTATAAATGTATGCATGTTATCATCTTTTTAGCATATTTCTATCATTTGGTGTAAATTCATGTTATGATCTTAAAATACACTAATTATGGATTATTATGCATAATTAAACATTGAAATCTTTAATTCTAATTATGTGTATGATTATAATCATGTTTTAAGAGTGAAAATATAAGAGAAAATACTTTTGTTAACATTTATGTATTTGTATGAATTTATTTTATATAATACATAAAAGTATAAAATTAATATAAATTAATTCTCTTACTATTTTAATAATTTGACTTTTTATAATGATAGATTATTCAATTCTGAATCCAACAAAACAAATTTGAACTAATTTCGAGTTGTATTTTGAAAGTTATGATTTTTGCAAATTTATAGAATTTTTCTGGAATTTTTCTGAATTTAATTAGATTTTTAATTCGATTTTTATATTTAAATTAATAAAAAAAATGGAAAAAGGGGGAGCTTACCAGCGCGTGTACACGTGGCAGTGCCACGTGGTCGCGTGGACCGCCCACGCGGCGGCGGTGACGTGGCGCCTTCACGCGTCATTCCATATATTATTTATATATACATATTTCATATAGTGTAGGGGTCCCCCGTGTATAAGGGGACGAAATATTAATCTCACTTATCCACTCTACGTTATATAGATATCATTTTCTTCTATTTTCTCCAAGTGGGACTAAAGTCCCTTTGTTTAAATTGATTTCAGGCCATGTGGAACGTCGTGGAGCGTTGGATCGTCCGCGCGTTGATCGAGTGGCGTCGATCGCGTGGACACGAGGTCCACGCGATCAGATAATGAGGCACGTGCGCTAATGTTCACTTAAGTGAACGCATCAGAGCCGTTGATCGTATCTGATTTCCGATTAAATCGTAACCGTCGGATGGATATCCAACGAATCAAATGAAGCGACGATCCATTTGAAAAGACATCAAATCGCGATCGTTCATCGCGATGATCAACGACAGATCGGACGGTCCAAATCAGTTTCGGTTTTTATAAAACCGGTTCTTCGCGCGAAACGACATGTTCGCGTTCAATCCTAAAATACTCCGTGTATACTCCATTAAATCACGTGCCGTTTGTTTCCTTGTGTTCGTAAGTGATTTCCTCTTCCAATGAGCACTTGAAATCAAACTTTGATCGAGAGAGAAGGAAGAATTTGCATCTTGAACTCCATCTTCGTCTTCAAAAATTCGGAATGAATAGCCTTGCATCCGGCGATTAATTGGATCATTTCGAATGCTACTTTGGGTTAGGTTGGGTGAATTCTTCATAATCTTTCATCATTTAGTGTTAATTTTAGTTTTAGAATCATAGATTTAGTTTAATTTAGATTTAATTTCAGTTTTAAATCGTTTTTCGAAACGAAATTTTCTCCTCTCTTCAATCTTCGATTTCTCTTCGAATTCTCCACCAAATCACCTGATTTTTGATTCCGTGGATTCGATTTTGAGTTATCTTTCTTAATATACTAAAACGCCCAATTTCTAATCTCAATTCATCGTCCGATTTGACCGAATTTCAAAGATATCTCTCAAATTTCCCTAATTCTCCGTGGATTCGACCCTTAATTACCATTATACTAATTAATTACTTTGATTAATCTTAAATTGGTAATATTAGGACTTTGTTTTGACATTAATTCGTGTGCATTCAACGACCATACGATTTAGTCGCGTCATGTTCCATAAACCTTTTCTGCATCTTCTCTACAAAATAGCGAATAAATATCAGATGACAAAAATGTTGGAGCCCCAATTCACCTACAATCCTTAAACATAAATTCATGTTCCTTCACCTAAAATGTTAAACAAAACTATAAAAATCTATTAAATTAGTTCATTAAGATGGCAAACAAAAAATCCCTTGAACCTTTTAAATCTAAACACTAGACTTCCTGACTAAAAGACTACGACAAAGAGGGTTAGTATGTTTACCTATAAATCAGAGAGACTGTGGGTCAACCAGCAGGGGGACCACAAATATGATGCTTCTGGATCACCCTGCACAACCATTAACAAATTAGGATCATCAAACCATAATGGTAGAAATAGTACTTTGTTTCTCTCTCAATTACCAACAATTTGTGGCATTGTGCTTTGTGAGAAGTATGTGTCAGCGCATGGGGTTTACTGCTTCAGTTCTGCTAGCCAATTGTAAGACATCTAGCTGTAGTTAATAGTCCCACCCATAAAGATTAGCTCCTACACCACCGAGACCCCACCACCTGCAAGCCTATCACTGGATAATTATAATATTATACAGATACATCAAGAGAGAATGAGAGGTGAAACAAACTTAATTGGTCAAACCTTCCCTTAAATGCCATCCTTGCACAGCTACCATCCCATCCTTTGATGCCACAATTTTCCTCAAAGCTAATTCACAATATTTTTCTTTTGACATTCTTTTTCTCTTTTTTTTTCTTCATTCGTCCTTTATTCTTTTGCATTGTTTTCATCCTTTTTTTCCATTCCTCCCTTCCTTATCATTTCCTCCTTTTCTTTATTTTCTCTCCTGGCTTTTCATGATTTTTTGAATCTCGGCACAAATGCCATCTCAAATTGGATATCCTCAAGAAGAAGCGTCATTAAAGGAATCCATATTTCAAGAGCAAACTCATATTTTTAATAGTTTGAGTATATATCTTCAAGAACATGAGGTTGATCTGGAGATAAAGAAAATTAATCCTATTAATTTACGACAAGCCTTGCAGAGCTTTAATGCTCACAAGTGGATTGATGCCATGAATGAAGAGATGAAATCCATGCATGACAATGACATTTGGGATCTTATTGAGTTACTTGAAGTATTGAAACCTATTGGTTGTAAATGGATCTTTAAAATCAAGAGGGATTCAAAAGGTAATACAGAAAAATATAAGGCACGTCCTGTTGCTAAGGGTTTCACTCAATGTGAAGGCATCGATTATAATAAAACCTTTTCTCCAGTATCATTGAAAGATTCATTCAGAATCATAATAGCACTTGTAGCTCATTTTGATCTTAAGTTGCATCAAATGGGTGTAAAAATTGTATTTCTAAATGGAGAAATTTATGAAATCATCTATATGAAATAACCTGAAAATTTTGTGATAGGAGATCCGAAGTCTATGGTCTACAAATTAAAGAAATCTCTTTATGAACTGAAGCAACCTTTTTGCCTGTGGTATCACAAATTTCATAAAATCATCAGTTCGTTCGGTTTTGTGATAAATCTTGTTGATGAATGAATATATCATAAGTTTAGTGGGAGCAAGTTTATTTCTAGTATTATATGTCGATGACATTTTACTTGCCACTAATGATCTAAACTTATTACGTGATACCAAGAAGTTTCTGTCAAAAAAATTTTGAGATGAAGGACCTTGGTAATGCCTCTTATGTTTTAGGCATTCAGATTTACCGAGATCGTTCTAAAGATATCTTAGGGGTGTCACAAAAGGGTAATATTGAAAATCTTCTCCAAAGATACAATATACGTGATTGTAAACCATTATATACCCCAATTGCTAAAGGAGACAAGCTAAGTCTCACTCAATGTCCAAAGAACGATTAAAAATTTTAGAGATGGAAAAATTTTTATATGCACAAGTGGTTGTGAGCATTATGTATGCTCAAGTTTGTTCACGACCAGATATTGCTTATATAGTGGGGGTTTTGGGTCGATACATGAGTAATCCAGTTATGGCACATTGGAAGGTAGCAAAATGAGTTTTTTGAGATACTTATAGAGGACAAAGAATAATATGCTCACATACAGAAAATCAAAATGACTAGAGATCATTAGGTATTCTGATTTTTCCTGGATGCATTGATAGCATAAACTCAACTTCAGGCTATATTTATTTGCTAGCTAGAAGAGCTATCTCATGGAAAAGTGCTAGACAAGCACTTATAACATCCTTTACTATGGTAACATAATATATAGCATGCTATGAAGCATCAAAATATTGGCAATTGGCTGAAAAAGTTTTGTCACAATTTAAAGATAGTTCATGAAGTTGAAAGACCACTTAAACTTTATTGTGATAATAAGTCTGCCGGTTCGTTTGCCAATAACAATCGGAGCTTGAAAAAATCTAAACATATAGATATCAAGTATCTGGTTGTTAAAGAACGAGTTCAGAATGAACAACTGTCTATTAAGAACATTAGTACAAACTGCATGTTAGCAGATCCACTTACTAAAGGAGTTCCGGCTTCAGTTTTTCGTGAACATATTGCGTATATGGGTCTCAAATCATATGATGATATGTAATTTTAGTGGGAGTTTGGTGTATTTCGTATGCTTATTATGTAACAGACATGTTGTTTCAGTTTACCATTATGAACTTAATTTTAGTTGATCTCTCTTCAGGCTTCAAAGGATTAAGTTGAAAATGTACATGTATGAATCACATTTCATGTAATTTTTATGCTACACATCCACACACGATCTATGTCATTCATTCGATTCGTATATGTGATCATTGTTTGGGTTTAGTTACGCTCAATGTGACGAAAATCCCCTTGGTTCATTGCTGGTTTGATGATGGACGAGATTGATGAGAAAGTTCGTGAATGATAGCATCAAGTTGAGCTCATAAAGTGATAATTCACAATATTCAGTTAATACATATCTTGTCCAAGTGGGAGATTGTTAGATCTAATCTCTATTAAGTAGACATAGTTATGTATTATTGTGGATTAGCTATCATTATAATCTCATTAAGCGATTCAATTATGTTTAATCTGGGGATTACGACATTCATATGTGTGGGTGGAGGTTAATTATGCATAGAGGTAGTAAATCAGTCATTATTCATTATTGGGCTGACTAATGACTGATTAGAGGCTTAAGCTTTCCTCTATCTCTATAAATCGGAGGTCATAGTCTACTTGGATAACCTGATGCCCATAACCCTCAAGAGAGAATCTCGTTTCCTCTAGAGATCAGGAGGTTACATCATGGATATTCAATAAGACTATTCTCCGATTCAGTAATCTATAGTAATGACGATTAATCTAGTGAATCTAGGTATGTGTTTAATTCCGGTTTATCAATCTGATTATTCTGATGAATCATGATGCATATTCAAGTTCCAACATCAGGAACTCCCTCAATGATTCCCAGTAAGAATGTTTTCTCACACATTTTAGACGATAAGATCATCTCTTCTTGGTGCTCAATGTTTTGAATATCCGATTCAATATATTCCACTGCATTCGATGTTTTGATAAAATTTTTAGAAAGTTTATCGACCTCAGAACCCATCACCCATGACATTCAAAGTACATATAAGTAGAGATGTGATTTTTAAAGAATCAAAGAGCTACGAGTTTGACAAGAAACCCAATGGGAAAAGAATCTCTTTGATCAATGCAAATAATCCTGTTTTCTTAGTGATAACATGCATTTATAACTTGAATTCTTATCTTAATTAACTCATATTCATGCTTATTTTATGTGAATATGATGCATGTTATCATACTTTTTAGGAATTTTCTCCATTGGCATGTCATTTCATTAAAGTTGATATTTATGCATAAATTAGGGATAATTTCATGTTTAATAGATGATTAATCTTTTGTTTAAATTAATAGAAGTTAATCTCAGTTATTAAATGAGTTTTGACTTTAGTAAATGTTTGGAAGGATGATTTTAGGATGAATTTATGATTTAGAATGTTTAATTAGAACTTATTTAATGAAATTTTAATTCATCTTTATTTCCTTCTTGAAAACATATTTTAAAAGACATGATATTAAAAAGAAAAGAATTTGTGATCCAATGGAGAAAATTTGGATTAAAAAGGAGTTGTATTTTGAGAAATATGAATTTCTGAAGTTTTATACTATTTTTTCCGATTTTTATTTGATTTTTAATTGATTTTTTAAGGAATTTCTTAGTTAAAATCGCGAAAAAGGGGGAGAAATTACCTGCAGCTGACGTGGCGAGCGGCGACTGATGTGGCGAGTAGGCCCAGGCGAGCTGACGTGGCGCGCGGGACCACCGCGCCGTTACGACGTGGCACTGAGGCCACGTGGCAGGACGCGTGTGGCCCACGCGTGACGCAAGCGCGACACGTGGCATTTATATCATAATATATAGTCATATCATAGGGTTATCGTACATATAAGCCTATCCACTATGGACTGGCTGAATATGCTATGCGCTGCCCTATTTAAGCGCAATATTTCCCTTTATTTACTCCGTGTGGGACTATGTTCCCACACAGTTCTTACCTTGCAGGCGACGTGGCGGCTTGGTGGGCGTCGGATCGGAGCGGCGGAGATCGCGTGGACCCAAGTCCACGCGATCATCAAATACATCACGTGCGGAAAATGGCGATTTAAGTGGGACGATCGGAGGGCTCACCGATCACCACGTGGCGACAGAAGGAGAGCCCATCTTCATAAAAAAATTAGACCGCACGATTGCGAGCTAACGGCCACGCGACGGCCGATTTTCTTCTATTCTCGGAGGAGATCTGGAGCATCAGATTCAAATCTGACGGCAGCGAAGACACGTGGAAGAGTGGTTCGATCGCGACCCGATCGAACCGCGATCGCGGCGCGATCGAACCGCGATCAAACCGCGATCGTTGCTCCTTCAGCGGCGGAATCGCCTCCAGACGACCGGACGACGACCGACAATTGACCAAGACGAACATTATGGCCCGATCGCGGCACGATCGTGGCCCGATCGTGGCCCGATCGTGGCCCGATCGTGGCCCGATCGCGGCCCGATCGTGGCCCGATCGTGGCCCGATCGCGGCCCGATCGTGGCCCGATCGTGGCCCGATCGTGGCCCGATCGTGGCCCGATCGCGCCCGATCGTGCCGAAAAATCATGCCTTTTTCGAAGCAAAGTTGAAGCTCTTTCCCCGCAGATTTGAAGCCACAAAGCCATGCACTAGAAACCGCCTCCACGATGCTTGAAAACCGCCCCCACGAGCGCGTCAATTGCCCATGATCGTAGGGCCAATTCTCTCTTTAAAACCAATGTATTTCTCCCTTTCAAACGGAACTTTTGATCGATTCGTGAAGGAATTAAGCAAATTTCGAGGAAGATCCTAAGTTCTTCGTGATCCCCCTGCGTTTAGACTCAATTCCGAAGGGATTGGAGCAGGATTGATCGCGAATTCCTCCTTGATTTTATCGAATTTTCCCCTTGAATTCCGAAATTTCGTGAGAAAGGATCCGGGCAAATCCACTCCAAATTCGCGCAAATTGGATCTCAATTCTCGTGGCAATCGGGTTAGCAGTGAGATTCGATCAATTCTCAAGAGGTAATTTGAGTTTTTCTTAGATTTAGAAGTTTAATTTTGCAAATTAAGTGATAGTGTTCTTCATTTTTCCAAAATTTCTGTCCGGAAAAACACTGATTTTGAAAATAGGATATCTCTTTGATTATAATTCCAAATCAGTTGATTTTGGTTTCATTGGGTTCCTCATTTCATCAGCTTTCCGTGGATAGAAATTTCATCAAATTCTGAGTTCATTTGACCCTCCAATTTAACATTTGACAAAGGACTGTTCATCTTAGGTCAGAAGTCAAACGTTGACTTTCAGGGTCAATTACTTTTGATTGACAACTCAGAATTTGTTAATTTTGGTCTTATTGGATTCCTCTGGTTCTTAGCTTTCATTTGACATATAAATTTCAAGATTTGGATTTCATTTAGGCAGTCAATTTGAAGATTTTCTCTGAGGTGTTCATTTCGGGGATTTTCTGATTCTTGATTTTCAATAATTCATAAAAAATCCATTTCTTATCCAAAAATTACAAAATATATATCAATAAATTCCATTTTCTCTCTAGTTTCTAAATATATAATTTTTGTAGTCTTCTGACTCTGTTTGATTCTCTGATTTTGCAGAACATCTATTGCTGGTCAAATTCAACGTTTTGACTTAGACTTTTGACTTTTATCTGTCAAATCCGAGATTTCAATTCTTAAAATCTTTTATTTACCTGATTTATATGATTTCCATATCTTAGATTTTATTTGTACTTCTGTAAAACCCCTTTTTTAACCTAAGTTTGACCAAGTCAACTCTGCGATAAAAGTCAACCCTACTCTCTGTGGATCGACCTGATACTTACCCAATACTTGATTATCATATCTTTTCTTCGTAAGTTCGGTTTCATAAATTTTTTTTGACCATCGTCTTTGTGTTTTAACGACGCACGAAAACGACACGTCACTTAGGTATGGGAGAAAGTGTGAGAGAATAAGGAATAGACGGAGCTTCAATAAATGAAAACTCAAAAAGTGTTGTTCAAAGTCAACTTGTGGATTCCGATGATGAAGAACCAAGGAAATACAGATCAATTCAGTAGGTCTATGATGAAACACATTTTTCATGTGGTGAGAGCTGTTTTCTCTTAGTTTAAGAACCCTCTACTTATGCATCAGCAGTTAAGCAAAAGGCATAGAAAAGAGCTATAACTGAGGAAATCTCTGCTATTGTGAAGAATGGAACATGGACTCTTGTTAAATCACTGAAAGAGGCGAAACCGATTGGTGTGAAATGGGTATAAAGAGTGAGAAAGGATCATTTGGGAAAGATTTTGAAATATAATGCGAGGCTTGTGGTAAAGGGTTATTCTCAGAGGTATGGAGTGGACTGTGATTAAGTATTTTCACCCGTTCTAAGGTTTGAGTCCGATCCGTTCGAATTCTCTAATAGCCATAGCTGCTTAGGTTGATTGGGAAGTACATTTACATGTTAAATCAGGTTTCTTGAACGGAAAGATTGAGGAGAAGATTTATATCACACAGCTTGAGGGTTTTATGATGAAGGGAACAGAAGAATATGTTTAAGGTTGAAGAAGGCCTTGTCTGGGCTTGAAACAAGCACCAAGGGCCTGGAACTTCAAACTAAATGAGGTGTTGGTGAATATTGGGTTTATGAGAAACAAAAATGGCCATGCTGATGATTTACAATTATAAACCTACAGAGAATGAAAAATTACTAGTTGGAGTTTATGTTGATGATTTACATTACTGGATCAAATTTTGAGAGGATTATGGAGTTCAAAGGAGCAATGAAGGCATCCTTTGAATTGACTGATTAAACAGTGTAATATGTGTATATAGTTAAGCCAGAGAGCATATGCTAAAAATCTCCTGGATATACTCTTAATGAGTGATTGGAATTCACCAAAAACTCCAATGGAAGCTCGGCTCAAGTAGTAGAGGATTGAGGTGGTGAAACTATGGATTCATCTCAGTTTCGAAGTTTGATCGGAGTCTGAGGTATTTGATGCATACACGACCCGATCTTACTTTTAGTGTGAGCTATCTCAGCAGGTTAATGGACAAACCAGCCTCGGAACATCAAATTGCATCAAAAAGAGTATTGAGATAGTTGAAAGGCACAGTGACCTTCGGCTTCAAATATGGAAAAGGGAGGAGGAATTATGAACTTCATGGGTACGGTGACAGCGACTTTTCGGGAGACACGTGTGATCGGAAGAGCACCTGGTCAAGTGTTCTTCCTTGATGATTCAGTTAAACAAAAGGTTGTAGCTCTGTCTTCGTGCGAAGCAGAGTAGCATGCCAAGGTGTTTGGATTGCTCGGTTTGTCGGGGAAAAAACTGGAATTAGATCTTGGAAATGATCAACTCCAACTCATCATAATTTCACTTTCTGCACCTCCTATTCCTGTGGATCCAGCAGCGCCACGCCATATGATTGCCTACGTTGGGGAACTCGTCAGAAGCGATTTGCCGCTTCCGCCTCTGTAGGCTTCACAAAAAAAAATGCTCCCTGCGGGCAAGTGCCCTTCCGCTCTTAACTCTCTCTAGCAAAACAAAAATATCTGACTCGGCAGGGACGAAGGGACGCGCGTGAGGAACGAGTGGCGAGATGTGAAGGCGCGAGTTTTGGACCTGATAATTAGTATCGCCTCCCCGCCCAGTTCTATTCGCAGGCCCCTTCTTTTGCAAAACTTGAAAAGGTATCTCATGGCCAAATTTTGATTAAAGCGTTCTCTACCATAGACTTCGGCCTTGAGGGTCAACCCTGCGGATTCTATGAGGAAGGCGGCGCAAAGGAGGATCTAGGGCTTGTTAAGGAAGGCAGCAAGGCTTCCACCTTGCGAGAAGAAAGGGAAAACTCTCGTTTTCTAGCCCCCCCTTCGCCTGGGGCTTTGCGTTTACTTCGTAACCCTCCCACGATAACGGCTCTGTTGTCATGGGGAGCGTTGAAGCTTGCTTCTTCTCCAGAGTTTTCTTGGTCATAATACGACGATCTGTTCTTAATAAAACCGACCTGATTCTCTTGACAAGAGGGATTTCGTGCTTCTGTCGGATCCTCCCTATCTCCTGATCGAGCTTTTGCATGTAGATGTTGCCTGATAGGGCCGATAGTCGTACACTGTGTGAGACGAAGATGAAGGAAGCAGTTTCAGCCGTTGGATTATCATCCTACGACAACGACATAAGATGATCCAAGCTTCAATCGTGAGCGTCCGCGTGGCTGGATTATAACAGCTGGGATTGGCTGGTG
>CM044101.1:3739625-3819724 GCA_024174645.1 Lemna minuta | reverse complement strand
CGCAGAAGCATGCTGAGGTGGCGGGGAAGAACTTGAAGTTAATGATTGGCGGCGGGGCCAGTGAACGGCGGCTGAAGGAGTATAAACCAGGGCCGAAAATAGCAATTGTGTCATTGGGCCGGAAGGAGGGTGTGGCCCATTTCCCTTATATCACCCTCATGGGATGCATTCCGGGGAAGATCAAATCGGGGGATCTCTTTGTGGGCAAGACCAGAAAGCAGATGGGACTGCAGAGCTAAGTGTCTGATTTAAAAGAAAAACCCTATTTTTCCTTTGTTATCATCACTTCTGAACCTCGATGGACGGGCTTCTTTCTCTCTCTGATCTCTGTGTCTCAGTCTCCCTCTCTCTCTATCCCTATCAGCATTGAATCTCCAGGTATCTCTCCCAATGGGCTTTCTCTCTCTGTATACCAGTCTTTCAAATCTATATCCACCTTTGTACTTCTTCCACTGTTTCTCTCTCCATTCATGTTTGTAACTGCATTTCTATACGGGAGGATGTGGGACAGTCTTGAATATTCTTCCTGCTGGACAACTCGAATACGCGAGCTAGCGTTTAGGGAAGGTGACTGTGCAGGTGGCGGCGATTCAACTGACATTAACTCAAATCACCATCAATGCAGACTCCATCTGAGGGAGATCTCCGGGCACTATGCTCAGAGTTGCCTCCATAGGCCCAGCCCGATGATGTCATCATCTTGGCGGCGCGGCGGCGGAGGATAAACCGCCGGTTAGCCATCAATCATACCGCGCGATTCGGGATCTAACTTTAGGGAACTGGGCTCTACTCTACGCCGCCGGAATTCCTGTATAAATTCGAGTTCAATGGCTTAAAGATTATTGTATTTTCTCCCATGGCGGACAAAGAGAAGCGAGGTGGGTCTCTCTCTTGCGCTTCTCTGCTGCTTTTATTGATTCTAGTGGGGATGTGCGTTGACGTGGAGGGGAGTCGGGTACATCTCCTTCTAGCTGAACAGCAAATTCTTGAGGTCTTGTTCTCTCTCTCTCTCTCTCTCTTGTAGTGTTGTATTTATGAGAAGACTGAAGATGTTGTGGTTTTCTTTCAGCGCCATCGGAGTAGGGGTTTCGTCGGGGGGTCGGAGGATTTAAGGAAAGTGCCGTCGGGGCCGGATCCTCTTCATCACCACAGTAGCGGCCCGTGGAAGCCCGTCACGCCTTGACAGTCGCTGGAATCTCTCTCTCTCTCCCTCTCTATTACTATCTCCCGTCTCCACCATACCCCCATCCCATTGCGGCAATTGTATAAACTCTTCGGTGATCTATTTTCACGATTGTGAACTGTCTCTCCCGGTCTTTCTCTAGAAGAGAGAGAGATTCACCCTTCAGTTTTGGCGTGCACCGTCCCTGCATGCACGCAGAAAATTAGGGTTTCCGGGCAGACAACGAGACTAGGGTTTTTCCAACGGTACAAGAGAGAACGTGAAAAACCTAGGAGAAAAAGAACCCTAAAAGTCCGACTTATTCGATGGAATATGAAAAGCACTTCCCGAAAAAGATCAGAACTTAGAAAAGCGTCATACTTTCTCATTTACATTTACTCATAATAATCTCTCAGGAAGGGTAGAGAGAAAGATTTAACGCCCGTCAGCCGACGTGAAGGATTTGGCAAACCCGGCGGGCCGGGCCGGTATGCTCCCTTGACTATCATCAAGGTCCACGGAACTTACTCCGGACACGTCATTAGCCTGCCAGCCTTTGACCATTTGAAGCAGAGGCTGACTGAAGTCAATGCCAGGGAAAGCCTTGCTCGTCGCCATTCACAGGCTCCCACGTGTCAAGCAGACGGCCCAGCACATTCACCGCATGACCCATATCGGGCCGCTGGTTCGGATCCCTGCCGGCACAGTGCCCCGCCAGCTCAGCCACGACCCAGACGCTCTCCGGTATATCTTCCGCCAGCTCTATCGCCGGGTCCAAGGCGGTCAACAGCCTCTCCTTTGACTTCAGACGTTGAAACCACGTGGCGAGATACTGGCTCTCCTCGGGGCGACTCTCGTCCAGCGCCGCCAAACCCGTGACCAATTCCATCAGCACCACCCCAAAGCTATACACGTCCACCTTCGTCGTCACTTTTCCCGCCACTGCCACAGAACCAAGGACATAGGCATAAAATAAAAAAACCCACCAAATGATTGCTTACCGGCGTACTCAGGAGCAAGATAACCGAACGTTCCGGCGAGCCTGGTGACGACGGAGTTCTTCCCATCGGGGGCGAGCTTGACGAGACCAAAGTCGGAGACCTTGGCCCTGTAATCTTGGTCCAGCAGGATATTCGACGACTTGAGGTCTCTGTGGATGAACGACTGGTGAGCCAGGTTATGGAGATACTCCATCCCTCTGGCGACGTCAAGTGCCACCTGGAGCCTCCTCTTCCAGGACAAAGGCTCGAGTTCGAGCTCCTTCCACTCGAAGAGATGCCTGCTGAGAGCTCCCCGGGGCATGTACTCGTAGACCAGGAGTCTCTCTCCTCCATCGATGGAGTAGCCTAGGAGAGAGACTAAGTTCCTGTGACGAACTTTGGAAAGAACGGAGATCTCGGATTGGAATTCGTCGATCGCTTTGGAGCTGATTATTACGGATTCCATTCGCTTCACAGCGATGGCGGATCCGTCCTGAAAGAGGCCCTTGTAGACGACGCCGAATCCCCCGCGTCCGAGCTCGTTCGTCGGAGAGAAGTCGCCGGTGACTTGCCGGAGAGCCTGGACAGAGAGCTTGAGCTCGCTGGATTTGGATTTTGAGATTTCATCGTGCTCTTTGGTGAGCTTGATTACTTGGTTATGTTTTGGAGATCCCTTCTCTACTACATCTCTGCTTCCTTCTTCTGATATCTCCTTCTGCCTCCGGCGGAGGAATATAATGGCAACCAGCGAAACCAGAATGATCAGGATAAGAACCGGAAGAAAGATTAAAATCTTCTTTGAGTTTCTTGATAATGATGAATTTTTGCTCGATCTAGGTTCGTCATGCTGCAAAGTAGTTGGGTTTTCTGGATTCTGAGAAGAATGTGAATCGGAATTCGATAATGGAGAAGGAGATCCGTTGAGAAGAGGATTCCCGTCGAGGAAAACTTTAACGCTGGTGCTGAACTTGGGAACCGGAGGGCTGAAGTTGTTGGAAGAGAGATTCAAGAACCTGAGTGACGTTAATCTGGTAAGATTTGAAGGAATATTGCCGGAGAGATTGTTTCCTCCAAGTCTGATGTCCACCAAAGAGAACAATTCTCCCATAGAAGGGCTGATATAGCCGTTGAGCTTATGATTCTGCAAATTTATAACCGAAATATTCTTCTCCATGCAAGAAATTCCCATCCACGAATTCAAGCAAGGATCGTTCCCTCTCCACGACGCGGAAAGATCTAACGGATAGTTAACTCCGGCGAGGAATTCTCCCAGTAAGTTAACCTGCAAAGAACAGGGCAATCCCGGTACCTCCTGGCAGAAAGAATTCCCAGAAAAAGAGTATTCCTCGATCGAGAGCTTCGGAATCGGCCCGACTAATCGATTGTTGCTCACTCGAAGAGACTGAAGTTGCCCCATGGAAGCAAAGATCCCAGGAAGAGGGCCAACCAAGAGATTATCATCGACCCAGAGGCGCTTAAGAGAAGGGGAAGTGATTGACTGAGGAATTACACCCGTGAATTTGTTCCCATGTAGCCAGACGTCTGTGAGGGAATCAATGGAGGAGAGAAAATCGAGGGATCCCGTGAGTTTCTCCCCTCTCTGGTTATTCAACCACAGAGTCTGCAAACCCAAGTTAGATAATTCTCGAGGAACTTCCCCCGTGAGATTATTGTACGAGAGCTTCAGATTCGTCAAAGAAGTAATCTCCCCCAAGAAACCCGGAATTTCTCCCTCCAAATTGCAGCCACTCAGTGACAAATTAAACAACTGCGTTGACCTGGAAAGCTCTCTCGGCAAGATCCAACCTTTACTTTTGTTCAGAGGATTATAATCTAGAGAGAGAACCCGGAGATTATCCAACCCGAGGAAGAAATCTGAAGGAATTTCGTTAAACTGATTTGAACCCAAGTAAGCAAACTGGAGCTGCGAGAGACCACTGAAGGAAGGGAGACTTCCGGAGAAGTTGTTGACTTGCAATCCTACATTATAAAGCATGGAGAGTTTGTTAAAGTTCTGTGGAAGCGAGCCTTTGAGACCAAGCTTTGCGACTTGGATCTGAGTCACTCTGTTCCCCGAGCAGAAAAATATGAGCCCATTTTTGAGCCGCAGGGATCCTCGTCTCCAGCGGGCCATTCCAAAAGCTCTGGGTTTTCCAGTCCTCGGCGGAATTCTTCGAGAACCGCGAAGTCTCCTGGATCTGTCTCCCCGGAGGAGAATAAAATTAGACTGAGAAGTAGAGAGAAGAAGATGCACGAATTCGTCATTGCAGAAGAGGAAGACTCGAAATCATTTCCCTCCGGAATTCGGCAGATGAGGTCGCTCCATCTGAAGAACTCGCTGAAAATCACGCGAAAACGGAAGATTTGGAGTGAAGAAAGTCTAAAGAAAACTAGTCACCCCTAAGAGAGTAAATAGCGTAGGAAAGGTGGGATCGATGGAAACCGAGATCTGGAGAATTCTGCCCTGGACCGGGGCATCTCCGACGACCGGAGACCCGCCGGCCGGCGGTAGGTCCGGCCAATTATGCCTTTCTGCCGATATGGGCCCCCCTGCTCTCGAATTACGCTGAAAACCGCGACGTGGGGTCTTAAATTCAATTTAACTGCTTTTTCTCTCTCTTTGCTCTCTTGCCACGTGTTCGATGGGTCAGATATTTTTATCTTATTATTTTTCTACCTTCTTTTGTCCGATTTATTTCTGTTAGACTTGATTTCCTTGTGAGGCCCAATTTCCTATTCGCAGCCCAGAGAAGCCCATTAACAAGTAGCTCGGCTAAAACCCTAACTGCCCATTTTCTGCCGCCTCGTTCGACTCCTCGAGTAGCAGTCGACTGGAAATTTCTCGCCATGGTTTGTTCTCAATGTTTCTTGCGATTGCTGTCAGTTTAATTCTGGTAGATCTGACGATCTTATATTTTTGTATTTTATGATACAGCCGCAGGGAGATTATATCGATCTTCACCGGAAGCGCCATGGATACAGGCCAGACCATTTCGAGAAGAAGAGGAAGAAGGAGGCGCGAGAAGTGCACAAGCGTTCCGCCATCGCGCAGAAGGTTCTAAATGTTGATTTTTCGTTTACTTTCGATCGCTGTTCCTAAATGGACTTATCGATCGTTCAGGCTATTGGACTCAAAGGTAAAATGTTTGCGAAGAAACGATATGCGGAAAAGGCTCTCATGAAGAAAACGTACGTTTTGTTATCTTCATTTTCCTTTTTTGTCGTCTTTTTCAGTATCAAGTAATGGTTAAAGCTCGTGTCAATTACAATTTAATATCCTGTTTTTTCTTTTAATAGGCTTGCTATGCACGATGAGTCAACTTCTCGTCGGAAGGTGGATGATAAGGTTCACGATGGAGCACTGCCCGCCTATCTCTTGGACCGTGATGAAACTACTCGAGCAAAGGTATAATATAACTGATTACCGCTGCATCACTTAATTAGAAGTTGACTTAACTTTTTGAAAATTTGCTTTTGTTTTATTAAGGTTCTCAGCAACACAATCAAACAGAAGAGGAAGGAGAAAGCCGGGAAATGGGACGTTCCCTTGCCCAAGGTATGATTTTTTCTACTAGCGCTCTCTGCTTTTATTAGGTGTTGGCTATCAGGATGGATTTTCGTGATTCCATGATGATGGAAATCTTGGCAATCAATGAAATGTCCGATTACTATTGTGATAGATGAACTGCCCTGATAGATTGAGTGGTTGATTATGAACGGCCCCTCGTGTGTTTGGTCCTAATGAACCCAGAAAAAATAAATTCGTGGGCCCATTTTTGAGATTTAACTAGTGGTGAGCTGATTTCTCTCTCGTCCACCACTGAAGAGAATCATTGTTCACTGCGCGGATCTAATGGCCCAGACTTAAGTTTCATTTATTTTTACGATTGTGACAATAAATGGCCCAGAATGGCTGGCAATCTCTCGTGAAGCTAACTAATGTGATTGTCTGATTGATTGAGACCTCGATCTCAATCAATCAGATGATCTCGAACGAAATATCACCTAATCCCCACTCTTAATTTGGCATGCGGCATGTTT
The DNA here is from genome assembly GCA_024174645.1 of Lemna minuta. Classification (NCBI taxonomy): domain Eukaryota; kingdom Viridiplantae; phylum Streptophyta; class Magnoliopsida; order Alismatales; family Araceae; genus Lemna; species Lemna minuta. The sequence continues at coordinate 3,813,541 of CM044101.1, read as the reverse complement.
AATGATAGATTTTGTTCTTTTAGGTAAGGCCTGTTGCTGAGGAAGAAATGTTTCGTGTGATTCGATCTGGAAAACGAAAATGTATGTGCTTCTACCTCACGTCGGTTCCATTTTTAACCTAATTGAGTTTTATTTACAAACTAAACCCTTGTCTTCTATTATCCCAGCCAAGCAGTGGAAGAGGATGGTGTCTAAGGTAACCTTTGTGGGGCCCGCATTCACCCGGAAACCACCCAAGTATGAGCGCTTCATCCGCCCAATGGCTCTGCGGTTTACAAAAGCCCATGTCACCCACCCAGAACTTAAATGCACGTTTAATTTGGAAATAATTGGAGTGAAGAAAAATCCCAATGGCACTATGTACACCTCTTTGGGTGTTGTTACGAGGGGAACTATTATTGAGGTGTGTAAAATTGTTTTCCCCCTTCCATAACAATATTTCTAATAATTGTGTGCTTTTTTACTGTTAGGTCAACGTAAGTGAGCTTGGTCTTGTTACCCCTGCCGGGAAAGTCGTATGGGGTAAAGTCCTCTCTTTTTTGTTTCTATTTTGTTCTGTTTTTTTGTGTGTTTTGGGGTTGACTGATATTTTTTCTGCAGGGAAATATGCTCAGGTCACAAATAATCCGGAGAATGATGGATGTATAAATGCCGTTTTGTTGGTCTAATCATATAATGGTTAGTTGGCTGATTATTATGCATGATTTTTTTGTTGTCTGAAAGTAGGTTGATTTAATTTCATTATTTCTGTTGTGTAAATCTTGGTGGCCTTATCTGATGTCCCAGAGAGATCTTATGCCATGAGCAAGATGTTTGGAAACGTGATTATTCTTTTTACTGTCTCTCTCTCTCTCCCCCTCTCACTTCTCCTCATCCCCCATCACTGCCGCCATCCTCCAGCTCATTCCTCTCCTCTACCACTGCCATCCTTTATCCTACTTCTGCCCTCCTCTGCCAGCCACCCTGACATTGCCTGCGCAGCCCATGCCACATCTCAGCCCAGTCATGCTGCGGGCCATGCTGGCCAAAAACATCCTGAAAGGGTCAGTTGGGAGCCTTAGGTCTATTGCAATTCCTTTTCTTCATACTCACTCTTTCAATAATCAATTATCTACTTCTTTGGATATAGATTTTCTTAATCACATGCATTACTTTTGAATGTTTAATGATCTGTTATCTTTTTTTCTGTTCTCTACGCATTTGGACGTAAGAGAAGAAAGAATCTGCAGGTTTTATAACAAAAATGCAACATTAAATTACACCTGAAACCTAATAACCTTGGGAAAATTATAAAATGAATGTTGAAATATTTCTACTGACGTACTCATTGAATATCCTAACCAAGTTCTTAATGCTTTTCTTAATCATTCTGCAACTATATTGCGTTTACATTTGTACTAACTTGAAAATAATTTTTATCAACCAGTCGAGTGCATTGAGTTAAAAGCTTTGGACGAGATGGGCAAGGCACAAGAGTCTCATCATTCAAAAAAATGAGAACTGATGGTCTTGGATTGCTTCCTAAGCGCACTCAAGAGGATACTGACAGGAAACTTGGAAAAATTCTACCATGAAAACCTTAAAATACAGGAGACCCTTTATATTGTGGGATCAGCCATCCTCCCCGACCTAGGAATCACAATCAAAGGCATGATCTTCGCGGAACCAGACGATTGGGATACCAATGTTTTTCTCTAGATTTTTTTTTTCAGTCATTCGATAAGAAAATCCCATCGTTCTAGGATGCAACTGACAATAGTTCGTTATTTGTGGATTTCAAGGGCTAATGAGTAGTGCAAACGATATGTTCTACCGAGTATGCTGAGATATTTATGCTGCACAACGCTCAATCTCCTACATATAACTTCTAATCGCATCAAATAACTCACTCGTGCATGATCAGTTTCTTGGGATGATACATGAGCAACACCCGCAATAATCAGATCACATTCAGCTCGAAAATTTTCAAAAATTATCCGATGCTTACTGGCAGTGATGCAAATATTCAGATGCTTTTGTCTTTTGTCTTGTCAAAACATTTAGATGCTTCATTCGTCCATGCAAACTTGCCCTTCTTGCTTTCAGTCAGATGAACTGCAAATGCCTAATCCCCGTAAACGTCACTCTTGGTGGATGGCTTTGCCTTCAAATCCATCGTTTATGGATTTGACACTTCAGCCTTTCTATGTCACATGCGCTAACATGATACTTCTAATAAAAAATTAAGAAACGCAGATTTATGCCGTACTGGAATCAAGATAGCATAAAAAATACAATGAAGAGCTTGCCAATGATCCATCTTTATGACCTGGCTCATCATCATCCAAATTCATAGAAACGCAAGGATATGAGCCCCTGTGAGTTGGAAACAAAAATTTTCTATTCTAATGTTTTTATGAAGTCCTCCGAGAATTCTTCTCTCTCTAATCATTTATATCTGTGTAACATGTATACTGACATCATTACAGACATACCATGATTTCCATATGAATAGAGGAGCCAAAATTACCAAAAGATGAATCGATTTCAAATATTTCTGAGTCCTGTTCCTGCTTCATTTTTATCTAGAACACTCCCTCAATTCTGTTCACTCTCGTATGTGTTGTTCATTCTAGCACCTTAAAACGTCCATTTTGGCTCTCTCTCTCTCTCTCTCTATCTCATTTTTTTTCGTCTTCTCGACTTCACTCTGTATCTTTCTTCACTTCCTTATTCACATTTTCACTTTGGTTCTTCCTCTTCCTCTCTTTCTTCCTAACCTTGCTTCATCTTCACGTTAATTACTCGGTTTTGATAATTTTTTATGTCAAACAGCACGCTTTCCTTCCCACGAAATCAATACGTTATTAAGGATCCAAGAATCCCGTCACCAATCAGTTCAAGATAACTTAAAAACCCAGAGTAAAAACCTTACTGCTCTTGAGCTGAACCTCTGCATCTATCCATGGGTAGATCCCTACTTAACAGAAGAAGCTGCACCAGACAGAATCGGAGATAACGGAGCTCCGTTCATGTCAACCAGTCTAACTCTCGCCGTGGCCAATTGTGAAGTCAAGTCTTCCACTTCAACCTTCACCACATCCCTCCTATTCCCAATATCGGCAAAGTACCGGCTAGCACAGTACATACCAACCGCAGTGACAGCCATGCCATACACATTGGTCGACAGGAGGCGCACCGGAGTCGAAATAGCCGCCGCCAAGGGCCCGCCGAGGAGCGATATGGCCTGCCCACTCTGCCCTACCACTCCCTTATCCACCACCAGAAGCCCTGTCTTGCAGTAAATAGCAAAATCTTCGCAGTTACTCTGAAGACATTATAGCATCTAAATCCATTTCCCAGAAGATGAATCGCTCTGTTAACGACTTTGTCTGCCTCATCTGAGATAGCTAGAGTGCAAGTTCCTCCTCTCGCTTTAGCCAGGAAAAGGGCAGGATTCACAGAATACTCAAAGCGGTAAAGGATACCACCAGAAAGGAAGCAATCCAAACAGCAGGACACTACCCCGCCAAGATCTTCATTCTGATTAGTGCAAACAGAGCAGGGAGCTCTCGTGGGCACAGAGCTAGAGAGCAAAACATCGAGTACCGTACCCGTTCCCACTTCTTCACCTCTTCCTCTGGTGAAGTGGATCACTTTATTGTTACCCACAAAGATTCCTGAAACATAGAAACCGCTGAAGATTGTAAAAAAAAGAATTTTGGTGAAAAAGTAGAGGGAAAAATTTGTGCAGACCGTGGTGGGCATAGATGTAAGCTGTTCTCCAGGAGTAGATGTGGTCTCCAGGCTTCAAGCTTTTCCGGTCAACTCTGCAAAATCATCCAAACAAATGGTTTCCAAGATCGAAGAAGAATAGAATTGAGAATTACAGAGAAAAAAACCTGTTAGAGAGGAGACCCATCGCCCTCCTGCTCGGAAAAATGGGAATAGAATCGATTTGACGGAGCCGCTGTCAATCTTTCACGCAATTCGGTTTAAAAAGGAATCTAGCCGCCCCCATTCCGAACGCACTATCTTTTGCGCGTAAAGCGGGTTCCAAAGCACGCAGTCCGATCCCTGATACTTTGAAATATGGTCCGAATAATCTCGATAGTACAAATCTGCCGACACGCGTTCTCTTGGCCCAATAGTAAAAGTACAGCCCATTTAGGATAAGGAACGAGATTCATGACTGACGGTCGTTTTGGATAAATTAAACAGAAATTCAGATTGGGAACTAAGAAAATTCATCAAATCTTTTGCGATCGTAATGACAGACTCTTCTCCTCAGCCTTCGTCGGTGATCGACGTATTCTGGGACGAGAGAATGCTCAATTATGAACCCCTCCCCGGCGTATTCGACTCCGGATTCGATCCAGGATTCCTCGACGTGCTCGACAAGCATCCAGAAAATTCCGATCGCGTCAGGAACATGCTCTCCATCCTCCGTAGAGGTCCGATTTCTCCTAAAATCTCGTGGCATCAGGGAAGATCCGCTGAAATTTCGGAGCTCTACTCCTTCCACACAAAAGGTACAGCCGCGAACATTTGATTTTTATTATTGCATAACGTTAAATTATTAATTTACAGAGTATATCGAAGAGCTCGTGCAAGCGGACTCGGAAGGGGGGAGAAAATTGTGCGAAGGGACGTTTCTAAACCCTAGATCGTGGAAATCAGCTCTGATAGCGGCGGGAACGACTTTATCGGCGATGCAGCATCTTTTAGAAGGGAAAGGAAAGGTCGCGTACGCTTTAGTGCGGCCGCCAGGTCACCACGCGCAGCCGTCTAAAGCCGACGGGTACTGCTTCTTGAACAACGCTGGACTGGCGGCGCATTTAGCTCTATCCTGTGGCTGCCCGCGTGTAGCGATAATAGACGTCGATGTTCACTACGGCAACGGCACGGCCGAAGGATTCTACGCCTCTGATCGGGTCTTGACGATCTCCTCCACATGAATCATGGGTCGTGGGGAAAGTCGCATCCGCAATCTGGATCCATTGAGGAGATTGGAGTAGGGATGGGTTTGGATATAATTTGAACATTCCTCTGCCAAATGGGTCAGGCGATTCCGGGTATGAGTACGCGATGTTGGAGCTCGTTGTTCCTGCTGTGAGGGAAGTTTGGTCCATCGATGGTGATCTTCGTCCTCGGGCAGGATTCGAGTGCCGTGAGTATCTATACTGATGTTTGGATAATTGCATGACAGAATGCCAAAAGCTATAGCTGATAGTAACGGCGCAACTCTATTTCTTAACTGTTACAATGCTTACGCCTAATTTTGTTGTTTGCAGTTTGACCCAAATGGAAGGCAGTGCTTGACGATGGAGGGGTACAGGAGGATCGCTGGGATTGTTCGCGACCTAGCGCGGGAGCATGCCGGCGGCAAGTTGCTTATCGTTCAGGGAAGGCGGATACCACGTGACATACTCCGCTTACTGTCTCCATGCAACGTTAGAGGGCTGTGGGACTGGGAGAAGCTCCTCTGTTGACCGATCCCATTGCGTATTACCCTGAGGATGATGGTTTGACCGTTGAGGTCGTTAACTCTATAGAGCGCCATTGGAAGAAGATGATGATTCCTTTATTCAGGGATGTTTGATCTCTCTCCTCCATTAAGAATTTGGTTCCATTTAGTGCCAGAGCAGTCTCCTGCCGTTCTTTTGCTCTCTAGCTGACGGTCGAGGTAGCCCGAGAGATTCGAGAAAATGAGAGAATATTCCAGAGAATCCATACGACAAAGCCACGTCATTAGAAAGAGGTCGGCTACCGCCCGTGTAGTCCCCAGTCTGCGTCATTTGGACCGGACACGTGGACGGGCGAGGGTTCGCACACTCTGGAAACTTGCACGGCACCTGTAATTTCATCCTGCTAAACTATTGGCCGAGAAGATCTCTTCTTTCTCTCTCTGGAGTCCTACCCTAACCAGAGGATTTCGCGATTTACGGAGAAGAAAGACGGAGCGAAAGGAAAAGAAAAGCGATGAATTTCGCAGCGGATACGCGGCCCTCGACGGCGCCGACGGCGGAAAAGGCCATTTCCTTCATATCCAAAGGCTGGAGAGAGGTAAAGGACTCCGCCGACGCGGATCTCCGCTGATTCGCGCCCGAGCAAACTCCTTCAGGAAGCTCGCCACTTCGATTGACCGCGAACTCGAGAATTTCATCAACTCGGCGCCCGTTTGGACCTCTTCGTCGATCTCCTCGTCGTCGTCTCAATCGCCCCTGACGATGATTTCGTCTTCGACTTCCATTCCGGACCTCGAATTCGTCAAGAAGATTCAGCCCAAGTTGACTGAATTTCGACGGGCGTACTCGTCGCCTGATTTTAGCAAGAAAGTTTTTGAGAGATGGACTCCACGAGCGAGGATTAAACTTGATCTTTCCGCGATTAAGAACGCTCTGGTGTCGGTGGGGGAAGTCGAGGGCGAGATTTCAGACTTGGATTCTGATAGGAGCTGGTTGGTGGGGCGGGAGGAGGAGCAGAGAGAATGGGAGCCGATTCGGAAATTGAAGACAGGTTTAAGGGAATTTGAACTCAGGAATCCTCCTAGTGAGGTTTTTGAGAACTTCAAGAGGGCGGATTTCATGGAGAGGTTGAAATTGAGCCTGGTATGAAGTTTGATATTTTGTTTTATAATTTTATCGTTGTTCCTTTCCTGGATTTCTCGTATTTCTGGTGATTTTGCCTCTTTATCTGTCGAAGTGGATTAGTCATTCCCCCGTAATTTAGTATCCTATGATTGGGAATTTTCCTCGGTGATGGGTCAAAGATTTCCTTTTTTCCTAATTGAGCAGTAGTTAAACGATGAATGACTTAAATAACCTGTTCCGCAGAAGTCAATGTCGTGGGACTCTCCAGAATCAAAGGTCAGTTAATTTTTTTTATTTATCTTACAAAAATCATCAACATACTTGGACGATGATTAGTAGTGTGTTATAACCGTATCCATGTTTTTTAATCGAATTCGATTTTCTTGCCAACTCTCACTGCGTATAATTCTTGATTCGTTGCCTTCCATCCAACGGAAGTAGTTAGTGCTTTTCTAGCTCAAGATCAATGTTTGATGATTTCTGAGTCGGGTGTCTCAGATAAATGCCTCTTTTATCCAGCCAAGAATACACTCATGAATGATGTTAAAAGCAAGAATTAGTTTAGGTGTCAATGATCTCTGTCTAAATATCTTCAGTAAAGTGACATGAAAACGTAAATTGAATATAGAAGTAGCTTACTCGAAGATGGAAGTAATCTTTCTTGAATTTTTGCATTAATTGAAATTCGATGTGCCCAGTTTTTATGTTATTAATAACTCTCTCACCGTTTTCAGGAAGTGCCGCCATTGGATGCCTCCGAGCTATTAGCCTACCTCATCAAGCAATCTGTACCCATCTTCGATCAACTCGGTCTAAGAAGCGGTATATAATCAAGAAACCGCCTTTTTTATTTCATCTAAATAACACGTTTAATCCTTTTTTCTATTTTTTTGACATCTGATTACAGACATATGCGATAGACTAGTACGGTCTCTCTGCAACAACAAGCGGAAAGAGCATTCTACATACGACTCTATTTCCTCTATCCTCGATCAAGAGAAAAACGACCCCCTAGATTTCAGAATCTCCAGCGTCCTTCAGAGCACGGGTCACAACTGCGATGGCGGCCCGTGGATCGATCCCTCAAAAAACAATCCCCACGGCGACCCCGGGAAGCGACATGTGGCTATCGTCACCACGGCTAGTCTCCCCTGGATGACGGGAACTGCGGTCAACCCTCTCTTCCGAGCCGCGTACATGGCGAGATCCGGGAACCAAAACGTCACCCTTCTGGTTCCCTGGCTCTGTAAGTCAGATCAAGAGCTTGTCTACCCGAACAACATGACCTTCAACTCCCCCGAAGAGCAAGAAGCTTACATCCGTAGCTGGCTCGAAGAACGCGTCGGCTTCGAACCCCAGTTCAAGATCTCATTTTACCCCGGAAAGGTAGCCCTCTAAGTTTGAACCCGTTATTTATTTATTCATTTACTTATTCGCTTATTTTTTTGCAGTTTCAAAAGGAGCGACGAAGCATTCTCCCGGCGGGTGACACGTCGCACTTCATCCCCTCTAAAGAAGCCGATATAGCAATTCTGGAAGAACCAGAGCACCTCAATTGGTACCACCATGGCCAGCGCTGGACGGACAAGTTCAACTACGTCGTCGGCGTCGTCCATACCAACTACCTCGAGTACATCAAGAGAGAAAAACACGGCGCCCTCCAGGCCTTCCTCGTCAAGCACATCAACAACTGGGTCACACGCGTTTACTGCCACAAGGTACCCTCAACCCTTTTTTTCTAGAGAGAGAAAGTGATTAACCCGGGGACGACAGGTTCTTCGTCTCTCCGCGGCCACCCAGGATCTGCCCAAGTCAGTCGTGTGCAACGTGCACGGTGTCAACCCGAAATTTTTGAAGGTGGGGGAGCAGATCGCAGCGGAGAGGGAGAACGGTCAGCAGGCGTTCTCCAAAGGCGCCTACTTTCTAGGTAAAATGGTCTGGGCGAAAGGTTATCGAGAATTGATCGAGCTTCTCTCCAAGCACAAAGCCGACCTCCACGACTTCAACCTCGACGTCTTCGGCAACGGAGAAGACTCCCTCGAAGTCCAAACAACAGCCAAGCGCCTCGACCTCAACATCAACTTCCTCAAAGGCCGCGACCACGCCGACCACTCTCTCCACCGCTACAAGGTTTTCATAAACCCTAGCGTCAGCGACGTGCTATGCACGGCGACGGCAGAGGCGCTCGCGATGGGGAAATTCGTGGTCTGCGCGGACCACCCGTCGAACGAATTCTTCAAAGGGTTTCCCAACTGCTTGACCTATCAGACGTCAGAGGATTTTGTCGCAAGAGTGAAGGAAGCATTGGCGGGGGAGCCGAAGCCGTTGACCGAAGAACAACGGCATAATCTCTCGTGGGACGCGGCCACTGAGAGGTTCACCGAGTTCTCGGAGCTGGAAAAAGTTCTCGCCCGCAGCCCCGCGGGAATGAAGAAGTCCGTGTCGTTGCCGAATCTTAATGAAGTCCTCGACGGGGGTCTGGCTTTCGCCCACCACTGGCTTACCGGGAACGAGGCCCTCAGGCTCTGTACAGGTGCGGTGCCCGACACAAGAGACTATAGTAAGCAGCACTGCGCTGATCTGAGGTTGCTTCCTCCGCGTGTACAGAATCCCGTCTACGGCTGGTGAATTGGTGCTCGCTGCCGTCCTGTAGCTATGTGTCTGTCTGTCTTGCTCCTCTTTTCTATTTATTGTTCTGGTTACTGGTTAGGGTAGATTGTATAGTATCTGATCCCCAGAGAGTTTTGTTGAGTATCGTGTTATTTGCAACGACGGAGAGATTTATTCAGTGGACACCGGAGGCCGAGAGGAATAGGGCTTGTATTCTTGCTAACGGATATTAGCCCACTGTGGAGCCAGGGTAGCATGTCATTTTCATGTAGGAGACGACAGAATAGGAGAGTACAGGAGTTTAGAAGATTAGCCAAGGCTTGTATTGTAGATAAGGAAGATGAGCTTGGATGAGTGAGAGAGAGAGAGAGAGAGAGAACCTTAGGAACCCTTATAGCATAGAAAGAGAGGAGATTCTCTTTCTCTTACACAAGTTAGACCATTAGTAAAAGGATCAATAAGAGATGAGATTATGATGCATAATGCAGCGAAGATGAAGGTGGAGCTGGATGGGGTGGCAGCAGCAGTGGATCCCTAGACAAAATTGATTCATTGGTTTGAAATTTCTTCCGTCGAAGAGCTTTTGATCAACTATAGTCAGGAGATGAACAATAAATGGCACACCTAGGACTTCTATAACTATAATTTGAGTAGGTCGAGAAACATGAGTTTCACTTGAATAGAGGAAAGAGAATGATTATCTTCTTTTGCCATAAATATTGATAGGAGCTTCTAGGCCCCTTCGAGCCCTAGTGATAAAAAAATAGGGATCCGTAAATGAGAATGCAATGCGCTCCTTCTAGGTCACAAGCAAACTAGAGATTAAAGGATAACAATGGAAACAAAATAGAAGAATGATGATCGAGAGGGAGACGGAAACAAATCGGAGAGAGAAGAGAATGAATTGTCATTGTTTCTGCCTCTATCGATTATTTCATTAATAGAATATTGAAGTTGAATTTCCCAAATGTGCCCTTGGAGCTTGTCAACTATCAAAGGCAGGGAGGAGGGGAAAAGAGATACTATTAAAGAAGGGCATAAAACCTTCTAAGATTTATAAAAGTTGACAAAACCGTGTTTAAAGGTATCATTATCAAAGTTTAGGTGTATCTTTCTTGATCCCTCCATGTGGCACAATTGCAACCATCCATTTAACCCCCTTTCTTTCCTATATATTTTTCAAGTGATGTGGAGTGTTCCATTATCGACGACACCAAAAATTCCCCTTTTAAAGAATGAAGGTACCACTATATGTTTGTAGCGCTGACTTTCTGATTTGTAACATATACTTATTGATGGATATTATGTGGCCTATAAGCCAATCACACTTTCATGTATCTTGTTTATGTTTATTGAAATGAAATTTATTTATTGTCATTCTTGTGTGATGTTTACAATGAAGTCCATGAGTATGTGCAATGACTAAGTGAATTATGATGAGATCATAATATAGTGATCACTAGTCTTTAAACATATGTTCTAAACATTCCTATTCGTGGGACATTCGAGAAGGACATCAAATTATCCGGAAAGAATAGCACTATCTAATCCAACTCATATGATGAGTATGACTGATCCTATAGCCATCGGTGTGGAGATACTAAGGATAGATAGTGGGTGCTATTTGGAGAAAGAGTTCATTGAATTGATCCGTATGAATCCCTGAATGATAATATACCTAGCTGTCAATCAGGTTGATTCATGTCATGATTGTGTATGTGGTCCTTTGACTTGAGACACCAAAGATATCTTGTGGATGGATGATTGTGTTTTGATTATGACTTACGAATCCCTAGTCATGAGATATCTAAAACTTCATATATTGGATACGACATGAAGTCCACGAAGATGATTGTATGATCAAGATGGGATCATCCACCCTCAGTATATGAGGAGATCAACTCAAGGAATGAGATGCGGTTAAATCCTTGGCCAAGGTAGTGGAAATATTAGAGAAGTTGTTCTCAATGATTTCCTACTCGCATCAGTACTAAATTGAGTGACCGATTAGGGTTTGACAATTAACCATACCCTAAGTCATTCATGAGTCTCGTGTGGATGAAGGATTATACGTACACGGTAACCAATGACGGCAAGGTTCCATGAAAGAGTTCTAATATACTCCATATCTCCTAGAGCACGTGGTGTAGCTTGGCACCCACCGGGCTGGCGACTCAACTTGTCGATTGGGTTAAATCGATCCTTAGTCAATTAATCTATATGTTGATATAGTTAATTGATAAGGAGGACCAATAAGTGTTATTGGGTTGATAGAGTCATTAACTAGCGAGATATATGGACCTAGAGGGTCACACACATAAGGTTAATGGACGTCGGTGGATATAGACATAATAATAAGGGTTTTTGTGAAAATTTTACATTCCCAAAGTCTATAAATAGGGGGAGAACGACCATAATAGTGTTGCCCATGCAAGCCTAGTGGAACTTCTCCTCCCTCTTCTCTTCCTCTCATGGTGACGAGTGTTCAAGAGGAGATCTGATAGTCTGGAGACTGTGTGGATACCGCTAGAGGTCGAACGCTTGAACGGTTGAAGAACTCTTTCAAATGATCCAAGTAAGTATGAATTTTATTCCATACTAGATGATAGGATCACCTAGAATGGATGATGAGATCATCCATTCTTGGTGCTTCCACGATGTTGAATGTTTTGATTCAACACCTTCTGCTGCAATCATTATTTTGGATAAAGATTTGGAGAGCTTTTTCGAGCCTCAGATCCCAGCACTTATATGAGTTGCGCTGATTCAAAATTTTATCCTGCTTCGTCAGTACTAATAAGGAGATAGAAAGCAACTAACTGTTAGACATACTCCCTTCGCAAAGCTTGGTATCTGAAAATTCTGAAGAAATTTTGAGCTCTAATTTTATGGGCAGATTTGTATTTTTACCATCCATTCATCAAAACCCTTTGATTATAAAAAGGACTGATAAAGTGTAGGGTTTTTTACAATTTTTTTTATGCTCTTAACATTAGCTAGCTAGAGGAAAGAGAGTAGCAACAAGTCATCATTTTGTGTACGGATCAACATTTTCAATGAGTTTCTTCTTTTTTAAAAAAATCATTTGTGTAGGATGCAAGACTCAAAAGAATGGTTGAAATAGGGATATCACTATAGTGAGTTTTGAATCATGCTTCGATAAAAAGTAAATTATGATCTTTCATTTCAATCTTTATATCTGATTCTCTAATCATAAACCTTTAAAATGTCATTTTCACTATTGATCTTGAATATTTTCATATTCACAAGGATATTAAGATATTTTGGATCATCATATGCATCGTAACACATTCATCTCACTTCTCTCATTGATCTCATTCATTTTCTCAAGAAAAAAAAAGTTATATTTCCATTTAGATCTAATTACCTTCCTCTATGTTGTTTCACCCTATATTCACTCTATACTTGGTTCTTTTTTATTAAGCTGAATCTAATTTATCATATAAGTCTAATTTTCTAAAAACATTGAATTTAAGCCTTCAAATTGGACTTATCAGTGCCCCTCCCTCTTATACAAGCATGAAGAACTCAATCTAATTAATTAAAAGGACAAGAGAAGAAGGTTAACCTCTTTGACCCTTCAAGAATGTTTTTTACCACCTTTGACTTGTCAAGAATCATTTTTACCATCATGGACTTCTAAGAAATGGGATTGCCTAGTTTCCTAAAAAGGTGGAATGGTTTTAAACCTCGAAAAAGATGATTGACCAACCTCCTAAAAGGGTAGAAGACCCATTTTATTCTTTCCCATCTTGATCATTTCCATCCATGCTCTCATTCTATTGCACCTAAGTCCTTGAATTCATATAAATTCAAAAAAATTTGAGAGATTCAATGAAGCCAAATAGGGTTAGTCTCATAATATAAAACTACTAAAAATAATGCATATTAGTTCTTAAATATTAAACTCTTATTTAAAACATATCAAGTCATTAGGAAAAGTGTGTTTATGTTATTTAGTTGGTCATTATTACCTAAATATAGAATTTGATGCATGGATGCAGTTAATAATTTACGTTTATTAAATATCTCTCATTTTACTCATTGCTAGTCCCTCAACAATGTCTGTTAGGTTCTCCATTCGTAGTCCTTTTAGCATTTGATCTTTAGAAAATGATATAAAGTATTGACTAGAATTTTGACGAATCGTGTCACCCCATAGTGTCCAAATTCCATCCTCTAGGTCAACCTCTTGGGATGTGTGTGAAGTGCTTAACCACGATGAGTGAGGTTGAGTGTATACATGGGTTTGATTCTATTGGCATGAAAAGATTCTCACTCTATCAGAAAAGTGTAATTCTTTACCATTCTACATAGACATCACTCATTCTCATATGTTGGCATCTTGTCACGTGAAGACCCCGCTTAAATCATCTCCCTCCTTGAAAGAGCACTTTAAGGAACCATCACATTCTTTGTGGCATAGAATTAAGGAATGCAAAGATGAACTTCGAAAAAGCCAAATGGGTCTAGTCAAATATTATGAAAATTTTTAAAAAATGATGCACATTAGGACTTGAATACTAAGTATTATATTTAGACCATATTTAGTCATTAAGAGAAGGTTATTTATGTTATTTAGCTAGTGATTAATATCTAAATATGTCATTTGATGCTTGGATGTAACTAGTAACTTATAGTTATTAAAAGCCATATTTGACTTAATTCTTTTCTTTTGTTCAGATTTTTGGTGGATGTGTTCTGGAATATGTTGATATAATCATTCTCATATGTCTAGATAATCCTCCAAAAATTTTGGAAGGAAATCTTCTCTGTTGAGTGTTTTTAATATTCTTACATTTTGCTAATAAATCTCTTAATTTGACCTTTAATTTCTGGTTTGTTTCATGATGTTTATATCTGAGCATCATTGAGTTGTGCTTTCATTCACAAAAGTTCCATTCAAAATTGTATTAAATTGGAAAAAAGCTAATTTTGATGATATTTTTATCATTATAATTTCTTGAATTTTTAATCAAAAATATATTTTATTTTTAAAGAAATTTTTTATAGAAATTAATATTGAAAAAAATTTAAAAATCCAAAACATAAAAGATATTTTAGAATATATTTAGTTTAACTAAACATTAAAGTTGAAATTATAAATAATTTACAAAGTCAGAGAATTTATAAGTATAATATATAAATTAAAACATAAAGATAAATTAAATGAAATGTGACTGAAAACTTACAATTTACTTTCATCTTACCTTTAATGCAATGTTTGGCATCATCTAACATCCATTCGATCATGTTTGGCTTCCTTAAGTAACTTTGAACTTCACTTGAGCATACACGAGAATCTACGTGTTTTTGTCACATTTGACAAAAATGTATAAATCTACCACTTTAAATTGATTTCATTCTAATGTCAGTTTATAGCCAATTAGGTTATTCATTATAAGCTATCACTTTGACTTGGAAAAAACATATAATTGAAGCCTATAAATTAAGGATTCTAAAGAATAACAAATTTCCAAAATGATATGACTTATCCAAGTACAAAGGAGGTTTTTTAAAACTCTGAAATATAAAAATGTTGAAAAAGTCAAATGAGTCTACCTTAGAACTCTATAAATTGAAATATCTTCTTTACTTCACCCTACTAGTGTCTTGCCAAATGATAGTGCAATAGAAGGGATGCACTATTGTTTAAGAGCGTTTTGGTTTGAAATTGAGTATTTTTGGTGCAGAAAAATATCGAGGAACTAGTTGATCCCTCTGGTAGAAAATAGACAATTCTTGAAAATAATAAAAAATCAAGGTTTATTACACACTTTTTAGATACTAATTGAATTTAATCCATTTATGTCAAAATTCTTTATACATTTATATAAAACCATCATCAAAATTCAACCCATTTATATATTTTTCCCATTTAAATTCTTCATTATTTTATATAAGATACAAGATATACTATCTCTTGTTTTTAAAATTTTCATCCACTGTATTCATCTCTTCCATCTCTCTCTCTTCAAAAGAAAGTACTCTTTCAAAAGCTATGTTCCCTATGAATTTGGCCCTTACCTAATTTTCATTAAAGTAGTTTTGAAAAATTAAAAACATTTTTATATGAATTAGATTTTCACAGATTATATCACTATCAAGTTTGTTAGGTAGACAAGCCGCTTTGGAGGTGTTGAGGGTAGGTAAGCGCCAAAATGCAGCCATTAAAATGAAAATTACATAAAAGGGGAAAATACTCAATTGACTAAAATATAGAATTAACACTTGCATAGTGTTAAGTCAAGGTCGAATCCATAGAGAATCAAGTTTAAAAAATGACCATCATTGACACTAAGACGAATTCTAGTATTTTGGATAAAAATGATGCTAGATGATAGTAATGATATATATATATATATATATATATATATATATATATATATATATATATATATATTCAAAAAAAGAGACAGAACAAGCTTTATTGTGAGGCTAAGATCATGAAACTTGAGGGATAATCTCAGGAGAAATATTAGAGAGAAGTTAGATAGACATTTGGTATCTCCCCTATTTATAAACAAAGTGATACATGACAAAGTGATACATGAGAAAGTGATGTGTGAGGAGAGATAAAAATATTAGAAGAAATGTTAACTACCTAGCTTTCACCCAATTAGCATTGGATTGAGGCTACTCTTGCACAATCATCCTGACAAAGATCTAGAGAAGAATACACCATAAAAAATGGTTTTTTTATATTGACAAAAGAAGTGCAAAAATCAGTCTAAATCATCAAGAATATATTGGGGATCATTTGACTCATTGTTTTGAGTCACTAGAAGCAAATTTCTAGGAAAAAAATGAGAGAAAATAAAAGAAATACATGAACATCTTTTCACAAAATGACATTGATTTTCATTTATTACACTTCCTCTTTAGAGGTTGGAATTGCTAGGATGTCACCATATCACTTTTAAAGGAGAGGACACAAGAGAGACGAGAGAGATTAAGAGATAATGTTGAGGCATATATTGATGGATATCATGTGGCCTATGATATCCATGTATCTTGCTTATTATCCTTGAAATAAATTTTATTCATTGTCAATCTTGTGTTATGTTTGCATTGAAGTAATGAGCATATGCTATGACTGAGTGAATTATTGACAAGATCATGGTATAGTGATCACTAGTCTTTGAACATATGTTCTAAACATTCCTATTTTTGAGATATTCAAGAAGGACACTCAATTACTATAAAACTATACAATTGTCTGATCTAGCTCATATGATGAGTATGACTGGTCTTGTGACCATTGATGTAGAGATAATAAGGACAGATTATGGGTGCTCTTAGGAGAATGATCTATATGGATCGTTGAATAGTATTATACCTAACTATTGATTAGGCTGATTCATGTCACAATTGTATACGTGAGTCTTTTAACTTGAGATACCAAAGACATCTTGTAGATGGATGATCATGTTTTGATTATAACTTACAAATCAATAGTTATAAGATCTCCAAAATTGTATATATTAGATAGGAGAAGAAGTCTTCAAAGGTGATTGTATGACCAAGAGGGATTGTTTGCCCTTAGTGTTTAAGAAGATTGATTCAATGAATGAGATGTAATGAAATCTTTAGCCAAGATAATTGAAATACTAAAGAAGAAGTTCCCGATGATTTCCTCAATATATCTGTAGTAACTTGGGTGATAGATTAGGGTTTGATAGTTGAATATATCCTAAATTATTCATGAGCTTCGTACGAATCAATGATTATATATACACAATAATTGATGATGAAAAGGTTTTATGAGAGAGTTCTTTTATACTTCATATTTCTCGCAACATGACGGAGGTTGGATGCTTGAGTAGCTTCAAGCAGTCCTTTAAATTATTCTTGCACGCATGGTTTTAATTTATACTAGATTATATGATCATCTCTTCTTGGTTCTTAGTGCCTCTTCATGTTGAATGTTTGATTCGATAATTTTTACTGCATTTGATGCTTTGATCAAATTTATAGAAGGCTTACAAACCTTAGATCCTAGCAACATCAACTAGTTGACTCTTGTTAAGATTTCCAATGAGACCAAGAACATCTAAAATGGATAATAGATGAAGAATATATGACTATTTTTGTGATCAAACCCTTGTTGTGGACTGAGCACCACTAGAAGGCAGAGGCGCTACTTGGGTTTTTTCTAGTGATGGTGAAACTAGTGCTAGTGTTGGTAAAAGATTTGTTGGCGCTACTCGCAAGAAATTGCCACCATTATTAGCAATCCCCAAATTCATGTGATGTGGGGCCCACTTTCTCTTAAGGCACAATGGACATAACTGCTAATGGCTGTCATGTGGGTGATGTATATTATGTGGCCTATATGCCAATCCCACTACCATGTGTCTTGTTTATGTTCATTAAAATGAAATTTATTCATTATCATATGTAATGACTAAGTGAATTAGTGTTAAGATTATAGTACAATGATCACTAGTTGCTGTATTATGTTCTAAATATTCGTATTTTTAAGATATTTAAGACCAACATCGCATGATGAGTATGTTTGATCTTGTGAACATTTATGCAGAGAAAATAAGGATAGATAGTGTGGTTATTGAGTTGATCCATATGAATCCCTGAATAGTATTATACCTCATTGTCAATCAAGTTAATTCATGTCATGGTTGTGTGTAACATCTTTTGGCATGAGACACCAAAGACATATTATGAATGGATGACTATCATTTGATTTTGAATTATGAATCCCTACTCATTGGATCTCAAAAACTTCATATATTGGACATATCATAAAGTCCTCGAAGATGATTGTATGGTCAAGATGAGATCATCCACCCTTGGTATTTAATGAGATTGACTCAAGGAATGAGATGTGATGAAATACTTGGCTAAGGTAGAGTAAATAATGGAGGAGTTCCCAATGATTTCCACCATGCATTAATACTAACTTGAATGACTAATGATAATTTGAAAGTTAATCATACCTGACGAGACGAGACCGCGAGGTCGTTGATTTCACACGGTCTCGTGTCAAAAATAATTCCAAACTTACCAATTTGATGAAAATGTATCAAATTGAAGGGTATAATGGTAAATAAGGGTTGAATCCACAGAGAAATAAGGAATTTCTTGATGTATTCTTCAAAATTGATCAAATCGGACGATGACCTGATCATAAAAATTGGGGAAAATGGTAAATTATGAAAGATAACTTCAAATCGATTCCACGAAATCAAGAATCATCGAATTTGGACTTGATTTCGTGGAGAAATCGAAGATTGAAGTGGAGAGAAAATTTTGGACGAAGAAATCATGATTTTAATGAAAATTAACCAAAATTAAACCTTAAATCCTAATCTAAATAGAAATCAAACTTAAATAAACTAAATCTTAGTAAAAACTGCTTCCACTAACCATGATTAGCGACCAGATTAACTCGATTAAACTGATTAATCGACAAAAACACAGAAGAACGCGTTCGCGAGTTCAAGTTGCAATTTTTACAGATCTACAGGACGAAATCTTGTTTTCAAGGGCTCCGGAGGTGCGGAATTGAAGCTAGAACACGATGAGATCAAGAGAAACGAGGGGAGGTGTCTAGACAGATCAATTTGTTTGATTTCCACTCGAATGCTTTAGAGTCCGGAAGAACACTTAGTTTTATAGTACATTTGGGCGTAACCGTCCGATCGAAACGATCGACGGTTACAATTGAACGGTCCATCGTGGACCGTTTCCGTTAAGTCGTAGCCGTCTGATCTCGATCGATGGCATGGATGATCCGCGCAGATGACCGTTATAAAATGCGCCCTTTTGCCGCCGTCGGATCGTGATCCGACGATCACGATGCTCCCCGTAAGATCGAATCAGAACCGTTATAACGCTTGTAATTAAAGCACGTGCGTTGATCGGATCCGGTGGACCGCGCGTCCACTCGATTGGCGCGCTCCGATCGTGATCCAACGCCCTGATTTCAGCCACGTGTCCTGCACTCAAATAAACTGTGTGGGACTTAGTCCCACACGGAGAAAATTAAAGTGAAGCATCAAGTTTATAATGTGCGTTAAATCGAAGGGGTAATAATTCCCTTCCGATAAGCGGAAGGCTATACTTATAAACTATACTATAATAAATATAAATATCGCGCATACGTCACATCGCCGCGTAGGCCGCGTGGGCCCACGTGGCGCTACCACGTGGCCCGGAGTGCCACGTCGCATCCACGTGGGTCCCGCGCAAAAATAAATCACATTTTTGCTCTTTTTTAATTTATTTTAAATGATTTAAATTGAAGTTAATTCAGAAAAAAATCTGAAAAAAATCCCTAAAAATAGAAAATTCATAACTTTTAATATATAACTCCAAATTAATCCAAATTTCTTTCATTTGATCCGAAATTTAATTTTTTATCATTCTAAAAGATAAAAATTGATAAATAATGAGAGTTTTAATTTTCATTTCAAAAATACATTTATATTTTCAAAGATTTTAACTTAGAAAAATATAAATAAATATTTATAAAACATTTTCTCTCATTATTTTAACTTTAAAACCTCTATAATCTCAAGTAAAGATAGGTTATTAATTATTTATCTTTTAAATCATCATATTTAACCCTAATTTAAAGTATTTTTGAGATTATAATGACTTTTTCATAGAATGATAGAAAAATACACATAAGTATGATAACATGCATGTAAATGAAACCATTTATACCTTAATATGCATCAAAAATCATGTTTTATTATGTTAATGTAGCATGTTATCAATACCCTAAGTCATTCATGAATCTCGCGTGGATGAAGGGTTATACATACACGTTGACCGACAAAAACAAGGTTTCCAAATGAGAGTTCTTAAAAACTCCATATCTCTTAGATTGTGATGTAGCTTGGCTTCTAACAAGTTTGGAGCTCGAATTATTGATTGGGTTAAATTAATCCTTGATTAATTGACCTATATGTTGATATAGATTGTGAGAGGGATCGAGAAAAATAGTGGAGAGAGAAACAAAAAAAAGACGGCGATAGGGTTTCTCACACACACACACACTGATGTGACATCCCCATAATGGGGTTAAATAGAGAGAGAGGAGAGAGAGAGTCCGATAGTGGGCCAAGCCCACTAGAGAGAGAGGAAGAAACAGGGAAGAGGGGCCCATCATCTTCTAACACTCCCCCTCAAGCTGGAGCGTGGAGATCGAACATGCCCAGCTTGGAGCCCATGGTCTCATATGCAGGGCCGGGTAGAGCCTTAGTAAAGATGTCTGCCAGCTGATGTGAGGAAGCAACATGTGGGGTACAGATGGTACCATTCACCACATACTGTCGAATGAAGTGGCAGTCAATCTCAATGTGCTTCGTCCTCATGTGGAAAGTTGCATTACTGGCAATGAATGTTGCAGCCAGGTTGTCACAATACATCTGCATAGGCTCTCCAGGCGGAAAACCCAACTCCGTAAGAAGAGAGCGCAACCACAACAACTCCGCTGTGGTATCGGCCATAGCTCGATACTCGGCTTCAGCACTAGAACGAGATACGATAGACTGCTTCTGAGAGCGCCATGTGACAAGGTTACCCCCGACATAGGTGGCGTACCCACCATGTGACTTCCGGTCCTCCTTGTCGCCAGCGAATCCAGAGTCAGAGTAGGCCTCAATGCGCAGATGGCCATGTCGTCGATACAAGAGGCCCTTCCCCGGAGCTCTCTTTATGTACGCCAGGACTCGGTAGACCCCTTCCAGATGGATAGCGCGAGGGGCCTGCATAAACTGACTCAAAACACTAACCGCATAGGAGATATCCGGGCGAGTCACGGTGAGGTAGATCAATTTCCCCACAAGTCGTCGGTAGAGGCCTGCATCCTCCAGAAGTGCAGTAGCATGGTCCCACCAGTCCACATTCTGCTCCATGGGTGATGGGGCAGGCTTGCACCCCAACATCCCTGTCTCGTCCAGTAGGTCAAGTGCATACTTCCGCTGACAGATGGACATCTGGCCCGAACGGTAAGCAATCTCAAGACCAAGGAAGTACCTGGGTGGAGACAAATCTCGAATGACGAAGTGCTGAGCCAGATACACCTTGGTCGCAGCAACCTCGGCGTCGTCACTACCAGTGATGATGATGTCATCGACATACACAGCCAGAATAACACATCCACGCGGGGTGCGTTTCCTCAGAACTGTGGGATCGGAGACGGTAGAGACAAATCCATACGAGAAAAGTAGCTGGGAGAACTTGTGGAACCACGCGCGAGGGCTCTGCTTCAGCCCATAGATAGCCTTCTTGAGGAGACATACCTCAGAAGACTCCCCCTGAGCAACATACCCAGGTGGTTGCTCCATGAAGACCTTCTCCTCGAGGTCACCGTAAAGGAAGGCATTGGACACGTCCAGTTGATGAAGCGACCAGGACTGATCCAGAGCGATGGAGAAGAGTACACGAATGGAGCTGAGGCGGGCCACTGGAGAGAAAGTCTCATGGTAGTCAAGACCGTAAGCTTGAGAAAAGCCACGAGCGACGAGTCGCGCCTTGTAGCGAGCAACGGAGCCATCAGGATTGTACTTAAGGGAGTACACCCACTTGCAGGAGACCACGTTGGCATCAGTAGGGCGAGGAACCAACGTCCAGGTCTCGCGTTGGATGAAGGCCGCATACTCCACATCCATCGCCGCTTTCCACGCCGGTACCTGCAACGCCTCAACATACGACTTGGGAATTGACTCGGTTAGTACGGCCAGGGCAAAGGTCTGATAGTGGGGAGAAAGGCGGACAGGAGAGACGTGATGGGCGATGGGGTGTTGCGTGCACTGACGAGTGCCCTTGCGAAGGGCAATAGGAAGGTCAAGGTCACAGACGGGAGGTGGTGGGGAAGGTGGTGGTGACACGGTAGCTGGACCAGGGGAGGGCGGCGAGGATGGAGGCTCCACCACAGGCAGGCTGGGAAGAGAGGCAGGAGGGGGTGACACGTCAGGCAAAGGAATCGGGGTAGAAGAAGAGGAGGG
The DNA here is from genome assembly GCA_024174645.1 of Lemna minuta. Classification (NCBI taxonomy): domain Eukaryota; kingdom Viridiplantae; phylum Streptophyta; class Magnoliopsida; order Alismatales; family Araceae; genus Lemna; species Lemna minuta. The sequence goes on along the minus strand of CM044101.1, from coordinate 3,791,361 downwards.
CAGCAAAAGAAGGTCAGTACCTGTGGTGACAGATACCGAAGGAGGGGGGGATGGTGAGGAGACATCATAGCTAGTCTGGGTAGATGTAAAGTAGGGAATGTCCTCATGGAATGTCACATCGGCCGAAGTAACGTACTGGTGCTGATCAGGGAAGTACACTCGGTAGCCCTTCTGAGTCCGAGAGTAACCGACGAACACGCCCTTGCGTGCCCGAGGAGCCAGCTTGGATAGGCCGGGGGTGTGATCCTGAACAAAGGCGGTGCAACCGAACACTCGCGGGGGTAGAGAGAAGATGTCAGCCGCAGGAGTCAATCGCTGAAGAGGAACATCACCTCCAAGTGCAGCGGATGGGAGACGGTTCACCAAATATGTGGCAGTCAGAACAGCTTCACACCAGAGGTACTGAGGTACTCTCATGGCAAGCAACAGTGTGCGTACCATATCCAGAAGGTGTCGATGCTTCCGCTCTGCCACCCCATTCTGCTGCGAGGTATATGGACATGTAGTCTGATGGACTATCCCATGGGCCAAGCAGAGGTCCGCAATTGCCTTCTGAGTAAACTCAAGTGCATTGTCCGTGCGCAAGACTTTGACCAGAGTCGCGTACTGGGTAATAATCTCAAGTAGAAAGTGCCGGATGCGAGAAAGCACCTCCTTCCGGCTCTTCAAGATATATGTCCAACTCGCCCTGGTGAAATCATCAACGAACACCATGTAGTACTTGCCCCCCGTAGGAGATGGATGCGGGGCAGGACCCCAAACGTCGCAGTGGACCAAGTCAAACGGGCGATGAGTAGGCGGACCAAAGGCGCGAGGGATACGACGATCTATGATGCTTCCTAGCTCACAAGACTCACAATGAAACTCGAGATAAGTTTAACCACTGGTAGTGTTTCCTTAAGTTTGACAAAAACTAGGATGCCCCAGCCCGGGCAAAGGCTATAAACGAGAGTCATGAAGAGAACTAGAGGAAGCAGAAAGTGCAAAAAGGGCTTGAAGTCCAGTAGATGGAGAGTCAGCCACCAGCTCGTAGATCCCACGTCCATTTTCACGGCCCAGTCCAATCCTCAAACCCGTATCGAGATCCTGGAAGACGCAGTGGTGAGGAAAGAAGAAGACACCACAGTGAAGAGCTTTAGTGATCGCACTGATGGACAGGAGATTAGCTGGGGAACCCTGTGGATATACGTAACATTCTCGCAAAGGAAGGGAAGATGTAGCGAGAGACTGTCCGGAGCCAAGGGACGTGACAGTGCACGACCATCAGCAATACTGGACGTCAGGAATAGAGGTTTCAGGCCCAGAGGGAGGTCAGAATGGTAGGGAAACCGGTCATGTGGGAAGATGCTCCCGAGTCAATAACCCAAGAAGTACTATGAGGAGTTGAGATAGATGGCATGCACTGGAGAAGATCCGCGTCCTCCCGCATAGGAGGCTAAGCTGCTGGTCAGTGCTGCAAGACTGGCTGAAGGTGCCGCAGTCGGACAGAGTGAGGAAGCCCGTGACGCCTGAATATAGGCCAGCTCACATGGAGATAGGGCAAGACTGACCGTTCCCGCAGCCGCGGAAGTAGTCGAGGAAGATCCTTCTGCCATAGATGCAGTCGAGGGTGTCTTGCCTCCAGAGGCAGCCATAGCCCAAGCGGGCTTCCCGAACTCCTTCCAACACTTATCTGATGGATGAGTCGACTTCCCGCAGTACTTGCACGGTGGATAGGAGGTCCGGGTCTTCCCGGAATGCGTGCTCTTCCCAGACACCCTGGGAGCCCCACCTGAAGCAATGAATGCCGAAGTCTCAGTGGGCTGAGGGGACTGGGAGGTGGGCAAGCTGTCCTGCACGCGAAGTGCAGCTGCAAAGATCTCCTCAGTGGGTAATACCCGGGATCCCCAAGCACTGTCCCCCGAATCATATCAGCCGCTACGGACGTAACCCGCCGAGGAATGCTCCCGCTCGGAGCTCATCACGGTACCGTCTAAGCGTATCAAGATCCAAGACAAGTGGCTGATATACCTCGAGGTTGGTGAAGATAGCATCGAATGATCCATAGTAGTTCTGGAGTGTCCGGGTCCCCTGGCGACAGGCGAATAACTCCTCATATAGACGAACTGTCCGGCTCACGTTGCTCTTGTTGGCATACATAGTCTCCAACTTGAGCCACGAGGGCACGCGGCGGGACGGGTCATGCTGATAGGCTCCATAATCTGGTTCACGACGCTGGATATAAGCCAGGAACAGACGGCAGACTCCAATCTGCTCCACTCAGAGTAAGCCGGGTCCGATTCCAGGAGCGGAGGATCAGTCAGATGATGCTTGAGGCCGTGAGCGTTGAGGAACTCCGGGGAAGGCGCCTCTCAGGGGTCCATAATTGGTCCCATCAAAAATGTACGCCGGCTTGGCGAGGGCGCTCACAATCGAGTGCTTCCCGGACGATGGAGATGGCCCTATCAAATTCTGCGGCTGAGTGGTCGCAGATGAGGGGGACATGATTGTCTCGTCCATGGGAAGGAAAAAGGGGAAATCAGACAGAGATCAGGTGGAGATCAAAGTGGCGGCGGTAGTGGCAGGGCAGGGGCGGCGATGGCCCGGTGAGGCAGCAGCAGCGGCTACAGGCAGGGTCAAATAGGCGCGTAGCACCCCAGCAGCGGCTACGGTGCGAGTCGGGATGGACCAGATCCGTGGCAAGGCAGATCCGCGGCAGCTGCAAGGCAGATACGCTGCGGCGGCGGAGCAGAACGGGCAGATCGGCAATACCAGAGCAGATCCGCAGCAGGGCAGATCAGCGGCAGCGGCGGAGCAGGGAGCGCAGCCAGCGCAGAGTTGAGCAGGCGGCGTCGGTGGACCAGCGCAGCACAGCGTCGCGCAGAGTCGCGGCCGCACAGAGTCGCGGCAGTGCAGGATCGCGACGGCAGCAATGCACGGTCGCGGAGCAGGGCAGACCGGCGGCAGTGCAGGATCGACCGCGTAGGGTCGCGACGGCGACAGGAGAGCGGCGGCGGTCCTCCGGCGAGTTGAGCAGTGGCGGCAGTGCAGCGTCGCGGCCGCGTAGAGTTGCGGCAGTGCAGGATCGCGACGGCGGCAGTGCAAGGTCGCGGAGCAGGGCAGACCGGCGGCGGCGCAGGGTCGACCGCGTAGGGTCGCGACGGCGACAGGAGAGCGGCGGCGATCCTCCGGCGAAGGTAAGGTAGAGCGATCTCCTCTCTATGGTAGCTCTGATACCATGTGAGAGGGATCGAGAAAAATAGTGGAGAGAGAAACAAAAAAAAGACGGCGATAGGGTTTCTCACACACACACACACTGATGTGACATCCCCATAATGGGGTTAAATAGAGAGAGAGGAGAGAGAGAGTCCGATAGTGGGCCAAGCCCACTAGAGAGAGAGGAAGAAACAGGGAAGAGGGGCCCATCATCTTCTAACATAGATACTTAATAAAGGTTAACCAATAAGATATTATTTGGTCTATATAGATTATGTGTTGGGATCTAAGGTCGATAAACCTTCAAAAATTTTGACCAAAATATCAAGTGCAGTGGAATAAATTGAATCTTATATTCAAAATATTGAGATACCAAGAAAAAATGATCCTATCATTTAGTATGTATGAGCAAATATACTTACATAGTTCACTTTAAAGAGTCCTTAAAGCTATTCAAGTGTCTAGCCTCTAGTGATAGCTCTGGAAGAAAAATCTACTCGATGACATCCTCACTACGTAAAAAGTAAATGACATATCAGTTTGATATAGGTGTATGATAATGTGTCATTGATGCACTCATTTCCATCATTATAAACAGATGTCAATGCATAATTCTTGATAGCATAATGTACATTATCACATTTTTTATTGTATTTTTGCATTCATCATGTCATTATGCTCATATACTCAATTGACATATATTTATTGCTAATATAAAAACATGAATATGTCCTATCATGAAACATGATTTAAGTTGCTTATATTAAGAGACTAACCCTAGTAGTCTCCTTCAAATTTAAGTGAGTGAATTATCACATTCTGCCCTTAGCTTGTCCACAATATTAATGGATTTGGCTTTTGTTCATTCGCAAGTGGACCCCATTTTTCATCTTCATCTACACTGATAGACACATGGGTAGCACTAGTGGAGGACACAATGTTGATGAATAAACAAGAACCTCACTTTTCTCTCAAGAAAACTCAAGAATGTCAAAGACGATGAGAAAGTGATTATATTGAGAGGAGAAATAGGTTCAAATGCAAAAGAAACATGCAAAACATTATGTCCATTATAGGCACCTATCAAACACGTGCAGTGCATGCTAAAGTGACATACATGAATGTTTTAACTTGCAATGCCATAGTGGAAATGTACAATAACAGTGAGGAAGTAGAAGAGAAGGAGACAAAAAAGGAGAAGAAGAAGAGACACAAAGAAGAAGGAAGGAAGACATGGTAACCTTTGACAGTGAGCAAACCCTACATGCAATCTAGAGAGAGAGAGAGAACGATGGAGAAATAAAGAGACCGAGGAGAATTAAAGATATCGGCCATTAAGGCCCATATTCCCTCACACTTTCCCTCAAGCTAGAGCATAAAGACCAAACCAGCCTAGCTTGAGAGAAACAGACTCCTAAGAAGTTGTGCTCAACCCCTTGATAAGAATTTCAGCTAGCTAATGGAATAAGCCAACATGAGGAGCAATAATAAGCCTCCTAATAACATGTTGATGAACTACATGGCACTAGCTGTTGATGTGTTTAGTGCACTCATGGAAGGTTGGGTCGTTTGCGAGAAAAATTCCAACTTGGTTATTACAATACATTGGCATACCACCATGTATTTGAAAACCAAGCTCTCTAAGTAATGAATATACCCAGAGCATTTCAAAGGAAGCATGAATCATGACATGATATTTTGTTTCTACACTGAAGAGAGAAGCAATGTGCTACTCCTGACTCTATCATGTGACAAGGTTGTCACCACCAAAGGTGAAGTAACCAAAACTGGATTTCCTATCACCCTCACCACTTGCATAGCTGGAATTAGAGTAGGCATCCAAAAAAAGATGATGAAGAAGCAAATAATGATGATCACATCTAAGAGAATGTTTGAGATATATCCAGTTATGGGAATAGTAGCAAGCTAGTGGATCTCTAGGGGTGCATGCATAAATAACTTGACAAGACTGACGAAACGCTTTCGTGCCGTCGTTGAATACACACAATCTCATGTCAAAATAAAGTCCAAACTCATCAATTAAAGGATTAAATCACTAATTAAGGAGTATAGTGGTGAATAAGGGTTAAATCCACGGAGAAATAAGGGAAATTTTTGAGATATCTTTGAAATTTGATCAAATCAGACAATGAATTGAGGTTAGAAATTAGGAAATTTAATATATTAAGAAAGATAACTCTAATAAAAATCCACGGAATAAAAAATCACTGAATTTAGATTAGAATTTGCGGAGAAATTGAAGTTTCAAATTGAGATAGAAATTCAATCGCGAAATTTGATGAAAAACCAAAATTAAACTGAAATTAAACTTAATCTTCGATTCAAAATGTAAATCTAATGCTAAATGATGAAATATTAGGATGAAAACATGCAATCTAACCCAAAGTTGTGCTCGAAATGATCCAATTAATCATCGGATTCATGGCTTTTCATTCCGCGATTTTGAAAACAAAAATTGGTGTTCAATATGTGATTTCTTACGATTCCCTCAATCAAATTCTGATTTATTGCACTCCTCGGATGCTGAAATGAGTCAAAAAGCTTTAGAAATCAAAATATTATCAGATTATGATATCTAGACAATTCAATTTGCTCGAAAACCCAATAATGGTTTTCCGTCGCGAAGAACATAAATATATAAGTGAAATTGGGCGTAACCATGGGATGCGTCGATTCGATGCGATCCACGGCCTGAGATTAAATGCCAATTGACGAATCAATTCGGTTATGTTGCGTCCGTCCGATCGGTGATGGAGCGTCCGGATTAAGCCACGTCGCGCGTGAGAGAGAAGGCGTCGTTTCATCGCGTCCGTTGTATATTCATCGAACAATTGCGATGAGTGATATGTCCATCGGGTGCTTTAAATCTCAATCGTTATAACTCGAGGATGAACGGCTGAGATTAAATGTCGTTTAATCGAATCGACGTCTAATAAGATATCGCCACGTACCCCTGTGAGTAAGTGACATTCAACGCACGTGGTTCAATCACACGATCGGATGTCTCACATGGTGCCACATCACTTGAAATCAAAACGAAATAGAAAGTCCCACACAGAATAAATTACTGCATTGAATCGACTATATAAGATACGAGATATTAAGTGGTTAGCTTAAATCCTTAACGGATGCTCCTAACCACTTATTAATATCGCGCACACGTGTCACGCACACACACGCGTGACACACACACACGTCACGCACACACGCATCCACGTGTCACGCATACACGCGTCGCCACGTGGCGACGCTCTCCCACGTCAACGCAAAGTAAATAAAAACATTTTTTTATTTTTTTAATTATTTTAAAATCGAAAATAGAGTTAATTAAATTAAGAAAAATTGGAAAATTCATAACTTTCAAAATACAACTCCAAATTAATTAAATTTTTTTTGGATCAAAAATTTAATTATCTATCATTATAAAAAGTCAAAATATTAAAATAGTAAGAGAATTAATTTTAATTTAATAAATACACTCATGTATCTTATAAAATAAATTTTAAAAAATACATGAGTGTAAATAAAAATCTTTTCTCTTATCATTTAATCATGAAAACATAATTATGATCTTAAATATAAATAGGATTAGAATCACATTGTTTAATTATGCATAATTATCCATAAAATGATGTATTTTTAGATCATAACATGAAATTACATAAAATGATAGAAATGTACTTAAAATATGATAACATGCATAAAAATGGAACAGTTAATGCCTTTATTTGTATTAATATTCATGTAAATTCATATATAAAATGCATCTTATCAAAGACCCACTATATAAGTGACATCTTAAAGTGTAATGGACAAATAGATGAGCTTTCAACAAGCCAAAAATAAGGATGGACATTTTCAAGTAGTGGAGAAGCAGTATCCCAGAAATTAGGCTTATTATGAAAGGGAGATGATTGGAGTTTTCACCTAAGAAATTTGATTTGCGTAGGAATATCAAGGATATATTTTCGTTGGTTAAGAACCAACTTTCCTAGTCAATAGGCAAGTTTGATGCCCAAAAAGTATCTCGAAGTGCTAGAATCTTGAATAGAAGGGTGTTGATGGAAGTAAGCCTTGGCACTAGCTATATGAATGGCATCACTCTTGGTGACCAAGATGCCATCAACCTACACAACTAGTATAACACACCGACTAGGAGTAGATGATAAAAAAATTGTAGTATCCACTTCACCAGGGGTTAACCCTTCAAAGTGCATAAGCAACATAGCTTGAAAAAACATGCACAAGGGCTTTGCCTTAGATCTTAGATAGCACGATGGATGTGAATTACTTTAGTAATTTCCCCCCGAATTGGCATACACAAGTATTTGTTCCATGAAGATATTTTTTGTGAGATTTCCATTGAGAAAGGCATTGGAGATATTGAGTTGATGAATAGCCCGTCCTTAGTTATAGAAAAGGAGGAAAAAAATACATATGGAATTGATACAAACCATGCAAGAGAAGTTTTTTTAGTTAATCTGATATATTTAAGTGAACCCACGAGCAACCAATCGTGCTTTACGATATTTACTTGTCTTTTCAAGGTTGTATTTGAGGTAAATACCCATCTACATGTAATGACGTTTGCATCAGCTAGTTGAGGAACCACCACAGATGTCTTTTGCATGATTAGGGCCTCATACTCTAAGTCCATAGTTGATGAATAGACTATCCTTGATTCGTAGCCAAGGAGAGAAGAATACATATGGCATTGAGACAAACCACGCAAGAGATCTCTTTCTAGTTAATTGCATATTTTTAATAGAACCCACGAGCCACTAGTATTGCTTTATGATAGGTAATTATCTTGTCGTGGTTGTACTAAAGGGTAAATACCCATTTGCATGTAATGGTGTTTGTATCGACTAGCCATGTCTTCCACTTGACTAGAGCCTCATACTCAAAGTCCATAGTTGCCTTCAAGTGAGCTATTTTTATTGCCTCCATGTGAGACTTGGGAATAGACTCCACAACAACAAGTTGGAGGTTGCATTAGTAGCAAAGTGGGAGTATTTAAGAAAGGAGACTCGAGTGGAGGAGTAGGATATATAGGTGGAGATGGAAGTGGAGGTATAGCAAGGGGAAGAGAAGGGTCCACTAGAGGAGAAGATTTAGCGGGTAAAGGCAATGAAGAGGGAGTAGCTGAAATGGAGGATGAAGTGGAGGAGAAAAAATAGCAGGTGACCATTGACAGATACAATGTACTTGCACTAATCTCAATAGTCTTTTTGTGTACCTCTTTTGATGGAATATGGTGCAATATTCAGAGTGTGGTCATGAAAAAGGTCCATTGAACTAAACACTTGAGGAGGCAAGGCAAAGAGATATCCGTTGAGGCGATGAGGGGAAACTTTGATGTCAAGAGGTGTGGGTGGTAAGTGGTTGAGATGTTAGGTGGAGGCAACAAGGTTGTGGGATGAAAGATAGTGGGGAATGCCCATTTCCAACTAAAGAGTGTGAGCCATATTAGGGATACTCTCAGTAGAAGGGAATGGCCGAAAGGCCCAAGTATCATCCATACTCATCACATGAGTTAGATTAGATAATTCTATTCTTTCCGGATAATTCGATGTCCTCCTCGACTATCCCACAAATAGGAATATTTAGAACATATCTTTAAAAACTAATGATTATTGTATTATGATCTCATCATAATTTACTTGGTTATTGCATATGCTTATGGACTTCATTGTAAACATCACACAAGAATGATAATAAATAAAATTTTGTTTCAATGCATATAAACGAAAGATGAAATTGTGATTGGCTTGCAAGCCACATAATATCCATCAAGCTGAACGACATCTATTGATTGTCATTCTATTATCATCGAAGGCTCAAGAGGATGCCACACATCCGAGGAAATCCATCAAGAATGTTTAATCTTCGCCATTATAACTCCCTTGATGAACGAGAATGATTGGTCAATGCTTATATAAGTGAATTGTCATTGAATGGCATCGCGCCACATACCCCCTTCCCTTAAGTGGAAATCAAGGGTCTAAAGTAAATTGGTCAATTTGCTCCAACCCAATGCCTCTGAGCGTGCCACATCACCTATATATAAATAAAACAAAATAGTCGCATGTTGAAAATATCAAGGGCATTTTATGACTATAAATAGGATGTCCGTTTAGTTTATTTAATATTGAACCATTAATTTCACTTAAGACTAACACTCCCCTAATACGTGCCATGTGTGTGACATGCACATGCCACATGGCACCCTTACATGTTGTCATGAGGCGACATGCAGTCGCGTGTGCCACATCGGCTACAAATGAGGCAAGAATGTGTGGTCATTGAAAATACACTTCCTCTCGTCAAAATAATTTCTAGAATCATTGAAATTATGATTTCGTTGTGAATTTCTTAGGATAATGGTGAGTAAGGGTCTAATCCATGGAGAATTAGGAAAAAAATTTTAGACATCTTCAAATTTTGATAGAATTGAATGATGAATTGGGATGAAAAATCAGAGAAATTCATCCTCATGAAAAGAAGACTCTAAGATGGGTTCAAAAAATCAAAAATCAGTCAATTTGGATTAGTATCACTAGAGAAATCAAACAACAAAATGAGGAGAGAAAAATTGATCATGAAGAGAGAGAAAATATAAAATTTCATAAAACTAAATTAGTATATGATAGCATGCTAATTAGAAATGATAATACATGATTATTAATACATATTAAGGCATAAAAGATTTCATTCGTATGAATGTTATCATATTTATGAGTATTTATCTATCATTCTATGAAAAAGTCATTATCATCTCAAAATACTTTAATTTAGGGTTAATTATTATGAATTAAAGATAAATTATTTTATAACCCATCTTTACTTGAGATTATAAGTAGTTTTTAATGTTAAATAATAAGAGAACTCATTTTTATAAACATTCATTTAATTTTTTAAAGTAAAAATCTTAAAGGAATGAATCTATTTTTGAAATATAAATTAAATCTCTTGTTATTTATTAAATTTGACTTTTTAGAATGATAGATCATTAAATTTATGATCAAACGAAAGAAATTTGGATTAATTTGGAATTGTACTTTGAAAGTTATGAATTTTCTAATTTTTCGGGATTTTTCAAAAAAATTTCTAAATTTTTCTGAATTTTCCAAGGATTTTCTGGAATTAAAAATTGAATTTTCTAATTAAAATCAATTTTTCTCAATTTTATAAAGTGCGCAAGTGACGTGCCGCTATAAGAACCGTCCAATCAGATCGCGATTAACGATCGAGGAGAGGAGGCGACGTGGCAGCGTGAGAAGCGTCTGATCGCGTGTGGAATCTCAACCGTTGATTTTCACTTAAGTGAAGATGGGTACGTGGCTCAATCGGGTTTTCCGGATCGCGTTTTAATCTTGACTGTTGATCGCAAGGAGTTATAACGGTCAAGATTAAATCGATGGAAAACGCATCAAGAGCGTTCGATCGTGATCTAACGGCCAGAACTTAACGACGATAATTCGCATCCGTGCGTTTCATCAAAGTCGTTGATGCGTTTCATCGGACGGTTACGCCCAACTCACCTATAAATTGAGATGTTCTTCGCATTTCTAAAGCATGCGAGAGAAATTCAATCAAATTGAGCTGTTTAGACACCAAATCTCTTGAATCTCTTGATCCCAATCGCTTCTAGACTCATTTCCGCGTCTACGGAGTGCTTAAGATCAAGATTTCGACGATCGACAAGGAAGAAATTGACGCTTGAACTCCACGATCGTGATTTTCAGATATTTGATGAATAGCCTTGATTCCGGCGATTAATTGGATCAATTCAATCACAATTTTGGGTTAGTGATCGTGTTTTGTCCTAGTCTATCTTCATTTAGTGTTTAATTTCCATTTAGAATCATAATTTAGTTGAATTTCATGCTTAATTTTGTTAATTTTGCTATTTAATGTTTCAGAAAAATCACATATCTTCAATCTTCAATTTCTCCGTGAAATCAAAGTTAAATTCATTGATTTTTTATTCAGTGGATTCGTCTTCAAGTCCTCTTTCATAAAATACCTTTTCCCCAATTTCTATCATCGATTCATCATCCGAATTGATCAAATTCGAAGAGATCACCAGAAATTTTCCTAATTCCTAGTGGATTTTACCCATATTTACCATTATACCCTTTAGTTCGTGAATTATTCATCAAATTGGTAAGTTTGGACTTTATTTTGACACGAGACCATGTGTTTTCGATGACCTTAGGGTCTGATCTCGTTAGTATACTAATCAAACTTAAAATCTAATTATATAGGGCAAAAGATGAGGAAGAAAACACATAACTTAAAATTGTGCTTGAAATGATCCAATTTGTCCCCAGATCAAGTCATTTCACTATGCATTTCAAGAAAATAAAACTTTAGAGTTCAAGCACCACATTCTTCCTTCTCCCTCAACAAATCTTGATTTCAAGCACTCCCTGGATGCACGAATGAGTCTAGAAGAGATTAAAAACAAGATATTCGAGGATTATACAATTCTAAAGGTTCGATCAATTAAAAAAATGAGAATATATTTTCTATCAAAGAGAGAGAGTATAAATAGGAGATATTTGAGCATGGCCATTTGATCAATACTTCATCTTCAATCAACGGTCCAGATGAAATACCAGAAAGTCGAGTCGATGCCTTTAAGTTGTGGCTGTTTGATTCACGATGAAGTGCTGAGATTTTGCCATGTCATCACATGAAGAGGAAGCATCGAGCGATCACCTCCGTTGGATCTTAATTTGATGCTTCTGAATGGGTCGCACATCATGATGAGTCCACCGATTACATTTAATCTTTACCATTATAACTTGAACGATGAACGGCCATGATTTATCGCGAGTAATAAGTCGAATCAATGTCCAATCGCAGTGCGTCATGTACCCCTCATCTTAAGTGAGCATCAACGATTCGGATTAACCTAAAAAATTGAACCCTCCACATGATGCCATATCACCAACATAAAATAAAAATAAGCATAGTTCTACATTGAAGATTGATAACATGCAATTTCATGCATTAATATCATGCATTTTATGCATTTCTTCTTTAAATTATAATCATAAATGCATGTTATCATTCTTTAAAATGATTAAATTAAAAAATTTTTATGTTTTAAAAGATGTTCTTGTTTTTATAAAATTAATAGCATTTTATTGGTATTTTAATGACATACATTCATCAAGAATATATTATTACTTTTTAACATTTTTCTGGATTTTTTAAGAACCTTTTTGACAATTTTCAGAAATTAAAATCCTTAAAAATGAATTTCTTTTTAAAGAAAATAAAATACTAAAAGAAAGGGAAAATAGAAAAAAAAAGAAAAAGAGAGGAGAGAGAATCGTTGTCTCTCCCTCCTCTCTCTTCCGCAGTTTCTCTTCCTCTCTCTCCCATTCCTTCTTTCTTCTCTTCCTCTCTCTCTCCCGCGTTCTTCCTCCTCCCTTTCATCTCCTCTCTCTCCCGTGCATGTGCGCTCGCGCGCGTGAGGGAGAGGAGAAAGAGATTTCTCTCCTTTTCGCTCTCTCCTTCTCTTCCTCGTGCACGTGTGCACGCGGAAGGGAGGGAGGGAGATTTCCTCTCCTGATCGCTCTTCCCTCTCTCTGCCTTCCTCTTTCTCCCGCAAACTCTCTTTCTCTCTCTTTCTCTCTCTCTCTCTCTCTCTTCTCGCAACGGAATTTGTTTCCGTCGCAAGAAATTCTCCTCTCCTCCTTCCCATTCTCTTCTCTTTCTCTTTTGCTTTTCTCCTTCTCTCTCCTCGCCTCTCCTAGTGACGGAAATTACTTCCGTCGTGAGGGAGCCGCAGGGAGAACTCCTTTTTCTCCCCCGCGCGTCTCTCTCTCCAGTAGCCTCTCCTTCTCTCTCCTGCGACACCTTCTCACTCTCTCCTTCTCTTCCTTCTCTGTCCTCGCATCTCCTAGCGACGTAAATTACTTCCATCGCGAGGGAACTGCAAGGAGAACTTCTCTTTCTCAACTTCTCCTTCTTCTCTCTGTTTCTCTCTCTTCCCCTCGCTCTCTCTCTCACGACGGAAATTCCGTCATGAGGAGAGGCGAGAGGAAAAGCCTCCCTCTCTTTTTCCTCTCCTCTCCCTCTCTCTTCTCTCTCTCTCTCTTGCTGTCTTCTTCTCTCTCCCACGACATCTTCCCTCTCCTCTCTCCTCTCTCCTCGCGTCTCCTCGCGACGGAAATTGCTTCCGTCACGAGAAGAGGTAGGAGGAGGAAAGTCTTCCTCTCTCCCCTCTCTCTCTTCTCTCTCTTCTCTCTCTCTATCCCTCTCCTTCCCTCTCTCTCCTCGTCTTTCCTCTCTCTCCTTCTCTTGCGACAGAAATTTTTCCTTCGCGAGTTATCTCTCCTCTTTTTCCCTTTCCTTGCAGGTTTTGCAGGTCTGACTGACGTGTCGTTTTCGTGCGTCGTTAAAACACAAAGACGATGGTCAAACAAAATTTATAAAACCGAACTCACAAAGACAAGATATAATAATCAAGTATTGGGTAAGTATCGGGTCGATCCACAGAGAGCAGGGTTGACTTTAATCGCAGAGTTGACTTGGTCAAACTTAGGTTTAAAAGGAGTTTTAAATCAGAGAAAATAAGATGTAAGATATAGAAATGATATAAATAAGGTAAATAAGAAGTTTCAAGAATTGAAATCTCGGATTTGACAGAGAAAAGTCAAAAGTCAAAGTCAAAGCATTGACTTTGACTAACAGTAGGTGTTCTGCAAAATCAGAGAACCAAACAGAGTCAGAAGATTACTAAAATTAGATATTTGGAAACTAGAGAAAAAATGGAATTTATTGATATATATTTCGTAATTTTTGGATAAGAAATAGATTTATTATGAATTAATGAAAATCAATGATCAGAAAATCCCCGAAATTGACACCTCAGAGGAAATCTTCAAATTGAATGCCCAAATGAAGTCCAAATCTTGAAATTTCTATTTCAATGGAAAGCTAAGAACCATAGGAATCCAACAAGATCAAAATTATCAAATTCTGATTTGTAAATCAAAAGTAATTGACCCCGAAAGTCAACATTTGACTTCTGATGAAAGAAAACAGCCCTTGGTCAAACGTCAAATTGGAGGTTCATATGAAGTCAGAATTTGATGAATTTGCTATCCACAGAAAGCTGATGAAAAGAGGAATCCAATGAAACTAAAATCAAATGATTTGGAATTATAATCAAAGAGATATCCTATTTTCAAGATCAGCGACTTTTCGGACCTAAAATTAGGGAAAATGAAGAACACTATGAACTAATTTGCAAAATTAAAGATCTAAACCTAATAAAAATACAAATTACCTCTTGATAATGGATCGAACCTCACTACTAACCCGATTGTCGCAAGAATGTGGCCTCAATTCTCGTGGATTGAAGCGAATTTGCTCGGATTCTTCTTCGTGGACGTTCGGAATTCAAGGGGAAAATTCAATGAAATCAAGAGATAAAATCGTGATTATCATGCTTCAATGGCTGCGTATCTACACTCTTGGAAGCAGAGGATCATGAGAACTTAAGACCTTCCTCGAAACTCGCTTAATTTCTTCACGAGTTGATCAAAAGTTGAGTTTCAAAGGGAGAATTACATTGGTTTTAAAGAGGAAATTGGGCTCGAAATCGTGGGCAATGGAGGTGATCGTGGAGGCGATTTGCAAGGGTCATGGGAACGGTTCCACTTGGCGAGGACGTGGATTCAATTCTGGGGCGATTTTTCACCGGATTTAGCGGTCCATCAGCCTCAAATCCGCTTCAAATTTGGCCACGATTCCACCACAATCGGGCGATGATCGCGCCGCGATCGGGCCCCGATCGTGTGTCGATCGCGATCCTGGAGCTCGGTCGGCCGCCGTCTGGTCCTGTGGGATCGATTCCGCGTTGAAAGCTGTGCGATCGCGGCTCGATCGCGCCGCGATCGTGGGGTTCTTCCACAACTATTCTCTGTCGTCCGATGGAGATCCAGCGGTCCGGAGGGTTCCACGCGTCTCCACAATGGAAGGAGATCGGGGTGATCGAGAGCCATCCGATGAGGATCGTCCGGTCTGAAAGCATCCACACAACTCCTCCGATCGCGAAAAATCGTGACCGTCCACGCAGTGCTTCCAATCGTGGAAAATTCACGTTTGTCCGATGAAGCTTGATTCCACGATCAAATCGCGATGAAAATTGGATGCTCCTGGTGGCTCCACGTGTCATCACATACGCCGTTGATTGTGTTCACTTAATCGCGATAATTCTGCATGTGCTTGATATACGATCGCGCGGACTCGGGTCCACGCGATCGAGGCCGTTTTGATGGAATCCGACGCTCGCGCTACGTCCACGTCACCTGCAAAAGGTAAGACGTGTGGGACATAGTCCCACACGGGAAAAATAATCGGATATGACGCGGTTAAATAGGGGAGTGGATTCCCCTATTTACTGTCGTCACTATCTCTTATATCTACCTTACACGTGGCGCCTCACACAGGCGCCCACGTGGCCGTGTGGCCTCCCTGCCACGTGGCCGCACCACTATGTGGCTCATGCGCGGGCCACCCGGGCTCTGCCACGTGGCCTCAGTGCCGCGTCGCACCCCGAGGCGGTCCCGCGCGCCACGTCAGCCGTTCGCCACGTCAGCCGCCGCCTGGGCCCTCTCGCCACGTCAGCCTGCAGGTAATATCCCTTTTTTCCCGATTTTCTTATAAAAATTCATAAAAAGATCAATTTAAAAATCAAATAAAAATCAGAAAAAGGCATAAAACTTCAGAAATTCCTAATTTCAAATATACAACTCCTTTTTAATTGAAATTTTCTCCATTGGATCATAAATTCTTTTTTTTTAATATCATGTCATTTGAAATATATTTAGAAAGAAGAAATCAAGATGAATTAAAATTTACTTAAATCATTTCTCATTAAACATTTTGAATCATAAATTCATCATAAACTCATCCTTCCAAACACTTACTAAAGTCAAAACTCATTCAATAATAGAGATTAACTTCTATTAATTTAAACAAAAGATTAATCATCTATTAAACATGAAATTATCCCTAATTTATGCATAAATATCAACTTTAGTGAAATGACATGCCAATGGAGAAAATTCCTAAAAAGTATGATAACATGCATCATATTCACATAAAATAAGCATGAATATGAGTTAATTAAGATAAGAATTCAAGTTATAAATGCATGTTATCACTGACCCGCGCGTTGACCAGACCGATTTTGACCGGAGCGGTTTGACCGGGATACTTAATGAGAGAGGACATCAGATCAACGGCCAGAAATGCTCTATACTAAAATCGCGATATCTCGCAATCCTAATGGAGTTATAGGCTGAAATTTCATGGGAATGATTGTCATTTTAAGCTCCACGAATATGGTTGGACTGATTTAAGTTACGAGATGAAAAAATTAGGGTTATCAATGTTTTGTTGTTTGCTTCTAGGATTGGCTAGCGAGAAGGAAAGAAAGCAATGATGGATCATTTTTCATGTGATGAACATCATTCTCACTAAGTTTCTTTCCTCTTCTGTTCATTTTTCGTGTTTGATGCAAGATGCCAAGTCCGGGAAAAATATACGGCTCTCGAAGGTATGTTTTGATTAGGGAGCATCACTGGATTGTATTTTCATCACAAATCTTTAGTTTAGGATCATCTTATATCCATTTCTTCTAATTTACTCATCTATTTATCAACATTTTCTCATTGAAAAACCCTAAAAATCACTTTTCCACTTTCGATCAAGGCTTTCCAATCTTTGAAAGGAGTTTGGAAGCACTTGTTCGGTTCATTTCATCTCCGTCCTCATTTTCTTCCTTTCATCGTTCATTTCTGCTTTCTAAATCTAAAAATACCAAAAAATATCTTGTGATTCTTAACCTTCCTCCTTGTGGATTCGACCTCGACTTGCCACTGTTCTAATTTAATAATCAGATTTGAAGAGTTGAGTATAAATTTGTTTGATACGTAAAATCGCGCATTCAATGGCCGTGGTTTTACACCTATCAAAGATATCAAGGAGATTTTTGTGTATAAATAGTAAAGTGCACTATGTGGTTAGCTCAAGCCTATTAAGGGTGCTTACTTACTAATGAAGCGCAATAATCACATGGCACGAGTGCGCCACCTGTGCAACACATGGCACACGCAAATGCCGAACATGGCGACATGCAAGCACATGAGCCATAGCAGTTGACACGTCAACGAATAATTGGAAACCTATTTTATCAATGTTTTTAATTGAAATAAATTCGAAATAAATTCAGAAAAATTTAGAATTTTTTAAAAATCCCTAAAAATGAGAAAATTCATAACTTTTAAGATAAAACTTATTTTTAATCCAAATTTTTTTGTTTCATCACAAATTAAATAATCTACATTATAAAATTTTTAATTTAAGAAATAATAAGAGAATACATTTAACTAAAAAATACACTCATCTTATTTTAAAAGTAAAACTAAAAACATAAATGAGTGTATATAAAAAATTTTCTCTTACTTTTTACATTTAGAACCAAGTTAAATATTCGATATAAATGGGGATAATCTCTTTTAGAAGTTCATCTTTGATTTATGCATAATTATCCCTTAAAATAATGTATTTTGAGATTTTTGATGTAAATGGTACAGAATGATGAATATGCTCTCAAAATATGACAACATGTGTAAGAATGAAATAATTTCTGACTTATAATGCACTAATAATCATGTAATTTGAAGTATAAATTTCATGTTATTAGCTGTCAACTCTGTTTGCACTAAAAAATAGTTTTTTTGAATTTTTAAAAATAAATTCAAAAAAATCTAGAAAAATATCTAAAACTTCATATCTTTTAAAATACAACTCTTTTTTAATCCAAATTTTTTGTTTAGAAATTAAATAATCTATCAATCTATGGAATTTAATTATAGAAATAACATGATAATTAATATTTAACTCCAAAATATACTCAAGTGACTTTAGAAAATAAAGAGTAAATAATTTTGGATTGCATATGAAAATGTCTTTCTCCTATGATTTTGTATTTAAAAGTTAAATAAATTTCAAATATAATTAGGCTAATCTATCTAAAATTGAACTTTTGATTTATAAAAGATTAGCCTTGAAAATGATGCATTTTGAGATTTTTGATAAAAATTAAATAGAATGCTAAATATACACTAAAAATATGATAACATGTGTAAGAATGGTATGCATTATGGCTTAAAATGTATCAATAATCATTTAATTACAATTAAATATTGCATGTTAACTAGAAGGTGGGGCTATTTTCATTAGGCTGTGCCATTCTACTAAGAGCTTTGAGGGCATGCAGCCTAATGAAGGATGTCATGGGAGATGCAACGATCCTATGAGGTAGTCTGAATAAACTCAAGGGCATTATCAGTGTGAATAATTTTTGGTGTTTTCAAGTATTGATTGGAAATCTCATGAATAAACTAATGAGCGCAAAACTTTAGTTCAAGCTTTGATAAGATAGCCCAAGAAGCACCAGATAAATCATCTACAAAGACGATTCAGCAAAGGAATCACAAGATGAGACTGGAGAGAGTCCCTACACATTGCAATTAACAAGATCGATAACAATTTTACTAGGAATAAAATCATGTCGAGAATATAAGGCACACATATTTTTGCCTACTTGATATGACTCATACTCAAAAGGAGAAACAAAGATCCATGGAAGAGCTTGGAAAATCTTAGAGATGCCAAGGTGGCCCAACCTCTAATGCCACTATAATGTGGAGTTTTACAAGTAAAGAAGACAAGAAAGGTAATGTTGAAGGTGGTCTAGAACAAGCCCATAGACGCCATGTCTAGTCCATGCTTTGAATCAATCCTCTCTCGCATTCACTAACTGTGAAATGTGCAATGATAAGGAAAGAAGGTGATGAAGCAAAATAAGGCTTGAGTGATGGTTCTAATGAATATGAGATTGATTGAGAAATTTGGAATATAAAGGACATTCGATAGTGGAAGCAAGGACATTGTATTAGCCTCACCATGTCCCACAACAAGATAGATGCCAGCATCCGCAATAGAAAAAAGTACTAGGTAAATGGATAAGCAAGTAAGGAGGGATTAGGTACTTGACATATGGTCGGAGACCCTTGAGTCAAATATATAAGATATGCACAAGGAAGGAAGGAAGGTAGTGCTTGAGCTAGATGTGGAGGCTGATAACATGCATGTTTAACTATTATT
Organism: Lemna minuta; assembly: GCA_024174645.1. NCBI lineage: Eukaryota > Viridiplantae > Streptophyta > Magnoliopsida > Alismatales > Araceae > Lemna > Lemna minuta. Next base: position 3,771,942 of record CM044101.1, on the reverse strand, counting down.
TTTACCATGATTAACTATTATATACGGATAATTTTGGTCTATGTGATGCATGTTATCATCTCAAAATGAAAATTTCTTCAATTTAAGGCCAAATCATTTAATTCCATATTTTTTATCAATTGAGAATTCTTGTGTGTTTTAAGTGTGCTTGAACTTTTCAAGGGGCAAACCACTTATGATTGATCTAAAATTTTGGTTTTCAATATTTCAGGACTTAAGTGAATGCATAAAGGTTTAAGAAGAGGAAGAAAAGAAGAGTAAAAAAAAGGAATTACTTTAGTTGATTTTAGAAGTCAACTAGGAACTATTTCACTCATAATTCTATTTATGTTTAATGTTTTATTTCAGGGCTTAGATTTAAAGAAGATCAAATTCTTGATCCAATGAAGAAAATTTCATGCAAAAATGAGTTCTAGAAATGAAGTTATGAATTTTTTAAGATTAACTATTTTTTCAGAATTTTTCATGATTTTTCAGGAATTTTTAGAGATTAAACGGCGAAAATCAAGGAGGAAGTGGGCCCGCGTCATGGCGATTGTGGTCTGCTTATCGTGCATTATGTGGCTTCATCGTAGCCTTTCAAGCCCTTTACGCGAAATAGAAAGACATGATATCAAGCGGGAATGCTTCTATAAATCAATGTTCTCTCTTATAGAAATGTAACTTTTGATTAAAAGTGAAGAAATTAAGCATTTTTGGAGGAAAATCTTAAGTTCTTCATGAATCTCTTGCATTCTAGACCCAATCACGCATGGATTGAGGTAAGTTAATCACGAATCATTGTGAGAAATTGTTTGGAAATTGTCCCTTGAACGCTAAAAGTACGTCGAAGAAGGAATCAAAAAATTAATAACAATCAAAGCAATTTGAGGCTCAATCTTCATACCCATCGGGCTAGCAGTGTGATTCCTTAGCTATACTCATAATTTATATAGTTTAGAGTAGATTTAGATAGTTAATTAGAGATTAGGAATCATAATTTTTGTCATTTCGCCCAAATTTACTCGTGGAATTTTGCTGATTTTTGAACAAGGATTTATCTATAATCTTAAGTCCAATTTGTTCATATTTGGTTTCATTGGATTTTTTGTTCAATAAAATTTCCGTGAATATCTTATTCATCAATTTTCATCCAGGTTTAACCGTCCAATTTATCGTTTGACCAACTAATGTTCAAAATCAATCCAAATTTGGGTGTTGACTTGCGGGGGCTATTACTGTAAATATATAAGGTGAAATTTGATAATTTTAGTGTCTTTGGAATCCTATGATCATAATATTTCTATTCATAGGTGTTTGATAGATTTGGATATCATTTGGTCAGTCAATTTAAGGATTTCGTCTGAACCCTTTATTTCAGGAATTTTTTGTTGACTAATTTTGGAAAAATCATAATGAATTTAATTCTTCTATAAAAATCACAAATTTTATATCAAAATTCTCCATTTTCTCTCTAGTTTCTAAAAATATAATTTTTGTAATATTTTGTCACCTTTTGCCTCTATGATTTTACAGAAAGTCAAAGTCTGGTCAAAGTCAATGCTTTGATCTTGACTCTTGACTTTTGTTCTCAAAATATATTTTAAAAATTCTTAAAATATCTTCTCTCATATATTCATATTATTTCTATTAATAATATATACAATTCATTTCTTAGAAACCGTAACTACGCTTATGTTTGACCAAGTCAACTCTTCGATAGAAGTCATCCGTGTTCTCTGTGGTTCGACCCGATCTCATCGCCACACTTGATTTCTGATTTTTAAATCATCGTAAGTTTGGAATTATAAATTTTGTTTGATTGAAAATCGTGTGTTTCAACGACCGCACTAGATCGTTTCGTTAGAGGCATGACAAGACAAAGGAGAGGCTTTGATGTATCCTAAAGCTTTTTCAGTTAATCGAACTCCCCTCAAGAAATGCTCATGGTGACAAAAGATGAGGAAGATGCAACATTAGTAGAGGCAGAATTGACAACCCCATCCGTTTTGCAAAAAAATTGCCAAAAATGAAAGGAACGGTGACCATACTTTTTGAAGTGCTCATATAGAGGATAGAGCTGACTGTTGTACCCTTGACCACATCCCTAACCATCATGTCCTTGTGTTGAACCACCATAAGCACTTCACCCCTTCCCATGAGAACCAAAGGATAAGAGCACTGTGAGGTCAAAAGGTATAAAAGAGGAAGGTGCTAGTGATGGTGCATTTGGGGTCCCAAATGCCACCCTTTGTGTAGTTGACAAGGTAGTATTTACTACCAATGCTCAGGAGATGATCCTCCCTTGGAATAGAACCATGGATCTAAGACCTCATCAAGGTCTTGATGCTAGAAAGAGAAATGATAACCAATTGCTCCTTGTGACACCAATGTTGGGTTGCAGTGTTTGTCGTGTATGGCTCATATAGGTCCTACTGGTTGACGAGTCCATGAACTAACACATAATAGCTCTAAAGGTGATGCTCTTACTGTTTTTTCATGAAAAAATAATCATAAACATCCACAACACAGGGGATATTGGACTCACATTCGTGCATTCAAGACCATTCATCTTAGATGGCTTTGGTTGGAGTGATAAGCTACAAGGGCTCATTAATAGAAGGAATCACCATCTTCAGTAGCCACACCGCAATTGCTTGATCCTCATTGAACTATGTTTTATGGCTTAGATCTTTGAATGGAGGAGGGTTGTTCATACGAAAAGAGAGATGGCCATGTATCTTTAGGAACTTTTAGAAGTTGGTAGACAAAGTAATGTAGTTGTCTATACAAAGATAAGTACGGACTCTGAAGGTGATGGAAAAACACATTGGTCATAAAAGATGCAATCGGCACAAACTTTTGAAAAAGTAGAAAGGGAGTGATAGCCAACTGAACTAAAGTGAGAGCAGTAATTGGCTACATTACTAGGGTGAAGTATCCACAAGTGGAGGAGGAATGGGTGGGAGGGCTGATACACATTAAATCATGGTTGTTGAAAGGGCAAGCTCACATATTAAAAAGTATACACAAATATTTGAATTTGATCTTAAAATGTAAAATAAAGGTGAGTCAAGGTCGAATTCACAAGGAGGATGATTAAAATATTGAAATAATCAAATATTTTTGGTATTTTTGGAGTGAGAAAGCAAAATGATTGAACAAAAGAGTGAGATGTACTCAACAAATGCAATAAACCCATCAAACACTTTTAAACTCCTTTTGAAGATCAAAAGCCCTTGTTCGGATAGGAGAAATATGATTTACGGTTTAAAAATATAAAAAATATGAATGAAAAGATTGATGGAAAATGATCCTCATGTAAAGATTTTGCAATGAAAACACTCCTTCAAGAGCCCGTATATTTCACTCAGACTGGGCATCATGTATTTAACACAAGGAATGAATAGAAAAGAGATGAAACTCACTAGAAATGATATTCTATACATGAAGAATGCTAGCAATGATCGATTAGTGCCTTGTTTCCTCCAGCTGGCTAATACTAGAAGCCCATAATGAAACATTACAAATCTTATTTTTGTATTAGTATTTAAATGAGTCTTGATGAAGTCATAGAGCTTGAAATGATGATCATGCCCATAAAATTTTAGCCCCTAACTCCTATGGGATGGATAACATGCAAGTTATATATGAAAAATATATATTAATTCAAATTCAGGCATACAATATTTAATTCTAATGCATGTTATCATATTTTTTAGTGTTTATCTATCATTCGATGAAAAATAAGTCATAATCTCAAAATGCACTAATTTAGGGATAATTATGATAAATTAAGAGAAATATTTTTAAGATTAGATTATCCTCATTTTTATTTGAGATTATGATTAGGTTTTAATGTTAAATAATAAGAGAAAATACTTTTTATACACTCATTTATTTTTCTAAGTTTTAAATTCTAAAAGAAATGAGTGTATTTTTAAAATAAAAATTTATTCTCTTGTTATTTATTAAATTTGACTTTTTAGAATAATAGATAATTTAATTTCTGATCTAATGAATTAAATTAGGACTAATTTGGAGTTGTATTTTAAAATTTATGAATTTTTTTAATTTTTAGGGATTTTTCAAGAATTTTTCTGAATTTATTTGGATTTATTTTGAATTAAAAAGTATGAAAAAATCAGATTTTATCGTGTGATGACATGGCAGCTGACATGGTGCGAGTGAAAAGGGTGTTGCCACAAGGCGAATTATGAAAATGTCACGTGGCGCACACATCTAGGTGCGGACGTGTGTGTGTGAGTGTGCGTGAGTGTAATTAGAGAGATTAATTATCCTTTTTAGGCTAATGCTATCTCTCTAGATACATAGACCTTATATCTATGCCGATTTGCCTAAATTTTTGCCATGTGGGACTATTTTTCTATTTTTATGTGCATAGGTGACATGGTCTTGTGTGGAGCATCCAATCGCCCAATTTAATCGCGATTGTCGATCATCACTTAAGTGAAAGGGTATGTGGTACACTCTAGTTCATCGGCAAATCATTTTGAAATGATTTAATCTCAGCCGTTCATCTAAGGAGTTATAACGGCTGAGATTAAAACCGACGAAATGCATCCGGAGCATTAGATCAAGATTATACAGCAAGCGTTTCACGCGTTTCTTCGTCACGCGCTACGTGACTAAATCTCGGTGGTTTATCTTCGATGCAATATACACAATTTAGGAATAACGATTTGCATAAATGCGTTTCATTAGAGCCATTGATTGAAGATTAAATGTTGAATCCAACAGTGATGCCCAAATCTCCCTACAAATTGAGATGTTCTTCGACGATGTAAATCATTCTCGGTTTTTTTTTAGTAATCAAACTGACTAGACACCACAATCCTTGAATTTCTTGCTTCCCTTTGCTTCTAGATCAATTTCTACGTCCAAGGAGTGCTTGAAAGTAAAATTTTGTTGAGACAATAGGGAGAAATCGATTCTTGAATGCCAATGATCATTTTCAAATTCGAGGAATGAAAAACATTTCATCCATCAAGAAATTGGATCAATTCGAGTGTTATCTTGGGTTAAAAATCGTGTTTTCGTCCTAATATTTCTTCCTATAACATTAGGTTTCAATTTTGAATCATAGATTTAGTTAATGTTGTTTTTAGTTTTGGTTTTCTCTCTCTTTACGATCCGAATTTCTCTCTAAACTTCGCTCGTTGATTTCTCCACGAATCTTGATCCAAATTCTATGATTTTTTCTTCCGTGGATTTGCCTTCGAGTTTTATTTCTAAATCTATCAAAATCCCTAACTTCTCATCTCATTTTATCATCCAATTTGATCAAATTTTAAAGAATACATAAAAAATACCTTTATTCTCTATGGATTGGACCTTTATTCATCACTATACTCCTTAATTCGCGATTAATCTTTAGAATTGGTGAGTTTGGTAGTTGTTTTGAGGTGTGTCCATGTGTATTCAATGATCTTGCAGATTTGCTTCATCAGGGATCATGAGATATCATGATTTGGAGAATTTCTAGTTGTTGATTATTCCTTAGACATTGCTTGATATGATCACAATTGTTAATTTTCATCGATTTGATTGTCAAAATGCACCAGAATTCTATGCATGTCGTTTTGTGATTGGTAGGGAAGAGAGAGAAAGAGCAAGTGAATTGGTGGCTGTTAGATTGATCTCCATAGGTGTGGATTTTCCCAAATTGCACAATGTGTCTACACAACATTCATGTGAGAGGAGAGAAAACACATATATCTCAGTGTCCATTGGTTTCAATTCTCATGTGACCCACCAAATCCAATGCTCCACTTATGCCATGTGTCACCTAAAGATGAGAAAGTGATCTAGTGGGCCGATCCACTTGATTGGTAGATCTCGCAGTGCCACGTGTCCCTCCATACAAAAAATATTAGTCCCACATTGGAAAGTTTTAAGAAAATAATAAAGGTTTAAATAGCTGGGTCCATTAAGACTATCAAGAAAATAATATATTCTTAAGCCCACTAAAAATGATTTACTCCCCTTAATGGCACCATGTGTGCATTGACTGGGTGCCAGGTAACGCCACACCTTTGCGCCATGCACACACAATCGCACGTAAGCATGCACAAGTCAACCTATTTTCTGATTTTAAAAATTCTTGAAAAGGTCTAAACAAATCTATACACTAGAAAAATCATTAAAAAAAAGGAAAATGCATCAAAAATTGAAAAATTCTATAAAAATTAGGAAAAATTATAGAAAAACTCTTAAAACTTAAAATATTCATATTTTCTTCATAAAAAACTCTTTTTGGATAAAAAATTTGTCACGTTGATCCTTTTTCCTTTCTTTTTCATCATACACCTAAACTAAAATGTCAAACATTAGAAATTTTACATAATAATTTGTTTTTCCTCTTCATTCCTCATTAATTATCATTGATGCCTATGATCACCAAAATCATGCACAAGAGACTCAATCATCTTCATTTGACCTTAGAACAAGTCAAATGTCAAATATAAGATGAAGTGCGATTTAAGGTGAATTTGACTTATGAAAGATATGATATGGTATGTGTGAAAATTTAATCAAAACATGATAACATACATTATAAAGGCATGAATTATGCTTTAAAATCAGCGAAGAATAATGAATTAGACGCGTTAAAGTAAATGTAATCAAGGACTTATGTAGCGTTCTCATTTTCCATAATTGGAAGGTGCAAAGGAGAGAAAATCCCAACATAAACAAATCAAAGATTGCATGTGGAATCAGCATTGTCATCTTGGATGGCTGGTAGAATCACTTACTAGCTAGAGTTGTTCAATGGCTGGTGCTAGGACATGACAACTAGATCATTGGTGGGTGGATCACTACAGGAACCGTTGAGTCAGACAAGGTCAAAGTTGGGATGTTGGCTGTATCGACCGACTATATTGGGTCAGCTAGATTGTTGTTGAATAGTTGTGGCTGTATCACTTTGTACTTTTAGTCGGCCATTGTGCTAGCAATCGACGATTAAATATCTTGTGCGAAAATTTCTAGTGGATGCCATTGGTTGGAGGTCAGCTTCAAAGTTGTCAAAGGTTGGCTCATCGGCTGTAATCATGATGAAGATAGGAGGATGGAGGGAAGGTGAGACGATGATGGCAAGAATGGCACTATCATGAACAACTCTAACCTTGATCTCATACCATGTGGAAATGTGCCATTTAAGTGAGGAAGGGGAAGAGAGGAATAATAAAAGGAGAAGAAATGGTTGGAAGAAGAGGCTTGAAGAATAAGGAAGAAGACAAGTTAAGCTTTGATCATGAGCAAACCCTAAATGCGATCTAGAGAGAAAATGGGAGGGAGAGAGAGAGAGAGAGGGAAAAATACTACTATGGGCCACTAAGCTCATATTCACTCATGTCTATGTTGGCCAATCTTAACGAGTATAACTGAATTGATGAATGCTAGCGATTAGAATTCAAGAAAATGAAGAGAGAGAAAATGACATTTTGAAAACTCAAACTAACATAAAATGCCTTCTTCAATTGGAATTTTTTTATTGTTGTAACCTTCTCCGCTAATGGAGTGAATCCTTTAGCGATTGAGTCCAACAATCACCTCCTCAATCTTTAAAATGCATTTCAACATCACATGCGCCAATTTTCTCTTTTTGATCCCTGAAACTTATCCTTTCAAGTGATTTTGTCATCACGTTAGCAAGCTTCTCTTTTGAAGATACATGACCAATTATCATCTTCTTATTGACAACATAAGAGCTAGTAAAGTGACAAAGGACGTCAGTGCAATTAGATCTGCCATTGAAGGATAGATTTTTTGAAAGTTAAATGGCTGATTTGTTATCTACATTAATATACATTGACTCAATTTTGAGTCTCATTAGTTCCTCAATAAGCCTTAACAACCACACTTGTTGACAATCTGCTGTTGTGAGTGCAATGTACTCAGTCTCACATGAAGATAGAGTCACATTTTTTTTAATGACCCCAAGTTTTGATGTACTCTTCCTATCCACTCTATCACCTGCATAATCATTGTCACTAAATCTAGCTAAATCCATCTTTCCCATCTTCTCAACTCCTACTTTGGAATTCAAATGTGACAATATTCTCATTTTATTCAATTTTAAAAGTGGTTTGAACTTCTTAACAATGGCTTTGAATTTTAATGATGCATCGATTTTCTTTTTAAGTGTACGTCAAGTGTTTCTTGATCAAATTTCCCACACAAATCACCATAAATAAATTTTAGAGCTCAAGAGGCTCCACATTAAAATGAGCATGGAGTGGCTATTGTGATCCGATCCTCACAATAGCTCTATCCTCTTTGCAGCATTATTAGATCGAGCAGCAAGATCAGAATGTCGTTTGATACCAAATGAAGAATTCAAAACTAGAACGTCACTTGTTTCTAAAAAACACTCAAGAATTCCAAGAAATAATGACAAAGATGATCATGTAGAGAGGAGAAACAGGTTCAAATACCACACGAAAACATGCAAATCATCACGTGTGGAAGTTTGATGCATCACTGCAGTACAAGACAAAAGAAGATTTTTTTTTCTCTTCATCGACTTGCCTCAATTGAGTCTTTTAACCAACTTACCTTTTGTTGTTGTTGACTAAGCCTCTATTCCTATTGGTTAATCTTGTGAGTGTGTAAGCCAATAATTAGAGGTCTTTTAATAGGAAAAATACATCGTAGAGAGGAATAGAAAATTTTTTTCATTATTTTGATTGGGAGTCTTCCTCTTCTCTTTCTCTCTCTCTCTCTCTCTCTCTCTCTCTCTCTCTCTCTCTTTCTCTCTCATATTTTAGCCTAAATGCAAATGATCTTGAGTTGCTTGTAAGAAATCTCTTGATGCTATAGTAAGCTTATTTCATCCTTCAAGTCCTACAATTGGTTTCATAGCCTGGTTCAAGAGGTTTTTTAGGAGTTTGTTGTGGAGTTTCCGTGCTGATGTTAGAGGCATATTGACAAGAGGAGACCACGAGGTCTCAATTTCACATGGTCTCGTGTCAAAACAAAGTCCAAACTTACCAATTTGATGAAAATATTTCAAATTGAGGGGTATAATAGTAAATAAGGGTCAAATCCACAGGAAATAAGAAAAATTTATGATGATCTCTTCAAATTTGATCAAATCGGACGATGAATTGATGATAAAAATTCAGGAAAATGGTAGATTATGAAAGAGAACTTCAAGGCGATTCCACAGAATCAAGAATCATCGAATTTGACTGTGATGTTGCGGAGAAATTGAAGATCGAAGTGGGAGATGATTTCTGAAACTGAAAATCGCGAAATTGACTAAAATTAAACGAAATTACACTTAAATTACTAATCTAAATGGAAATTAAACATGAATAGATGAAAGATTAATAAAAACCACTTCCACTAACCCAAGATTACGATCAGATTAACCCAATTAATTGCCGGATTAAGGCTATTCATAGAAAATCCAAAAAATCGTGATCGTGGAGGTCAAGCGTCGATTTCTCCCTCGTCTTTCGGCCAAATCTTGATCTTAAGCACTCTGAGGATGCAGAATTGAGTCTTGAAGAGGATAGGATCGAGAGATTCAAGAGGGTGAGTGTCTAAACAAATCAATTAGATTGATTTGCGCTCGAATGCTTTACAAATCGGAAGAACATCTCTATTTATACTATTTTTGGGCGTAACCGTCCGATTGGATTTAATTGACGGTTCTGATGAAACGAACCATTATGATGAAATCGCGATTATCCGATTTCCGATGGAGCACTCAGATGAAGCCACATCGATATGCATTATAAAACGCATCGAAACCGCCGCCGTTGGATCACGATCCGACGCTCCTGATGCGTTTCCGCGCATTAAATCTTGACTGTTATAATCTCTCATTTAAGTCACGTGCGCGATCGATGATCTGATGGACCTCGGGTTCACGTGATCCACACACAATATTCCCTTAGATTGCATCCGACGCTTTTAATGCTGCCATGTCGCTTGAATTAAAAACAAAGAGGGGAACATAGTCCCACACGGTAAAAATAAAAGGGAAGTGTCGGGTATATATTTTGCGACGAATATGAGGGTTAGCTTAAATCCGAATATCGGACTCTTATATGTACTATAACCCTCTATTACGAGTAAATATAAATATGCACTCATCACATCCACGCCACGCAGGTGCTCGCGTGGGACCACGTGACCTTGCGTGCCACGTCGCATCCACGTGGGTCCTCGCGAAAACTAAACCCGTTTTTGCCCTTTTTTTAATTGTTTGAATCACTTAAAAATCAAAAATAAATTCAGAAGAATCCTGAAAAAATCCCTATTATTAGATATTTTGAAAAATTCAATATGAAAAGTAAGGACACTATTCAAGATATTTTTCTAGAGTTTCTATTCTTATTGAATAGATGAGAAGCTATGGTGAAGATATATCCCAAAGAAAAGTTGTCAAGAAGATATTAAGGAGTCTTCCACCAAAATTTAATTATGTTTTTGCTGCTATTGAGGAGTCCAAAGATCTATTAACATACACACAAAATGAATTGATGAGGTTTTTTATTTCTCATGAAGAAAAGATGAAAAAATTTATTGAAAGATCATTAGAAGAAGCATTTCAAACTAGAGTTCAAGTTTTTCGAAAGGTCAATGAAAAAAAGAAGGTACAAGTAATTATACTCAACTTGGTAGAAGACGTGGACGTAGTTTTTTTGGTGGATGTAGTCGTGGAAGACTTGATCAAAGAAGTTGAGGACATGGAAGTAGTTTAATAGTTGGAGGACAATATGGGCAAGGAAGACAATACAGACGTGGAAGTCAACGTGGATGTGGAAGAAATGTCTAATATTGACAATTACAAAGTCAAAATAATAATTATCGACCAATTCCGTGTCAGCATTATAAGAGGTTTGGACATATTGAATTTTATTGTTGGAAAAGGTAGATGAACAAGCAAATACAATTGAAGTTGACCGAGTCAATATGTTTCTATCAAGCATAAATTCATTGCTTGATAGTAATAATATTTGGTTATTGGATTGTGCTTGTACTAATCACATGGCATATGATAGAAGACTATTTCAATCTATAGAGATATCAAATACAAATGAAGTAAGAATGAAATATGGCAAGATTACAAAAATTGAAGGGATTGGAACAATTGAAATTCAGACAAAATCTGGAGATAATAAGGTACTTAAGGATGTTTATTATGTTCCAAAGCTTAGGAAAACTCATGGAATAGGGATATAAATTTAATTTTGATGATGAAAAATCTATGATTGGGCACAAGAAGAGAAATATGTCTCCAATATTTGTTCCAATGGTTGGTCAAATGATGTTTCCATTTAATATTTTAGATTAGTTTGAATTTTCAATGATGTGATATAAGATTGATGAGTCTATGATTTGGCACCAAAGGTATGGTCATTTAAATTTTAATTAAATGAATTTATTAGATACAAAGAATAAGGTTGAAGGACTACCATCTATATCATTTGGAAGCCAAGTTTGTGAAGGATATATTTATAGAAAGCAACATAGAGTGTCATTTCCTCTTGGTCCAGCTTGGAGAGCATGAGCACCACTAGAATTGATTCATGCAGATTTATATGGACCAATGAAGACACCATCTTTGAATGGTAGCAGGTATTTATTTCTTAATGTAGATGATTATACTAGAAAGGGTTGGGTTTAATTTTTGAAAGAGAAGTCATAGACATTTCAAAAATTTGTTTAATTTAAGCCATTGGCTGAAAATATGTCTAGATATTTTATCAAAACTCTTGGTACTGATAGAGGGGGAGAATTTCTTTCAACTCAATTTGATTCATTTGGCAAACATCACGGAATTAGAAGACATTTGACTATAAGAAGAAGCCCCCAACAAAATGGTATAGTAGAAAGGAAGAATCAAACTATTTTTGAGATGACAAGAAGTATGTTGAATGATAAGAAATTACCAAATGATTATTGGGAAGAAGCTGTGGTTGTTGCTATTCATATACTAAATATTTCTCCAACAAAGGCTGTGAGGAACATTACCCCTCTATGAAGCATGGTTACATAGAAAACCTTATGCATGCTATTTGAAATTTTTTCGATGCATAGCATATGCATTAATTGATGAAAATTTTAGAGGAAAAATAGATAAGAAGAGTGAGAAGTGTATGAGTCAATCTATTGGAATTGGGATGAGACGTCTACAAACAGGAAGGTTAAAAATACTAGTCAAGGAGTTAATTTTGATCCATTATTATCCAGAGAGCCCTCTTCTCATGATCATTCACCACCACCACGAAAGGTATGCTCTTTAAGAGATGTTTATAATTCATGTACATCTGCCTTAATGACCACTGAACCATTGAGTTATTAAGAAGCACATGATAAAAACCAAGGGACAAATGCAATGAAAGAAGATATTGATGCTATTGAAAGAAATGAGACATGGGAATTAGTTGATTTACCTATATCTTGTGATGCAATTGGAGTTAAATGGATTTACAGGTTGAAGTATAATCTTGATGGGAGTGTTAAAAAAATACAAAGCAAGGTTTGTAGCTAAAGGATATGCTCAACGCTATGGTGTTGATTATTTTTAGACGTTCTCTCCAGTAGCAAGGTTTGAAACTGTATGAATGTTGTTATCTATAGCTGCTCAGATGGAGTGGAAGGTTTAACAATTTGATGTTAAGTCACCTTTCTTAAATGGTTATTTAGATGAAGATGTATATGTTATGGAACTTGGAGGTTTTTTCATCTAAGGCAATGTAATTAAAGATTGAAAAATGAATTATATGGTTTGAAGCAAGCACCGAGAGTATGGAATGTGAGATTACATTCATATCTTTGTGAAAATTTGTTTCAAAGAACTGAAAATGAGCCAACTCTTTATATCAAGAAAAAAGAGAATGATATTCTCATTAATTGTATTTATGTTGATGATATAATTTACATGGTTTCATCTCAATATCACATTGATGAGTTCAAATTATCAATGATGTCAAAATTTGATAATACAAATTTGAGTTTACTCCATTATTTTCTTGGTCTTGACGTTTACCAAGGTGATCATGGTATTTTTAGTTCTCAAAATACGATGGATATGCTCAAGAAGTTCAACATGTTGAATTGCAAGCCAATTTCTACACCCATAAACACAAGTGAAAAATTATGTGTTAATGATGGGACATAGAAGATAGATGAACAATTCTTTAGAAAAATAGTTGGAAGTTTAATGTATTTAACACATACAAGACCAGGCAGTATGTTTTATGTTAGTATGCTCTCAAGATTTATACATTGTCCTTCATCACAACATCTTGGAGCTGCAAAGATAATACTTAAGTATATTTGTGGAACTATGGATCTCAGAATATATTATCCCAAGATTCAAAATTTTAATTTAGTTGGATATTCAGACATTGATTAGGCTGGATCATGTGATGGTAGAAAGAACATGAGTAGATATGTGTTTAGTTTAGGATCAAGTGTGGTAGCTTGGGCTTCAAATAAGCAAGAGTCGACAGCTTTATCATCTTCAAAAGCAGAATATATTTCAGCATCATGTGCAACACAACAATCCCTATTTGGATGAGAAGAATTATGAAAGAATTGAATTTTATATCATCAAGCCCAACAGTGATCTATTGCAACACAAAATTAACTATATCAATGACGAAGAATCTAGTGTTTCATGGAAGAACAAAGGATATACAACTCCGCCATCATTTTATTAGAGATCAAGCAATTTCAGGTACTATTGAAGTGAAATTTTGTAAAAAAAAAAGATCAAGTAGTTGATGGGCTTACGGAAGCTTTGAACTATGCATCTTTTATGAAGTTTCGTGGAGATCTTGGTGTCAACAGCTTTGCATCAAGGGGGATTGTTGAAGTTTGATGCATCACTACAGTACAAGACAAAAGAAGAATGTTTTTTTTCTCTTCACCGACTCTTTTAACCGACTTACCTTTTTTCTTGTTGACTAAGACTTTATTCCTATTAGTTAATCTTGTGAGCGTGTAAAACTATAATTGGAGGTCTTGTAGTAGGAAAAATACATTGTAGATTGGTAGAGAAATTTGTTTTCATTACTTAGAGTGAGGGTCTTCCTCTTTTCTTCCTCTCTCTCTCTCACTCTCTCACTCTCTCTCTCTCTCATATTTCAGCCTAAATGTGTATGATCTTGAGTTGCTTGTAAGCAATCCCTTGATGATATTGTGAGCTTATTTCATCCTTCGAGTCCTACATAACGGTCATTATAGGCATTGATAAAACACTTGTGCCGCATGCCAAAGTGTTAATGACCTGCCCACCCATCATAACTGGCATTGCCAAATTGGCCAATCTCAGCCATTATAACGCGGTCCATCAATCCAGAGAACGGCAATGGTTCAAGAAAATGAAGAGAGAGAAAATAACATTTTCAAATTCAGAAAAAGAACAGAAAAAACCTTCCACCGGCAATGGTTCAAATGCTAGTAGGTGGCGGAGGGAAGACAAGATGATAGATCGAGAGAAGAGAAAGAATAAAGAATAGAACGAACAGGGCCTGGAAGAGGGAGAAGGACCATTACGTGAATAGGAGAATAAAAAGAGAAAGAAGATAACGAAAGGTTTTTCTTTTAAACCTTTAATTTACCCGGACGCGGCACTATCTCCAATTGCGTGCAGGGATATATCTTGCTAAATCAGGTTAGAATTTTAGCGTGATGAAAATTTTCAACGATGGAGAAAGACACGTGTCCCTTAATGAAACCGGCCTACCCCTCAAAGCTAACCTTAAAGGCAAATAGTGATAGGCAGGTTTTTCTTAATGGTCAACATACGTTTGGCCCATCTCATGAGCAAATCGGCCAACCCATAAAGCTGACGGGGCCCCGCAGACGAACGCGTGGAACAGGGTGGGCCATCCATTCTCCCGACAACGATTCTGTCCTCGCATTCGGATAGAGATTCACCATAATATAAAGATAGCCACCGAGCAGCTGAATGAGGGCTGCGGTTCTTGGGTTCCGTGGAAATCTTCCGGTGTATTCCAGGTCGACGGAATAGCAAGGCGCCTTGAGGTCATTATTCTGCACCTTTGATTGAAATTGTCCAGGAACCCAGGATGGCTGTTCAGTTGAATACTGATGGCGAGATGAAGAGGAAGCTGAGCCCATCGAGCTTCCGGATCACAGAGCCCAACGAAAATGACGAAGTCACTGGAGAGAAGTACATGCAGGGCGTAATAGACGAGTATCAGAAACATCTCGCGGAGAGGACGAGGCACGAACTGGGTAACTTAACGGCCCATAATCTCAGACATAGACTAAGTTTCCTGATTCAGTGTATCGTCAGGGTTTCCGTGCAATCTAGGCTTCGAGTACGGGGTACTTTCGCAGCTTCTATCCTTCTCCATTAACAACGTGGGAGATCCATTTATCGAGGGAAACTATGGGATCCACGCAAAACAGTTCGAGGTGGGAGTGCTGAACTGGTTCGCTCGGTTGTGGGAGCTGGAGGAGAACGAGTACTGGGGCTATGTCACCAGCTGCGGAACGGAAGGCAACTTCCATGGCATCCTCGTCGGGTCTGTCTTCTCTTGCTATATCTCTATACTATGGAGTTTCACTCTTGATAACGCAGGAGGGAAATATTCCCGAATGAAATATTATACACTTCGAGGGAGTCCCATTACTCAGTCTTCAAGGCCGCGAGGATTTTCCGGATGGAGTGCGTGAGGGTGAAGACGCTCGTCTCCGGCGAGATAGACTGTTCCGACTTCCAGATCAAACTATCACAGAATGAAGGAAGGCCGGCCATTGTCAACGTTAACATGGGTTGGAATTTCTCAACGCAATCTCTCCGCGAGTTTCTCCTCAAGTCTTACGCTTAATGCTCCGGGCAGGAACTACGGTGAAAGGGGCCATCGACGATCTAGATCTCGTCATCAAGATTCTCGAGGAGTCTGGCTTCAGCGGTCGCTTTTATATCCACTGTGACGGGGCTCTCCTCGGCATGATGCTGCCCTTCGTGAAGCTGGTAAGCCCACTTTGAAGCCGTTGTTGCATATCGCAGAATAGCTTCAGTAGATTTTTTCGGGTCAATGGCAGGCGCCGAAGATATCGTTCAGGAAACCGATCGGCAGCGTGAGCATCTCAGGACACAAATTCCTAGGCAGCCCGTTTCCCTGCGGGGTGCAGATAACGCGGAAGAGCCACATCAAGGCCCTTTCTTGCGAAGTGGAATGCATAGGTTTCAAGGACACGACCATCATGGGCAGCCGCAACGGCCACGCCCCTCTCGTCCTCTGGTATGGACTTAGCCGTAGGGGACACGCGGTGCTGCAGAAGGAAGTAGAGAGGTGCCTCGCAAACGCCAACTACTTAAAGAATCGTCTCCGGCGAGCGGGTATAGGGGCCATGCTCAACGAGTTTAGCAACACCGTGGTGTTCGAGCGGCCAAGCGAGGGGGACTTCATTCGTAAATGGCAGCTCGTTTGCGAGGGGAAAATTGCACACGTCGTAGTCATGCCACACACTACCGTGGAGAGTCTCCGTGTCTTTGTCGACGACCTAGTTCAGACCCGGCTTGTTTGGTCCACGTCAGCATTGTCCACGTCAGCAGCAGCAGCGGGACTCATATCTGGAAACTTTGAAAAGTTCAGAATTTTATATGAGAAAAGAAAAGTTGAGATTCATATCTGGACACTTTGAAAAGTTCAGACTTTTTTATGATATTAACCGTTTTTGTAATTCCTTGCTTGATTGTCATTCTTTGACTTTTTCCTCTGTCCTTGAGAAATGAAGAACTTCCCCTCCAAAGTCAACGAAAATATTTTCTCTATTAATAATGTCGTAAATTGGTTCCATTGGTTTCGAATTATCGTAAAATTCCGGAATTATCCACGTGCCACGTGGTCACCCCGAATTGATTTCTCCTAGTTCCGAAGAAGAAAGCTTCATGGCTTACCTCCACGCTCCAGCGTCCGACAGCGAAGTCCACCTGGGAAAAGCGACAAATGGAAACTGGTCACCTTCCTAGCAATGTTCGACTTCTCTTGTCTCGTCCTCCACTAGGGAGGTAACGACACCTCCCAGCTAGGCCGGTGGCTGTACCTTTTTAAATGACGTCATATTCTATTCAAACTTAAAATTTCGCCTCAGAGGCGGCGGTATTCTCCTGCGCGGAACAACATAATAGGCAGCCGTAAAGCAAGGAGAATTCGCCGTGGGCCGGTCAACGCAGCTTACGGGGAACCCGCGAGACAGCAGACGGATTTGACTAAGCGAGGACTAGAGAACGAATTTCTTCACCTCGCAAGTCGCCACTTCTTCCTTTGTCTGCTCGCGTCTTCCAGCGGTCGAAGAAGAAGGCGGAGGAACTTGGGCGTGCGTCTTGTATTGTAAGATGGAGTTTGATTGGAGGACATTGATCGGCATTCCGATGGGCTGATTCGTTTGGTTGTACCGGAACAGCGTTCTAGGGTTGACGAGCTGATCCCGATTTATGGCGGACTGATGTGAATCGGACGGAAACTACGATGGTCTTTGCTTCGGGACGATCTACGCGAATTGGTAAATCTTTTTGTTTGTGTCGACGCCGTCTGCGATGATGAAAAGGTGAGAAACTGCGGTCTCTCATTTTTGCGCATTATTCGTAATTTTACTTTTTAGGCGTTCCTTTTTTCGTCTCCTTTTTGAGATAATTCTTTGAGAGGAATCCGCTCGCGGTAGTTGAAGGTTGATATGTGACTTTTAATCCTTTAGGACTTTCGAACTTGAATCTTATGAGGAAAGAACTAGAGATTTTCGACTTAGTTCCTTCAATGGAAACGCTTGAATCTGTCATTTCTTCGTTGATTTTGTCGTGTTATTCAAAATCGCGAGTAAGAGACGCAACGATGTAATCTGTAATGACCGTGATACTCAGCAAAATTGAACTTGCGAATAATGATGCATGCACTGTATTTTCTGGGAAAATGAATGTTTGGCTCCATGCTCTGTCCCACATCCTTGCGCGCTTTTCAAATGTCGATCTAGATAACATCATCCTTTTCACCTATCGTTCAACCGTTGATCCATCTCTAAGCTGTCTCTAATAACATCCTAACTCGACATGCTACTCCGAAAAGTTTCCAGAATAAGAAAGCCCAAACGCAGTAACAACTATGCAAACAAAAAGGATCTTCTTCAGATCTCATCCGGGTCAGTGTCTCAAGTGCTCCCAGCACTTCTAGCCACGGCTCTGGTCAAGAGATTCTGATGCTTTTTGGAGACGTTTACATATGGGGCGAGAGTTCTCATGCATTGAATTTCAGAGCAGATGTCCTTCTACCATGGCCTCTAGAATCATACAGTCACTCTCGATGCTTTACAAGTTTCCTGTGGTGTAAGACACTCAGCATTGGTCACAAAGAGTGGAGAGATCTTCACGTGGGGAGAGAGATCCGGCGGCCGTCTTGGCCATGGGGCTTTGATGGATGCTCCTACCCGCAGCTTGTTGACTCTTTGGGATTCACTGGCATTGACTTTGTGGGCTTGCAGTGAATTCACACTTGTGCACTCACTTCAGCTCGAGAACTTTACACTTGGGGTGATGGGGAGACACTAAATGCTGGACTTTTTAGGGCATGGAAATGACATCAGCCACTGGATACCCAAGAGAGTTGTCTCTGGAAATGGCGTGACTTGTATCTCTTGTGGCACATGGCACACAGCCTTCATTACATCCTCTGGGCAGCTCTTCACATTCGGAGATGGCACATTTGGTGCATTGGGCCATGGGAACCGAGAGAACTCTCCATTCCCGAGGAGGTGGAGTCTTTGAAAGGTTTGAAGACCGTATCTGTTGCGTGTGGAGTCTGGCACACTGCTGCCGTCATTGAAGTCATTGTGACTCAGCCAAATGCCAGCATTTCTTCTGGAAAGCTCTTCACTTGGGGAGACGGTGATAAATATAGACTTGGCCACGGTGACAAAGACCCAAGGCTCAAGCCAACTTGTGTCCCCTCTCTCATTGACTACAACTTTCAGAAGATAGCTTACGGGCATAGTTTGACCGTTGGTTTGACTTTATCTGGGCGTGTTTTTACAATGGGAAGTACAGTGTATGGTCAGCTTGGGAATCCTTACTCCGATGGGAAGTTGCCTTGCCTGGTTGAAGATTCACTTGTGGGTGCATCTGTGTCCGAGGTTGCCTGCGGTTCTTATCATGTGGCTGCATTGACTTTCCGAGGGGAGGTCTACACATGGGGAAAAGGTGCCAATGGGAGACTGGGTCATGGAGACACTGAAGACAGGAAGACACCAACACTTGTGGAAGCTCTCAAGGATAGAACTGTTAAACAAATTTCTTGTGGGTCAAATTTCTCTGCTGCCATTTGTCTTCCGAAGTGGGTTTCTGGTTCGGAGCAGTCTCAGTGTTCAACATGCAGGCAGACTTTTGGGTTCACTCGGAAGCGGCATAACTGCTACAATTGTGGTCTTGTACACTGTCATTCTTGCAGCTCTAGAAAGGCTTTTGGAGCGATATTATCTCCGAATCACAACAAGCCGTATCGTGTGTGTGATACATGCTATGTGAAGATAAGTAAGATTTCAGATCCTAAGAAAACAGTTGTTCTGCCGCGGGTTTCTAATGAGAAGGAGCTTAGACAATCAAAGAGTTTACTTCCAGGGAATATAGATCTGATCAAGAATCTGGACAACAAGGCTGGTAAGAATGTGAAGAAGAATGTCCCGATTAGCTCGGTCAATAACTATTCAGTGGGTAATTCGAGAACTGTCTCGCCATTCTCGAGAAAGCCGAGTCCTCCTCGTTCTGCCACGCCAGTCCCCACCATGTCTGGTCTTTCTGTCTCCAAGAATATCTCCGACAGTTTGAAGAAAACTAACGAGCTATTAAGACATGAAGTTCTATTATTGCGTGCCCAGGTTTGTGATTGCCAGATAATAAATTAGTGATTTCTTTGAGACTTGAGAGAGCTGATGTTAATTATTCTGTTGGATTTTGTTAGGTTGATAGTCTTAGGCAAAGGTGTGAACGCCAAGAATTTGAGCTGCAGACAGCTACCAAGAAAGCTCAGGAAGCCATGGCAATGGCTGCCGAGGAATCGGCCAAGTCAAAGGCTGCCAAAGAGGTTATTAGATCTCTAACCTCTCAGGTATCACTTCATCTTTATGTCTCTTGACTTTATTTGGTTCAACCATTATATGCAGGCTTGATTCTCTTTCCTTCTCAGCTTAAAGACATTGCAGAGAGGCTGCCTCACGGATCATCCTATGCCTACAATGGTGTGGACCAGAAGTCAAACCTTGAAACTCAGCCAAGGGATGATCCTAATGAATCAAAGTCAAGAATCTCACAAGTGAATGGTATCCATGAAGAACAAGAAATGGATGACTCTCTGCTTAAGCAGAAACTGGAGGCAGATGCACATGAAGGGGAAGAGAGAAATAAAGATTTCTCATCTGCTGAGAGTGATCGAGAGGGTGGTGCTTCTTCAATGAACCAGAGAGTCTCTCCTGTCAGTTCTCAACCACAAATTGAGGCTGAGTGGATAGAGCAGTTTGAACCTGGGGTTTATATCACTCTGGTGGCACTTGTGGATGGAAGCAGAGACCTCAAGAGAGTACGGTTCAGGTAATAATTAACAGATTTGTACATTTCCTCTCCACCACGTCTCTCTCTCTCTCCCCATCTCTATCTCTTCTCTTTTTCCCACTCTCTTGTGTAGGGAGCAGCACTCACTGACCAGATTGCCATGATCAAATCAGATTGCCATGATCGATACGGGCAATCCAATCAGTGATCATAGAACCTTTGATCAATTTGATCATCAATTTCTGATCTTCCCTGTGATTAATGAACATCAATCTGATCACAATCAGCATTGATTGATCGATCTTCCAGTTTTTCTTCATGATCATGAAAATCATTTCGGATTGCCATTCCCTACTTCTTTTCACCTTACATGTTCTTAAAGACACGCTCTCAGAATCTATCTCTCCCTCTCCCCTCTCCCTCTCCCCTCTCCCTCTCCCTCTCCCTCTCCCTCTCCCTCTCCCCTCTCTCTCTCTCTCTCTGTCTCTCTCTGTCTCTCTCTCTTCTATCTCCCTCTCCTTCTCCCTCTCCCTCTCTCCCCTCTCCCTCTCACTCTTCGGATTGCAAAGAGGGAGACTCTCTCCCTCTCCCTCCCTCTCCCTCTCTCTCCCTCTCCCTCTCCCTCTCTCTCTCTCTCTCTCTCTCTCTCCCTCTCCCTCTCCCTCTCCCTCTCCTCTCTCTCCCTCTCACTCTTCGGGATTGCAAAGAGGGAGACTCCTCTCCCTCTCCTCTCTCTCTCTCTCTCTCCCTCTCCCTCTCCTCTCCCCTCTCCCTCTCACTCTTCGGATTGCAAAGAGGGTCTCTCTCTCCCTCTCCCTCTCCCTCTCGCTCTCGCTCTCTCTCTCTCTCTCTCTCTCTCTCCCTCTCTCCCTCTCCTTCTCCCTCTCCCTCTCCCCTCTCCCTCTCCCCTCTCCCTCTCACTCTTCGGATTGCAAAGAGGGAAACTCTCTCCCTCTCCCT
Organism: Lemna minuta; assembly: GCA_024174645.1. Lineage (NCBI taxonomy): Eukaryota > Viridiplantae > Streptophyta > Magnoliopsida > Alismatales > Araceae > Lemna > Lemna minuta. The sequence goes on along the minus strand of CM044101.1, from coordinate 3,750,446 downwards.
CCCCCTCATCTCCGTCTCCCTCCCCCTCATCTCCGTCTCCGTCTCCCTCTCCCTCTCCCTCCCCCTCACCTCTCTCTCCCTCTCCCTCTCCCTCTCCCTCTCCCTCTCCCTCCCTCTCTTCCTCTCGCTCCATCTCTCCTTCCCTGTCCCTTTCTCTCCCCCTCTCCTTTATCTCTCATACCCTCCCTTTCTCAATCTCCCTTTCTTTCCCTCTCTTCCTATCCTTTTTCTCAATACTCCCTCCCATTCTCTATCTCCCCTCTTTCACACTCTCTCCCATCCCTTCTCTCTCCCCCTCTTTCCCTCTCTCCCCTTCCCTCTCTCTCTCTCGGCTCCCTTTCTCTCCCATCTCTCTCTGTTCTGCCCTCCCTCCCTCTCTCCCACTCTCCCCTATCCCTCTCTCTCTCAACTCTCCACTATACCTCTCTTTGCCCTCTCGACCCCCTCTTTCTCCCCTATCCCTCTCTCTCTCTCTCTCTTTCAAAGTAACTCTTTCTCTTTGTGTCTCTATCTCAGTCTCTCTTGTTGTGACAGTCCTGTTTTTCTCAGTCTCTTTTTCTCATTCAGAACACTATCTGTCAGTTGCTTTCCCCATGTCAAAGACACTCTCTCTCACTATTTCAGAATCACTCTCTCAAATTTACACGCAATCTCAGTTACACCAAAATACAGATTTTTCCCATGTTGCCTCTATCTTGGCTTCTTAGCCTCCTAAACCGCCACCTCCTAGATTTTTCTTTCATTTTATTCTCTCTCTCTCTTTAATTTGGTTGAGTTTTCTGCTGCTCATCTGAATATTCTGGGGATAACTCTCCTTGTGCATTTCTCATTTCTGTCCTGTTTTATTTTTCTGTCTGCTTTCTGCTGTGCTTCTCTTCCAGTTCTTCATCTCTTTTTTCCTCTCTCTCTCATCTATTTTTCATCCTCACTTATCTCATCACTCTGCAGTTTCTTTCTTCCTGCACTCTCTCCCTATTTTGGGAACTCTATCATCTCTCTCTCTCTCCTGCTGCCTTCTCCACTGCCCTTCTACTCTGTCTCACCATGGCCGCCACCCTCCTCTCCCTTCACCCTCCTACTCGCCTCCCCAAGGTCACAGCTCTTCTCCACCCTCTTCTCCTTGCCTCTGCCACTGTCCTGAAGCACATTTGACAGTCCCATTTCTATTACAAAGCCTATCACCGATGCTAGCACTCTTTCCAGCCCAGCTCCCACTGTTTTCCAACACAGTCTACTCAAATCTTGCCTATCGAAACATAACCGATTGTATTCAAATGTCATCCAGAAAATCCTTAAATTATCATCTTCGCCCAAACTACCTTAACCCGTAGAAGCTTTAATCTTACATGTAAACCTCCATTGAGATTGGCTTCCTCTAATGTTATTGGCAGCTGAAGAAGATTCTGGGGAGCATCAAGCAGAGGCATGGTGGTCAGAAAATCGTGAGAAGGTTTACCAGAAAATACAATGTCCGCCGCTTGGAGAGACTGCCATCATGATCATCCTGGAGTTTGTAGAGAGAAGGTTCCACTCCCAACCTGTCCCTGAATTGTTCATTATCCTCATCTTCATATATACATATATATATAAATCATTCAATTATTTCATCCCCACTTTTTTGATGTATTCTTTCTGTATATAAGGCACCCATTATCCTTGATGAAGTCTAAATCAAAGAAGGGAAATACGAGGAAAATCTTTCTATTAATTTCCAAGTAAATCTAGAAATTCGTTGAACCAGTTACTGTTTTCTTAAAATCAGTGGAGAGTCCAAAAAGATTTATATTATGTCAACCTTTCTTCATGAGGATATTGGTCATGAACTCATTAACCCTAATAATTTTTAATTCTAAAAGAGGGAAATATGAAATATATCTTTTCAGGGAAGTTCGCTGATTGCCCTCAATCTTTGCTGATTAGCATGATAAAAATCAACATTTTATTATTTGAATTCTCTATCTCACGGCTTCTTGGTATTATTGTGAAATTCAGGCCAATCCTTGAAGAGATTTAGAGAAAGAAATCAGGCTGATCCTTAAATTTTTCTTGTGATTTAGAGAAAGAAATCTGGTGAGACCATTTTCTAGATTCTTGAGTTTGGGAAAAGAACGTAGTAAAATCTTCGGTTGATGAATTTTCCAAACGCCAATTAAAATCAATGGAAATTTCTAAACCAATATTTTAATCAACATGCACAACACTGCTGAAATGAGAATTTAGATAAAGTTATACAGAATATGAACATATACGTCGTAGGTTCTTTGAGTTTTCATTTCAATGTATTTATAAGATATGAATCAAATATGATTGGACTGTAGAAAGTTTAAATTTCAATAAATATTTTTATTAATCACATGCCTAAGTTAAAAAATATAAGTATTTAAAATAATTTTCACCTAAAAGTGATTTATTTTAAATTAATTTTCACCTAAAAGATAATAAAGAAATTTTAAACTAGTCTCATGTTTCTCTTCCGAAATACAATAAATAGGCAAAATTATTGTTTGAATAAGGGCAAGAACATGCAATTTTGAACTAATTCAGAAGTTGCCAATTTTTTTGTCAAATGAAGGGGAAATTTCCCCAAAAAATAGCGGACGAAGAATTAAATGATACAAATATGATGAATTTGAACTTTATGAATGCAGGGACAGAGAAAAGTAGGGCAGTTTAGCAAATTAACCTGGTCGAGAAGGGGGAATATGTCAAGTCAACATTCTATTTTGATGAATTTTTTGAGTTAAAAAGATATGGTTTTTGAAAAGGGGGTTATGGGAAAATGTTGCAAAATGTAGTATGTTCATGAATTAGGGTTAGAGTCAACCATATCATGTGGGTAAAAATACTGTCAATTACTAACCTAAGAAAATGAAAGTTAAGGAAAAAATTATTGAGGATTATAATTATACATGAATCACATGAATATTAAGTATGTGAATTGATCAGAATCATGAATACTTTGGGAAAACTTTCGGATGGATAAGCTCAATGCGAATATCTTTAGAGAATTTCTTGATGCTCGTTCCGATAAGTGTAGCCTAGAACATGTCTTCGAGAAAATTTGTATTCTATGTTCATTCTCTAGGAAGATATTTCATTCATATTATTCTAGATCACTTTTCTAAAATTCCTAGTAATCTTTTGTATTTTACATTTAATGAGCAAATGCATGCATGTTTTATGATATATTCTATGCATCCATGCATGTATAGTATGGTTATGTGAGAGACATGATACCTTTCAAGCCCATAAATATTCTAGATTTTATATATCTTTTGATATGCGCATCTCCTTGTCTATCTCTGGATTCACATATTTCCTCGGTTCATCTCTCTACCTCCCTACCTTCTTCAACTCTTCATATTCTCAAATCTTCATCTTCATACAATCTTTGAAATAGAAGGAGACGCATAACAGAAAATCTTTTCTTCTTTTTCTCAGTTCTCTTTCCCTTGCTTTTATACCCCTACTAAGGGGGCATAACAGAAATAGTCAGATGAAGATGAAAAGAGAAGTCTCGTGGAAGTTGTGGAGGCCGTCGCGGGGACTCCCAGATTATTCCAATTAGTTCTTGGACCTCGGTCGTTATTGGGGCCCACTTGAAACTGCCGTAACCTGACACGTGGCGAACAGATACCTGCATTGCCGGATCCGTTACGAATCCGTACCGATGAGAGCGCGGCGGTTGATATGCTCATTTGGGGCGTCCATGTTTATCGAAAATTTCCCCTATTTGTCGAATCTGGAGTTCGGTAATTCTCCCGCGGATATCTCGGAGGATTAATTCGCGATCATTTGTGTTGATAGTCTCCTCCCGTTCGCCTCATTATTTGTCGTCCAGGAAAGCTTTGGTGCCTAGGGTTTCCCATTTGGTGCTCTCGGAATGGAGCCTGATTTTCGGCGAGGCTCGTCGGGATCGGTGGAGCCTCACTGCGACGCCGTCGAAGTCGATCCGACCGGGCGCTACATTCGGGTAACCTCGACTTTGAGGTGATATTACGCCGTATTCTGTTCTGACGTGCGTTTGCTTTCTTCGACAGTAGCAAAGAGATTCTGGGAAGAGGGGCATTCAAGACTGTGTACGTGGAAGAATTCTTATTTCAATCTGTTTTCTGTTATTACTCTCATTTGTTTTTCTCTGGAGCCTGGGCGAATTTTTGACGTAATCTTTATTCTCCGATTTTTGACAGCTATAAGGCATTTGATGACGTGGATGGAATGGAAGTGGCCTGGAACCTAATCAAAATTGAAGATGTATTGCAATCCAAGGGTGACGTGGAGAGTGCATTCCGAAGTGCAGCTCTCAAACAACCAAACATGAGCACATAATGAAATTCTGCAGCTGCTGGATTGATCAAAAAGAGAAAACTATCAACATAATAACCGAGTTGTTTAGTCCGGGAGCTTGAGACAGTAAGTTTCTTTCTATAGTTAGTCCGTGATTTATATTTTTATCGAAAGAGTGAATCATTCTAGCTGATCCCAAATCAGGTATCGATTGAAACACAAGAAAGTGGACATGAAAGTCATCAAACGATGGGCAGAAGAACAGATCCTCTCTGGTTTGAATTATCTTCGCTCGTCATACCGCCGAGTCCATCCAGAGATCCTCAAATGTGACAGCATGTCGTGACGGGAACCGAGGAGAGAGATAAAACTGGAGATCGCGATTCGCCACCATTATGCAACAATCAGAAACTGCCAAGAAGTGGCGGTCGGTGAAAAGCATTTCCTTCCTTGCGGTTTCTTTCTTCTGGAATTGTCAATTAAAAAGATCCGTTTTCAGGTACTCCTGAAGTTCATGGCACCAGAGCTGCACGATGAATCACATAATGAACTAGTGGATATATAAACTTCCTTTGGAATGTGCATATTAGAGCTGAGTGACACTCGAGTGCCATGCAGTGAATGCAGGAACTGCATCATCGAGATCTTTAAGAAAGTTTCAGCGTGAGTCGGATAAGTTAAAATACTTCCAAATTTTCTGCCATTGACTTTTTGACCATCTTTCAGGGAGTAAAGCCTGCCGCTTTGGCTAAAAGTCAATGACGAAGTGCATAGCTTACTAGATGAAATGTATTGCGCCTGCTGATACACGATGACGATTTTCTGCTAACAAGCCCTTCACGATGGATCAAACATCTCCAGACGGGATGTTTTGCCTCAGCTTCTGTCAGATACTTCCGGAGGCCGACATATTCATCCGGAAGCTGACTTTTTGAAAGATGACGAACCCGAAGTCATCACTTCATTTTGAATAACATGTTGATGGTTCTCCTATCCAAGTCGTGGTGCAAAAATTTCCACAACAGAATGTTCATCTTGATGGGAGAGAGGAGAGAGGGAAAGTCATTATCTCTCTACTTCGAATTCGAATCCGACAGACGTAAGTACCTGCCCTTATTCTCTCTTTTCTTCATCATTGTTTCAAATATTCTCACCTCTCTATTAATTGTGCGTGATAGAAACAGGTCTGGAGAGAGAAATGCATATTCTTTCTTCACTTGGATAATGACTCAGCTCCATAACATAATATTGTGAATCAATTCAGGCTGATTGATCAAGATGGAAAGTGTCTATCTCAAGCAGTTGAGTTTACTGGTCCATTTGATCCCTGGATGGAACCCTTTGTTGACCTTCCAAAAAATTACGAGGTGCAGAGCGGCAGTATCCCCACCTCAGAATTCAGTTCAGTCATGTCCTTCTATAAATTCCTTTGGAGCCTGCGGAAGACTCAAATCATTTCCCCATGAATTTGTTAAAGAAGAAAAAGTACCGCCCATCAAAGCAGATGATGCCATCCTGAGATGGAAGCTTTGAGCATATCCCCAACGGATGATGGGATGTTTCAATCATCTCAATGGAAGTTCACGACGATAAATCCTCCAGCGCTGCAGTTCCATGATGGATTCAATGATGACCGGAATGTCACGAGACGAGTCTTTTCAGTTGCAGATGATGATGATGATGATAGTGATGTGAGAATGGAGCTCAATTTTGCGATTTGCAGTACAGAGAGGCATTGAATAGCATCAATCATCGGAGATAAAAAGCCATTGAGATGGTAAAGAGTAGGGCGGCAGAAAAGGAAGAGAAGCTGCAGTTGGCAGTGTAATCTGTCTGGCTGACTGATGACATTGTCGGCAAGCTCAAGGAACATGTCCATTCTCTCACTATTTGTTCATAGAGCCACAGTTTTTAGTTGAAATGCTAATAGTCTCATAGTTATCTCATTCATTCCTGAAAGAGCTACTTTGTAACCTAATCTAGGTAATATAAAATGGTTATGCCATGTTTGGGTCAACACAACATGCCATACATTCATACAAATCATGATAAAATTTGTATCATGTAATCGCTACCTCAGCTATCAAAACCTCATGTTTCGTCTCAAGCATATAATTCATAAGGTCAAAGGGATTCGCTGTCTTTTGCTGGTTTTTGATACTGCATTCGTTCTTTAGTTTAATTGACTCTTTGCAAAGTTGAACTTTGATAGGAAATTTTTATATCATAGATACTAATATAATTAGCAAGACACCCATAATCTAATTTTGCCTAGTCGCGACTCTCCCTCCTCTCAACACGGAGGCGTCCACTTATTTTTACATATGATGTAAGAGCCGTAGGGTTTCCATCGGTGCTCATCTCCCTAGTGACTCCCTTTTCTCTGCGGCCTTCGTTGTCTCACATCCATTATCTTGTCTGAGACGTGAGCTTATGTGCTTCCTATCGTTCCTTTTTTTTTTTTGCGCCTTAAACCTCTAGTCCATCTTATCACATGCAATTCCTTTGCATTGACATTCTTATGATTCATAGCTCCTAGCATGCACACTGCTACATACACTTATAGGCATGTAATTCATGCATAAGACAAACATGCTATAACATGCAAGGTAGACAAAATATGCATTTCCAACTGCTCTCACATAATTGAGCACCTAGTGTGCACAAATTCTAGCCACATTGTGAGAGCACTATACACACACTTGTGAGCGCTGAGCACACAAATTCCAACTTATAGAATATGCGTCAGTGAGTCAATATCATTGACTAACATGGTTTTTTGCAATATCACCAGTTCTGTAACCATTGGCATAGAATCCAAAGGCTAAGACCATCTCCATGTTTTGAAACTTTTGAGGCCATTCAGATGCTCCTCATTAGCGTCTCAATATTTATATGACAAAAAATCATGGATTTTTATTGTCCTCCACCTTTCCTTGAAATTGCATATTAGGCCTAGAAATAAATTGAAAAACATACTTAAATAATGATTGGAATCATTCAAACATATTCCCAATATCATGCCATGTGTCACAATCTCATAAGTCTATTTAAAAATTCAAATAAACATAAATTCAAAAGTAAAATTGATTTTTTGACTTCAAAAGTATTCTTGGTTATTTTGATGCGAGAAAATACACAAAAATTACCATAAATTCTAGAAAATGTATGATATCTTTATAGAAATAAATTGATCATTTTAAACTATGATAACTTAAATTTATGAATACTAATGTAAATAAGGCATAAAATTAATAACGAAATGTAATAATTATCATATCCATAATTAAACATCAAAGGTAATTCCACTTTACTTAGTGCACCAAAGTCTTAGTTGTATGATTCCATATATGAGCTAACATGATTGGTCATTGATCTTGACCTTTTATTCTATTGACTTTGGTTCTTCTTTCTCTCCTACGGACTAGTAGATTTAAAGTTACAAGTTTCTTCCAAATCATCTTGGTTCATTTTGCAATATAATATAAAGTGCTAGGTATTTTTCTTTACGAATAGCAGTAGCTCAGTAAAGACCTTTTGATGGAAAAAAGGTAATGGACTCGAGAATGAAGTCTAGGAGTTGGCAATCATCTTGATCTACTTAGCCCCTTCATTAAATGAAAAAGAATAAAGAAGACATATATCATGGTAATCATAATGCACAATAAACCCCTAAAAGGATAAGATAAAAATTATTTATATTCAAGTTCTATGAATGAGAACAAACCTTAAATCACTCAAATAATCAATTATTGTTTATATACATGAGCAATGGATATTTTGTTTTCAAGACCCAGAGCGCTGTCTTGCTCACTCTAGCTCAGTTTAGTCTTTCAACGAATGTTTTGATCCTATTTTTGCACCCTATCCTTTAGTGCACTCCTTCTAGGCTAAGCACTTCCATTGTCATTGAGTGACATGCTGTATCTCCAAGACTTTAGCTTTTTCATAGGGAGATCATGTTTTTCAAATATTATTTTACCTTGAATTAACAATGCTTTGAGGTGATAGTTGTTTCCTCCCCGCGCATAAAGAGACTCCACTAGACTCATGATGAAGCTCTTTGAATGTCACAAAGACACTCCCACATCATCTTATGAAATGTCATTTCTAATGTTTCTAAAAAGAAATTTATAAATAAGTTGAAGCACCCATGAATTTAGAGATGTTTTAGGTTTTGAGTATAATGGTTCGTGTTTACTTAGTTTTTCATTTCCTTCTCAAGAGTGAGGTTATTTGGTGTATTACTCCTCTACTAAGAAACCCACTACTGCCATTAGTTATCTTTATCACCACCAGAAATCAAGTGATGTTAGAGTTCAAATCAATGGAAATGTAACTCGCCTTCTATGGAAATGCAACTTAGAGGTTTTGACTTTTATTTTTAGGGGAATATTAAAATAAAAACATAGAATTTTTCGTGGTCTTGATACAAGCACAAAGCTGTTAATGCCCTTCTATCCGCATATTGTGCCATTGCACAACTTTCTATGAATATTAGTGTTGTATTGTGACCTCAGTGCCAATGCTCCTTTGCTATGCCGTGACTTCCTTTTCCACAACTAATCACTTCTATACGTCTATGATTATACTATCAAGCATCCTTTTATCTACACTCTTTGCCACTTGATTCCATTGAGAGGGTAGGAGTTACAGATAACATGCCTTACTGATAATTATATTATTGTAAACTGGATTTTAATCCGTCAATTTTCATGATTTGAAGCATATCAAGAGTAATTGATTCATGCCTCTATGTAATTCTTATCATTGAGCCTCCAAGTCCACAAAGCAACTATTTAGACTTAATGCAATTCATGAGTTTGACTTTAGCTCATCTAAAGCAAATCGCATTTAATGGCATTTGAAATAAGACAAAAAAAATTGAGCTAGGCATGAAAAAAATACTTGTGACTTCCAATTGAGAAAAATTGAGGCATGAACTAAGTGTCAAAAAGCTCTCCAAAATATTGACCAAAATAATTATTGCAATAGAAGGTGTTGAATCAAAACATTCCACAAAGTTGAAGCACCAAGAATAGATGATCTCATCATCTATTCTAGATGATCCTATCATCTAGTATAGAATAAAATTCATACTTACATGGGCCATTTTAAAGAGTTCTTCAACCGTTCAAGCGTCCGGCCTCTAGCAGTATCCACATAGTCTCCAGACAATTGGATCTCCTCTTGAACACTCGTCACCACGCGAGGAAGAGAAGACATTGAAGAATTTCCACTAGGCTTGCATAGGCACTACTATTATGGTCATTCTCCCCCTATTTATAGACTTTGGGAATGTAAAATTTTCACAAAACCACGATTATTATGTCTATATCCATCGATGTCCGTGACCTTATGTGCATGACCCTCTAGGTCCATATATCTCACCAATTAATAACTCTATCAACCCAGCAACAATTATTAGTCTTCCTTATCAATTAACTATATCAAGATATAGATTAATTGACTAAAATCGATTTAACTCAATCAACAAGTTGAGTCGCGGACCAATGGGTGCCAAGCTACACGTGCTCTAGGAGATATGGTATATTATAAATCTTTCATTGAACCTTGTTCTCATTGGTTGCAGGTATGTACGTATAATCCTTCATCTGCACCCGACTTCCATGAATGTGCATTTAGGGATGGTCACTTGTCAAACCCTAACTCACTCACTCAATTTAGTACTAATGCGAGTAGGAAATCATTTGAGAACAACTTTCATGAATATTTCTAGCCACTCTTGGCGAAGGATTTAACAGTGATCTCATTCCCTAAGCTCCATCTCTCTATATACCGAGGGCGGATGATCCCCATCTGAAACCACCATCAATCACCTTTCGAGGACTTAATGTCATATCCAATCTATGATAGTTTTAGAGATCCCAAGACTAGGGATTCGTAAAGTCACAGCTCGAAACACGATCCATCATCCACAAAGATGTCTTTGGTGTCACAAGTCAAAGGACCAAGTACACAACTGCGTGACATGAATCAATCTAATTGGACAATGGCATACTACCAGTATGGGATTCATAAGGCAAAGTATCAATTCAAGCTAACTCTTTCTCCAAGGAGCACTACTGTCTATCCTTGGTGTTCCCAACACCGATGGCCACATGATCAGCTATAGCACATCATATGAGCCGATGAAGATAATGCCATTCTTTTTCTCGGATACGATGTCCTTACCGAATATCCCACGTAATAGGAATATTTAGCACATTTGCTTAAGGACTAGCGGATCACTCAGACATGATCTCATCATAATTCACTTAATCATTGCATATGTTCATGAAATTCATTACAAACATCACGAAGAATGGCGGTGAATATAAAATGAAGATGAGAGTGTGATTGGCTTGCAGGTCACATAATATCCATCGGTTTGTTCCTTGTAAAAGCAACAAATAGGGTCAATGAAGAGGAATTAACTAAAGGTTGAATGAGAAAACTCCTTTCATTTTAGAGTTTCTTCAAGCTCCATTCAAAGCTTCAGACTACTGGTGGTAAAACCCCGTACCGATCACT
>CM044101.1:3659414-3739125 GCA_024174645.1 Lemna minuta | reverse complement strand
AGGTAAGTCAGACGAAGAAAGATAGTACATTTTCCACGGTGTCTTTTTCATGGTGCCGTATGAGATGCGGATACCATCAACCATCATACTGGATATAGAACTCCGTCTAATATTTGGCATCCAATACGATCATTACGACCCACACCCAAACCCAAACGCAATGGAATCTAGTATTCAATGGCAGACTAATCATTCTGGACCTTCATTCGGTCTAGATCGAGCTCTCGGTCAACCTCGGTTATAGTTCGGTTTAGTTTTTATTTCAGTCTCTTGGCTCAAGATTTCATTAAGTGTAACTAAAAAGTAAGACAGATAAATTTTTGTTTTATAATATTTAGTTGTTAACAAATAACAAACATTAAAATATCTGTACATTTCAATTCAAAATAGAAATATAAAAATCACCAAAACAAAGAAAAGAAAACTAAAATTCATCTTCAACAAGTTCTTCCACATCATTATCAGTTTCATCCTTATAAATCCAAGATTTTAAAGTCATCATGATGAAGAGTTCGATGCACAAACTGAGGCAATCCCTTTACTATGCAAGTCATAAAAAATCTTCAGACCCAATCTTACACTACTATTGTGGATCATCAAGATGAGAATCCTTGACTTGAGAATCATGAAAATAATCGACTATTATTCTATCTAATAAGATGTTTATTTTAGTCTTCCTTTTGTGCTTTATCAATTCAACTGTCATTTTTTTAACAAGAAATAGAATTAAGTAGTAATGGCTCACTTTGTAAGCAAGTGCTTGACGATGGCGGGGTAAGCACCAATTAATGCAAATACTCCAAGTTCTTCATGATGTATGCTTGGAATATATTGGAATATATTCCAAATACACCAAGCTCATCCATTGGAATATATTCAAGTTTCAAAGATGGATCTAGCATTGTAGCTAAAGGGAAGATTGACTTTCTTTTTACTTGTGGCTCTGATAACATGCAATCTTAACATGATAAAACATGATTATTAATGCAAAATAAGGCATAAAACATTCCATTTATATGCATGTTATCATACTTTGAGTGACTTTCTATCATTCGATGCAATTTTATGTTATAATCTCAAAATGCGTTAATTTAGGGTTAATTATGATGAATTAAAGATTAAAGATTTTATAAACTATCTTTATTTGAGATTATAAGTGATTTTTAAAGTTAAATAATGAGAGAAATCATTTTTATGAACATTCATTTAATTTTCTAAAGTTAAAATATTTAAGAAATGAATGTATTTTTCAAATAATAATTAAATCTCTTGTTAATTAAATAATTTGACTTTTTAGAATGATAGATAATTAAATTTCAGATCAAATGAAAGAAATTTGGACTAATTTGGAGTTGTATTTTGAAAGTTATGATTTTTACAGTTTTCAGGGATTTTTCTGGATTTTTCCGATTTTATTTTTGATTTAAAACGTTGAAAATAATTTAAAAAATTACAAAAACAGTTTAATATTTCGCGCGGGTCCCACGTGGATGCGACGTGGCACTCGGGGCCACGTGGCAGCGCCACGCGGGCCCACACGGCGTACATACTTATATTTATATAGTTTACATATTGTATAAGGGGTATTTAGCTTTCCGTAGATCAGAAAGGTATTCAAACCCCATAATTCGTTGGGCCTTATAAACTCGACAGATTTCACTAACATTTTCCATGTGGGACTAAAGTCCCACACTGTTGTCTTAAGTGCAGGCCACGTGGAGCGATGGAGAGCGTTGGATCGAGCTGAGCGCAGAAGATCCTCACGTCAATCGCGTGGACGCGGACCACCGATCGTGATCAAAGACACGTGCGATTTAAGATGGATTATAACGGTCCTGATTAAATCGTGCGCTACTCATCTGGACCGTTGGATCGCGATCTAAAGGACAACATTTCACGCGTTTTATAACGCTTATCCACGCGGGGCATCTGGAGCGTCCATCGGGAATCTGACGGCTATGACATTTTCGTAACGATTCACCTTGATGCGTTTAATCCGGACCGTTGATGCGGATTAAACGCATCAATCGGACGGTTACGCCCATTTTGGCATATAAAATCAAGAGTTCTTCGTGATTGTAAGACATTCGAGGAAGATTTCACTTAATCGACCTATCTACACGCATCTTTTCTTGAATTTCTCACTTGTAATCACTTTTAGACTCGATTACGCGTCCACGGAGTGTTTATAAGTGAGATTTCGTCGATCGATCCAGGAGAATTTGTCTCTTGAACACCAATGTTCACGTTTGAATTTGCGGAATGAATAGCCGTCGATCCGGCGATCAATTGGATCGATTTGATCGTTATCTTGGGTTAGAAAACAAGTTTATCCTCTAATCTATCGTCATGTATCATCAATTTTAGGTTTAGGATCTTAATTTAGCTCAATTTTGATTTTAATTTCAGTGTATGTTCTTCGCGATTCCAAAAATTTCCTCCCACTTCCATCTTTGATTTCTCCGCGATCACTAATCCAAATCGAGTGATTTTTGATTCCGTGGATAGGTCTTTGAGTTATCTTTCTAAAACCACCATTTTCCCTAATTTCTCACCTCAATTCCTCGTCCAATTTGACCAAATTCCAAACGATCTCTCGAAAATACCTTAATTCCCTGTGGATTCGACCCTTATTTACCATTATACCCTTCAATTCATGATTAATTCCCAAAATTGGTAAGTTAGGCTTTATTTTTGACACGAGACCGTGTGAAATCGATGACCTCGCGGTCTCGTCTCGTCAGGCTCCTACTTAAGTAACTTTGCATTCATCACATTGTATGCTACTTTGAGCATTATTGATTGCTCTATGCTCATTAGTGTTCCCACTGCACCTTGAGAAGGCTTATCCATAAAGGCAATTGATGTGTTTAAATGATTTAACAAAAGTTCAAAAATATAAGTAACATTAGACAATGTTATGAGCTTGACTTTGAAAATAACTTGGTGGCCTCTTGAAAAGCTAAAAGTTCATCTACTAATATCTTAAGAAAATTCCAGTTTTCAGACATGATTAAATAAATTCCTTTAGCATCTTTAAGACAAGTTTTTGCAATCGCATTTAACACCTTCCTCTTCTCCCATGCCACTACAATTATGGCATATGTTGAATTCCACCCTGCGGGGACATTTGTGATTAATAAGTTTTTGGTTGGCATTTTATGCCTCTTGTACAATTCCGTGTACTGGAAAATTTTTTTACGGTGTACTATTCATTGAAAGAGAGTTTTTGAAGCCAACAAAGAATTGCTCCAAATGCTCTTTGCAAGGTAACTTTCTCTTCATCTTCTTCACACTCTTCATCATCCACTATCATTCAATTTTTTTCTAAGCTTACTACCATTGTCCTATTATTGAGACTATTATTAGTTGTGATAGAAAAAACTTGGTCAAAAATTTAATATTATTATTTCAAAAATTTAAAAAGTTACTAACCTTTTGAGTGAGACTATACTCTTTTAGCACACGATGTAACACCTTTGCTAAAACTAAACCTTGATGTGATGCTCCCAACTCAATGAACTCGATTTTGGGATATTTTTAATCGTTGTTTTGAATTGATTTCATGTAATCATATTTTTAATTTTTCACTTTATATAAGGGTAAAGTAAGAGTCGAATCCTTAGGGAGCCTAGGTACTGAGATTAGTGCTTGTAAGGAGTAAAGATACTATCATAGGGAAAAACAATGATAGAAGGGATTTTTGGAGAAATATAGAAGGACGAAGAAATGGAATATCATATGACTAAAATTAGTAAAAAATATAATGATATTCTATAAGAAATAATGTGAAAAATATTGAGATGAGAATGATGGAGTGGAAGAAGATGAAAGAGTGGTGAAAAATTGAAAAATCAGGTAGTCAAGAAATCATGTAAAGATGAGAGATTGTTTGATGAAAAGAAAAAAAATCTAAACTATGAAAATGGAGATAGGGTTTACACTATTCATGGAGGGGACTACAAGAGAAAATCATATCTAAATCCTCACACAAACCTTGTTTTTGGTGCAAGTCCCAGGCTAGGTGATGCTAGACTTGTTACGATCTCAAACCTTCACTTGATCTTGCCTCCATAAAAAAATTAAACACCAAACAATGCCAAGCTTGAGTGTAAAACTTTCATTTTCCTTCTGGTAGATTGATGCTATGAGAGAGCTAAAAAATAAAATAAAATAAAGAAGAAGACTTTTTTATATGTTAGGTTTAGAGGTTCCCTTTCATTAATAGTAGAGATTTAGTCTTTTGGGGTACCACCAAATGAATGGTGGATGTTAAATCCATAGGCCATGACCAATAGCCACCTCCAAAGGAGGTGACATAGTCCTTCTTAAGGAGGCGGGCCCCACAACTTAGGGAGTGGGTTGACCACTCTCTAAGAGGTGGTAGCCATATTACTTCTCGAAGAAGGTGGGCTTACCTTTTTCTCCTCCTATAAATATAGATTCTTCCTGAAAAAAGTAAATATCAAAATTAATGAATAATAAATAAAAGAGAATAAATTTAACCTCTTTTACCCTTTAAGAATGACTTTGACCACCTTTGACTTATCAAGAATTACTTTGATCATCATTGACTTCTAGGAAAAAAGAAGTGACTAGTTTCCTAAAAAGGTGGATGGTGATTGACAAACCTCCTATAAAGGTGGAAAGGTTTGACCAACTTCCTACAAATATGACAAGGCTTGACCAACCTCAAATGTGGAAATGTTTAACTAACTTCCTTAAATGGTGGAACTACAAGACCAACCTCCTAAAAAGGTGAAAAGTTTGACCAACCTCCTAGAAAGCTGGAATTACTTTAATAACCTCTTAAAAATGTGAAAAGGTTGACCAACTTCTTGTAAATTTAGAAAGGTTTGACTAACCTCCTAAAAAGATAGAAAAGGTTGACCATTTTCTTCTTCTCTTTCTAGATAATTTTCATACATGCTCTCATTACGCTTTGCCTAAGTCATTGAATTTACATAACTCATAAAAATGTGAGCATTAAACCATTTGACTTCCAAAAAGTCAAATGGTGTTAGTCTCATAATATAATCGAAATGTAAGAATGATCTATGACATAGTCATGTTTTCATCACATTCAACTATATAGAAATAGATATTCTCATTTGTTACACATTTTATGAGTACTTAATCATGATAAATGATGCATGAATATAACATATATTTTTGGCGTTATCACTCCTCAACACCGAGAACTTGTTCATGAAGTCCCCACATATCATCAATCCAATGAATTCTTACATTATTTTTTGTCATCCAAGTGTCTATTGTAATTCTCTTAGTTTACCCTTTTCATCTTCAAATACCTACTATGAATACCTGCTTTGCCTTGTACCAAGTAGTTGCAAAACCTTTTAAATTGAGGATGATTGAGTAATGATGATACAAATCCACACGGTCATTGAAAAAACGCAGATACATGTCAAAATTAATTGCAAAATTACTAATTTAAAGTTATAATCACAAATTAAATAGTATACTCGTGAATAAGGGTCGAATCCACAGAGAATTCAAGTATTTCAAGGTATTTCTTCAAATTCGATCAAATCAGACAATGAATAAAGGTGAGAAATTAGGGATTTTGATAAATTTATAAAGAAAACTTCAAGAAAAATCCAAGGAATCAAAAATCACTTGATTTGGATCAAGATTCGGGGAGAAATCAAAAAGTGAAAATCAGATAGAATTTTTGAATGCAAGGAGAGAGAAAACCAAAACTAAATCTAAAATTAATTAAAGTTACCATTCAAAATTGAAATATGATGTTATAGAAAGAGGTTAGGAGGAAAACATGAATTCTAACCCGAGGCTAGCGCCGAAATGATCCAATTGATCACCATATCAAAGCCTTTTCATTCCTTAATTTCGAAGACGATCATCGGCATTTAAGAAGCGATTTCTCCCTATTCTCTACACGAAATCTCACTTTCAAACACTCATTGGACGCTTAAATTGATCTAGAATGTGAAGAAAGCAAGAGATTCAAGGATATAAATGTCTAAACAGTTTAATTACTCGAAACACCCCTGAATGCTCTTCATCGTTGAAGAACATGTGAATTTATAAGCTAAATTGGGCGTGGCCGTTGGATTTGGTTCTTCATCTTCAATCAATGGCTCAAATGAAACTCTTGGATGCAAATCATTGTCATTAAGTCTTGTCCATTCGATCAAAGATGTGTTGAGCTCAAAGTCTTCGTGTTTTTAAGCCCGACAAACTTACTATTTATAAACTAGGAAACTCCAAATCAACTGGGTTAATTGGGGTGTATAGGTTTCCTACGTCGATCCACAAGAATTCTAGGGCACGACAATATCAATAATAGGAGTAGAGATGAGGGTAATGATGAAGGATTGGTGGTCAACTCTTCCAATTGACCGTGAGAGGATGGAATTTTAATGGATGATTTACGTAAACCTACAGATGCAAAGATCCTAAATTCAAAGTACCAAAGTATAAGAATGAATTACTAAGGAAATCTAAACCATGTAGAAAGTAAAGAAGTAAGAAGGGTAAGAAGAAAGAGAGAATGAGATGAGAAGTTGGGCACTCGGGAGAGAAAGGTAGTAAGAGGGAGAGGGAAATGGAGAGAATAAAGAACTAGAGGGAAGACTTTTTAGGGAAAATAAATAGAGAGAGAGAGTGAGAAAATAGAGGAATAGAAAGAGGCAGAAGTGAGAGTAATTAGCGGGAGGCTAAGGTAGAAACAAAGATTGACTATTGACCAAAGAGAGTAGAGAATAGAGAGATAGACAAGATGAGAGGACTTCGGAATAGAAGAGAGAGAAAGATGCACAAGAAGAGGAAAAGAGAGAATGGGGGAGAGAGTAGAGAGATCCTGAGGAATAGAAAGAGACGAGGAGGAGAGGTGAAAGGGGAGTTCAGAAATGACGGGAGACGAATTCGGAAGCGAGAGAGAGAGAGAAGAGGGGAAGAGGAAATCGGAGAGAGGAGGAAGAGAACGAACGTTTGAGAGAGAGAAAGAGAGCGCACGAGATGTGCGAGAGAAATTAAAGAAAAAGAAACAAAAGAAGGATTAAAGCAGAAGGAAGAAGAGACGGAGAAGAGGAGTAGAGAGAGACGAAGCGAGGTGCGAGCTAGATAGGGAGAGAGAGACGGCGAGAGAGAGAGAGAGCACCGGCGGAAGAGAGAAGAACCAATGGGAATAGCGGAAGAGATAGAACGTGAGATCAAAATGAAAAAAAAAAGAATTCGGGGAAGAGATGCGATTTAGAGGGAGGGCACGAGAGGTTATAAAGAGGAACTAGAGGAAAAAAATACCGTCACGGAAAATTAGAAGAGACGGAAGGAAGAAATGGAGAAGGGGGAAGGAGAAAAATGCCACGGGAAGAGAATACCGGGAAGAAAGAAAGAGCAATACATAGTACTGGGAAGAGAGATTTCACGAAAGTGGGTGACGGAGGATGAAATCGGGGAGAGCAAGAGGGAATTTCGAAAGAAAGAGAGCTAGAAGTGCAGAAGAAAGGAAAGAAATAGGGGGAAAGGGTGGTCACGGAAGAGAGAGGGAGCGAGATTGACCGCGATAAAGGATGAGAGAGATGCGGTTACGAGAGAGACAAGTAGTCAAAGCAGAGGGAAGAGCGGTGATCGAGAGAAAGAAGGCTGGAGAACGGATCAATGAAATAGAAGTAGAGATTTAGATTGCCGATGAAATACAAAAGAGAGAACGATTGATCGAACGAAAACGTAAGAGAAAAAAGTGATAGAAAGAATACGTGAGCTTTGGGAAATGAAGCGAGGATTGTCCTCTGAGGAAAAAGAAGCAGAAAAAGAAGAGGAAGAAGAAGCGACGACTTTCGAAGAAGAAGAGACGATTTTGGAGAAAAAAACGGAGAAACGGAATCGAAAAGGCGAGGAAGAGAATGACAAAGAGAGAGAGAGAGAGAGATCGCGCGTGTAAGAACAGAAGAACTACTGTTCTTGTAGAACAGAAAATAGAGAAAGATAGAAGAAGACGGGAGAAGATGAATTGCAAGAATCTCAAAATAGAAACAAAATTCTTGAACTTCTTATTGATGATCATTTCTAGTACATAGTGTGAAGTATTTATAGATATTATACAAGATAATAAGACCGTTTGAGAGATCGGAAGTAGTTGCTGAGAAGGACCATGATGCCATCGGATTGGTCCACGTAGCGTGGTTGAGCTGGCAGCCGTTACGCGGTTCGCTTAACTTCCGCGAACCGGTCTGATGGTGAGCCGGTAATTAGCGTTTCGTGAGCCGGTTCTTGATTTGAACCGGGTGACTGATGAAATGCCTTTACACGCCCCCGCAAGTCCAAGGTAGGGAGAAGACGGAGCTTGGACTTGAGAAACAGAAATCGGCTTTTTGGAAGTGCTTTGGTTAAAATATCCGTTGTCTGATCCTTGGTAGCAAGATAACTGATGCGAAGATTCTTCATCTTGACTTGTTCTCGGAAAAAATGATAGTCTATTTCAATATGCTTCGTACGGGCATGAAAGACAGGATTTGCTGCGAGATAAGTAGCACCAACATTGTCACACCACAGAATAGGTGAGCGTTGCAGCGGAATACATAATTCTTGAAGAAGCGATTTGATCCAGATAAATTCCGCTGTGGCATCGGCCACCGCTTTGTATTCAGCCTCTGTGCTGGATCGAGCCACGGTCCTCTGTTTTTGACAACGCCAAGAGATGAGATTTTGACCCAGATAAATGAGATAACCACTTGTAGATCGTCGATCAATAGAGCAGCTGGCCCAATCTGCATCACTAAACAATTCTAGAGATATATCAGAGTTTCTGGAATAAAAAAGGCCGTCCGAGATTGAATGTTTTAAATAGCGTAGCAGATGTTTCACATTGGTCCAGTCGGAGTGAGTGGGTGAATTCATTGCTTGGCAAGCTTTGTTAACAGAGAAAGCAATATCTGGTCTAGTAATGGTGAGGTACTGAAGTGCCCCAACAATACTTCGATAGAGAGTGGGATCATTGAATTTTGTAAGGTCCGTGGATTTGGAGAAGGAACATGGATTGGAAGTAGGTTTAGCCTTATCCATATGTGCTTTTTGCAGGATTGATAGAAGGTATTTGGATTGAGAAAGAAAATAGCCAGATGGTGTAGAGATAAATTCAATGCCAAGAAAGTAATGAGCAGGGCCTAAATCTCGCATGGAGAAGGTCAGGCTCAAAGAGCTAATGATATTTTTAATTCCAGCTGAGTCTGGACTGATAAGAAGAATATCGTCAACATAAATCAGAAAAAAATAAGGAATGTTATTATGATATTTAAAGAACAAAGATGTGTCGGTTTTGGAAGCAGAAAACCCAAGAGATAGTAAGTGTGTAGATAATTTTAGAAACCATGCTCGGGGTGCCTGTTTCAGGCCATATAGCGATTTATTCAACTGACATACATGATGAGGAAAGGCTGAATTGATAAACCCCGGTGGCTGTTCCATGAAGATGGTTTCTTGCAAATCACCATGTAGAAACGCATTGGAGACATCTAATTGATGGATGAGCCATCCCTGACTAATAGCTAGAGATAAAAGTATGCGAACTGTGGTAATTTTAATAACCGGACTGAATGTTTCATCATAGTCAAACCCATCCTCCTGTTTGAAACCTTTGGCTACTAGCCGAGCTTTGTAGCGTTCAATGGATCCATCATATTTATGTTTTAATTTAAAAACCCACTTACAACTGATGACATTCATGAATGTTGATCGAGGGACTAGCTTCCATGTTTGGTTATGTTGTAGTGCAGTGAATTCAGTCTTCATTGCCTGTAGCCATTGAGCATCTTTCATAGCCTGTGAGAAAGATGTCGGTTCACATGGAATATTTTTATTAGTGATAAAACATTCAGGCAGAGGATGACTAGTAATCGGTTGAGTTTTGGAGTAGATCTCACGAATGGATTTGGTTTTTAAAGGAGGAGTGGTATCGGGTGAAATTGGATTAGCTGAGGATATGTTCCGATCATTTGAAAGAGGAGTAGGATCAGATGAAATTGGATCAGTTGAGGGTATGTTCTGATCATTGGCTTCTGAGTCAGTCGACTCATGGGAAGAAGTAAGTCTAATCTGATCAAGAGGAATAGGTTCAGTTGCTGGTATAGATGTACTAATGGGAGTGTTTTGAGAAGAAGGCTTGACAGCGATAGAAAGAGGTGTAGGATGAGTTCCCAGTATTCCAGTTGATGCGTTTTCAGAGGAAGTATATGAGTGAGAGTGTGGGAAAATAGATTCCTCAAAGATCACATCTCGAGAGAGAAACAGTTTGTTTGATGATAAAGATAGGCATCTATATCCAAGGTGAATGCTGCTATAACCAAGAAAGATACATTTCTCAGACCGTGTATTTAATTTATGAAGTGAGTAAGGTCTGAGGTGAGGATAGCAGAGACATCCAAAAGTTCGTAATAACTTGTAATCAGGTAAGATATTAAAAATTACTTCATATGGAGACTTGTTGTGTAAGAGTGGTGTGGTCATCCGATTAATAAGGAAAGCAGCTGTAGAGA
Organism: Lemna minuta; assembly: GCA_024174645.1. Lineage (NCBI taxonomy): Eukaryota > Viridiplantae > Streptophyta > Magnoliopsida > Alismatales > Araceae > Lemna > Lemna minuta. The sequence goes on along the minus strand of CM044101.1, from coordinate 3,728,608 downwards.
CAGCTTCATCCCAAAACTTATCCGGTAAAGAAGCATTTTTGAGTAAAGCTAATGCGGTTTCTACAAGGTGTCTGTGTTTTCTTTCAGCTGTCCCATTTTGTTCAGATGTGTATGGACAGGAAACTCTATGACGAATGCCATGCTCTTTTAGATAGGTAGTTAATGCCTGAAATTCTCCACCCCAATCAGATTGGAAAGAAACAATTCTAGTTGAGAATTGGTTTTCCACTCTCTTTTTAAATTCAATGAAGGTAGACAGGACATCACTCTTTTTCCGTAGAGGAAAAAGCCAAGTGTATTTAGAAAAGTCATCTATAAAAACAACATAATAAGAAAAACCGAAATGGGAAAGGATGGGTGCTGGACCCCAGACATCCAAATGGATTAGTTCCAGAGGTTTGGAGGATTTATGGACAGAAATTGTAAACGGAAGTTTATGAGATTTGGAAGTTCTACAGGCGTCACAATATAAATGTGACATTTTATGAGTAATGGGAAGACCATATTTATTCAAGATGTTCTGTAGAACACGGAAGTGAGGGTGGCCAAGCCGATGATGCCACGTATTAGGGGATGCCTTTTCTCCTACATATGATGAGCAATTTCGCAAGAAGTGAAGAAGATAAAGTCCATCTCTATGCTCCCCTTTCATTAATGGTTGATGAGTCTGTATATCCTTCACCACACAAAAGTTAGGATGAAATTCCACATATACATTGTTATCTCGAGTAAACTTATGAATGGACAGTAAATTTTTTGTTATTTTCGGAACATGCAGAATATTGTTGAATTTGAAATGAGCAGAATTTGAATTGAAAGATGATGAACCAGTAGATAAGATAGGCAAACCTTGTCCATTACCAACATAAAGTTGATCAGGTCCAGTGTAGATAACCGGATTTTGGATATTATTGGAATCATTTGTGACATGGTGAGTTGATCCACTATCAGGATACCAGGCATTAGGATTTACTTGATAATTTCCTGTGTTTGTAAGGTTGGCCTGCGGTTGAACATTTCTAGATAGTTGTCCGAGAACAGCTTCTTTGTAGTTTGGTTGCATAAAATCCTTGTTAAATCTTTCATAGCAGTTTATAACTCTGTGTCCTTGTTTAAAACATAGCTGACATCTCGGTACAGTTCTCTGACCACGGCCTCTGCCACGATTATTCCTTCCTCCTCGATTATTTCTTTGTTCTTGATTGTTAGTTTGAGTGAAATGAGCGGATGGAGGAAATTCACCTGTGTTATGCTCATTGTTCTGTCTTGCTAGGTGTGAATCAAATGTAATAAGATTTGCCACAACATCATCGAATGTCAGAGTATGAAGAAGCTGACTTGTGGATGCATAAAATGCATTGTATTGCTGATCCAAACCCCTGAGTAATGCAAAAGACAGATCATGCATATTGATATTGCTGCCATTTGCGCGGAGTTCATCTCCAAGAGTTCGAACACTTTGAACATAGGCTTCGACTGACATTGAATTTTTTCGTAGATTATGTAATTTGGTCTGAAGCTCCATAATTCTTGATTGCGATTTGCCTGCGAAATTTCGGATGATCGCATCCCAAGCTTCTTTTGCAGTTTCTTTGCCGACAACAATAGGCATGGTAGATTCTGTGAGCGATGAATTTATGATCGCTAGGACTACCTTATCTGTTTTGAACCAGGTTTTATAAGCTGGATTTATACATGTCTGTCCATCTTTATTCAGACTTGACATCTCAGGTGGATCTTGTTCAATATGATTCGTAACTTCATAAGCAGCAAGAACTGGCAGGATTTGCGTGCGCCATAACAAGAAATTATCTCTGGTCAGTTTAAGAGAGACAGTCAAACCTGAGTGATTGATACCGACGGTGGAAATTTGCTGCGGAATAATTGTGTCGACTGGCAGCTTCTCGATGTGTTCGGTCATTGTTGATCAATGCTGTGTAGCTCTTGGCTCTGATACCATGTAAGAACAGAAGAACTACTGTTCTTGTAGAACAGAAAATAGAGAAAGATAGAAGAAGACGGGAGAAGATGACTTGCAAGAATCTCAGAATAGAAACAAAATTCTTGAACTTCTTATTGATGATGATTTCTAGTACATAGTGTGAAGTATTTATAGATATTATACAAGATAATAAGACCGTTGGAGAGATCGGAAGTAGGTGCTGAGAAGGACCATGATGCCATCGGATTGGTCCACGTAGCGTGGTTGAGCTGGCAGCCGTTACGCGGTTCGCTTAACTTCCGCGAACCGGTCTGATGGTGAGCCGGTAATTAGCGTTTCGTGAGCCGGTTCTTGATTTGAACCGGGTGACTGATGAAATGCCTTTACAGCGCGGAAGTGTGAGAGGGAAATAGAGAGAGAAAGAAAGAAGACGAGGGAGAGAGAGAGATCGCGCGGAAGTGTGAGAGGGAAATAGAGAGAGAAAGAAAGAAGACGAGGGAGACAGAGAGCGCGCGGAAGTGTGAGAGGGAAATAGAGAGAAAGAAAGAAGACGAGGGAGAGAGAGAGATCGCGCGGAAGTGTGAGAGGGAAATAGAGAGAGAAAGAAAGAAGACGAGGGAGAGAGAGATCGCGCGGAAGTGTGAGAGGGAAATAGAGAGAGAAAGAAAGAAGACGAGGGAGAGAGAGATCGCGCGGAAGTGTGAGAGGGAAATAGAGAGAGAAAGAAAAAAGACGAGGGAGAGAGAGAGAGATCGCGCGGAAGTGTAAGAGGGAAATAGAGAGAGAAAGAAAGAAGATGAGGGAGAGAGAGAGATCGCGCGGAAGTGTGAGAGGGAAGTAGAGAGAGAAAGAAAGAAGACGAGGGAGAGAGAGATCGCGCGGAAGTGTGAGAGGGAAATAGAGAGAGAAAGAAAGAAGACGAGGGAGAGAGAGAGATCGCGCGGAAGTGTGAGAGGGAAATCGAGAGAGAAAGAAAGAAAGAAGACGAGGGAGAGAGATTTCAGTCGCGAGGTCGCGGGAGAAAATGTGAGGTCGCGAGAGATATAAATCGAGAGATATAGAAAGACAGAAGGTAATTTCGAGAGAGAGGTAGAGATAACGTAAGGGAGAGGAAGCGAGGATTCCAGCACTAGCGAAAGAAGAGGGAGACAAAATCGGAAATTGAAAGAAGGATCTGGTGATTTCAGAATAGAAGAAAGAAAAGGAGGACCGCAAGAAAAATAAGGAAAGAAATCAGAAGAAGAAAGAGAGAACAGACTCGCGGAAGAGAGGATAGAAGAGAGTGAGAGATCTCCAAGGGAGCGGAAGAAGAGGACAGAACACCGGAGGAAATCTAAACCAAGGAGAGAGAAAGAACAGCAGAAAAGAAAGGGAAGAAGAAGAAGCAGCAAAAAAAAGAGGAAGAAGAAGCTCCTCATAGAGCTTTTCCCCCTTTTATTCTCCCGAGTCTCTCCTTTGGCTGGGCTCACATTTCCTTTGACTAGGCCCACCGTCCTTGCTTTGGACAGCCCATTATGCCCGTTTAATCACTTCTATTGGAGGATCTTGCTGCCCTTCATCTTGTAAACTTCCTGAAAATGAAAAGGCAAAAGTCATGTAAAATAAATTCCTCTCAATACACTAATATTCTTGAAACTTTAAGTTATGAGATAGTAGATGAGATGCTATGTTCGAGAGTTCAATAGAGTTAAATAAGAGCAATTCATGTGTGCTTATATCTACATTTTATGTTCTTATCAAGATGGAGCGATCTGATTTTGGCACGTCACAAGTGAAGAAGAAGCATCGCTTATTGTCCACTACTTCATCTTCTTAATCGAGCATTCGAGGTGAGTCCACGTGCCCACATGAGTCCACATGGTGCTTTTAATCTCGACCACTATAACTCCAATGATGACTGGCTGAGATTAATTCATTTGAAAAAAAAATTGTCGCCTCATCAGATGCAGCCACGTACCCCCTCTAGTAAGTGAAAATCGATGATCACGATTAAATCGCGCGATTGTCTACTCTAGATTTTTCCACGTCCCCTGCGATTAAAAACATAAACAAAATAGTCCTACATGCAAAAATCTAGGTGGTTTGATGGGTATATAAAGTATGTGTATTAATGGGTCTAGTTTATATCCTGAAAATGATACTTAACCCACTAATTACACATACGCACGCATGCGCACACACGCACACACACGCGCACACGCGCGCACCCACGTACGCGCACATACCTCGCCACGTGGTGTGTACACACGTCGCAACATAGCGACGCCTCACCACATCAGCCTACGATTTTTAATCTGATTTTTTTACTTTTTAATTCAAAATAAATCCCAATGAATTCATAAAAAAAATTAAAAATTTATTAAAATTAGAAAATTCATATCTTTCAAAATATAACTCCAAATTTATCCAATGTTGTCTTGTTTGATCAAAAATTAAGTAATCTATCATTATAAAAAGTTAAATAAAAAAAATTGTAATATAGTTAAATTTTATTTCAAAAATATACTCGTTTGTTTAAGAAAAATGAAGTTAGAAAAATAAATGAGTATATAAGCAGTATTTTCTATTATTATTTGACAGTAAATCCTAATTATAATCTCAAATATAGATGGGAATAATCTAATATTTAAATATTTCTCTTAATTATGCATCATTATCCCTTAAATAGTACATTTTGAGATTGTAACTTAAATTTTCATATAATGATCGATATACACTCAAAACATGATAATATGCATAAAAATAGAATATTTTATGCCTTAATTTGTATTAATAAACATAGAATTTCATGTGTAAATTGCATGTTATCAAGTAGCTTAAAGGGTGCACCTGTCTTCACAATTTAATCTATGCACTGTTTCTTTGTCTACTCTAGGTTCTTGCTTGAAAATTTATAAGTTTTCAAAATATAATCTTTAAAATATTAGGAGCACTAGATGGCTTTAGTTGCTTGAAAATTTTGATATGAAACTTTTTTGAGTGCTGCCATAACTTGATTGCGCTATTGCTATTGTCCCTCTTTCCTTTTACCTCTTTTGATGGGGCGGCCACGTTGCAAATTTTGCAAAGATGTTCATCATCTATGATCTTCATGAAATATCCCAAAGCTGGTGAGGCTTTTTGACATTGTTGAGAGCTCACATTTGTATAGTCAAATGTTGATTTCATTTTTTATTCAATCTAAAAAAAAAGATAAGCATTAATAAGCCATTGTGACGGAACGAATCAATGCCGTCATTAATTGCACACCGATTTGTGTAAAAAAAGCCAAAATCATCAATTTTATGATTTAATCACGAATTGAATAGTATAGTGGTGAATAAGGGTCAAATCCATGGAGAAATAAGGGATTTTTTAGAGATCTTTTGGAATTCGATCAAATCGGACGACGAATTGAGGTGATAAATTATGGAAATTAATATATTTGGAAAGAGAACTCAAAGACGAATCCACAGAATAAAAAATCACACGATTTGGATCAAGATTCGCGGAGAAATCAAAGAGTGAATTAGAGAGAAATTTTTGAACGCGAGGAGAGAGAAAAACCAAAGTAAAAGACTAAATTAACTAAATTAACGATCCTAAATTACAAATTAATAATACATGAAGAAAGATTAGGAGGAAAACACATAATCTAACCAAAGATAGTGATCGAAATGATCCAATTAATTTGCCAGATTCAAGGCTTTTCATTCCATGATTTCGAAAACGATCTTTGGTGTTCAAGAGGTGAATTCTCCCTATTCGATCGATAAAATGTTACTTTGAACCACTCCGTGGACGCGGAAATGAGTCGAGAAGCGATTGAAATTAAGAGATTGAAGGATGCTGGTGTATAGATAGGTCAATTGATCGAAATCATCCTAAAATACATGAAAATGTCGAAGAACATCTCAATTTATAGCCGATTTGGGCGTAACAGTCCGATGAAATGCTTCATGTTCGATCACTGAGAATTGTTACGGTTACATCGTGACCATTGGATTGAAGATGGACCGCCGAGATAAAGCCACTTCGTGCGCTTTAGAAATAACGCTTGAAACGTCATCCGTCCGATCTTGTTCTAATGCTCCGGATGCATTTTCGTCGGTTTTAATCTCAGCCGTTATAACTCTCATGATGAATGACTGAGATTACATCGTATTTGAAATGATTCGCTGACGAGTAATAATGCGCCACGTTGGTAACATGCATTTATAACTTGAATTCTTATCTTAATTAAATCATATTCATGCTTATTTTATGTGAATATGATGCATGTTATCATACTTTTTAGAAATTTTCTCCATTGGCATGTCATTTCACTAAAGTTGATATTTATGCATAAATTAGAGATAATTTCATGTTTAATAGATGATTAATCTTTTTTTTAAATTAATAAAAGTTAATCTGTGTTATGGAATGAGTTTTGACTTTAGTAAATGCTTGGAAGGATGATTTTATGATGAATTTATGATTTAAAATGTTTAATGAGAAATGATTTAAGTAAATTATAAGTCATCTTGATTTCTTCTTTCTAAATATGTTTTTAATGGCACAATATTAAGAAGGAAAGAATTTATGATCCAATGGAGAAAATTTCGATTAAAAATGAGTTGTACTTTGAGAGATATGAATTTTTGAAGTTTTAGGCCCTTTTCTGAATTTTATTTTATTTTTAAATTGATTTTTACGAATTTTTCATATTTAAAATTGCAAAAAAATTGGTTTCTTACCTGCAGGCGCTGCCGTGGCGAGCGGGCCCAGGTGGCGGCTGACGTGGCGCACGGGACCGCCTCGGGGTGCGACGCGGCACTAAGGCCACGTGGCAAAGCCCGAGTGGCCCACGCGGGTCGCGTGTGGCGCTGACGCGTAGCCGGGTGCCACGCGGACGCCCGTGAGGGGCGCCACGTGGCGAGAGGCTGGTAAGTGGAGGGCCCACGGGTTAGTGGGCCCTGGTTAGTATTTAGGGGCGGTAACGCAATATGCATTTACCGTCCCCTAATTTATAGGCGCCGAATATGTTTTTTTCTTCCGTGTGGGACTATGTCTCACACGATACTTACCATTCGCAGGTCACGTGGCGGCGTATTGGGCGTGGGATTCTATCATAACGGTGGAGATCGCGTGGACCCGAGTCCACGCGATCAGCGATTACAACACGTGCGCAAATACTAACTTAAGTGACGACGATCGGAGGGCTCACCGATCGCCACGTGGCGACAGGAGGAGGGCTTATCTTCATCAACATTCAGACCGCGCGATCGCGATCTAACGGCCACATGAACTCGGATTTTCTCCTCTTTTCCGAAGATGCCTGGAGCGTCAGATTCTAATCTGACGGCGCAGAATACTCGTGGAGGAACACCACGATCGCGGTCCGATCGAACCGCGATCGCGGAGCGATCGAGCCGCGATCGTGATTCCTTCAGGGCGGAATCACTTCCACGATCTTCAAAAGGCTTCATTGGAGGATCAGGATCACGATCGAGCCACAATCGTGGCCCGATTGCAGCGCGATCGTGGCCCGATCGTGGCTAAATTTGAGGCTAATTCGAGGAAGATTTTACCTCAAATTCGGGAGCAACGTCGTCGCGCCAGAGAATCGCTCCCACGATGCCTTGATTCCGCGCCCACGACCGCCTCTATCGCCCACAATTTCGGGCCAATTTCCCTCTTTAAAAGCATGTATTTCCCTCTCTTGTTCTTCAACTTTTGATCGATTCGTGAAGGAATTAAGCGAATTTCCAGGAAGATCTTTAGTTCATCGTGATCCCCCTGCATTTAGACTCAATTCCGAAGGGATTGGAGCGGGATTAATCACAAACTCCTCCTTGATTTCATCGAATTTTCCACTTGAATTCCGAAAATCCGTGAGAAAGGATCCGAGCAAATTCACTCCAATTCGCGCAAATTGGAGCTTAGTTCTCGTGGCAATCGGGTTAGTAGTGAGATTCGATCGATTATCAAGAGGTAATTTGAGTTTTTATTAGATTTAGAAGTCTAATTTTGTAAATTAGTTCATAGTGTTCTTCATTTTCCCCAATTTTCGGTCTGAAGTTTTGCTGATCTTGAAAATAGGATATCTCTCTGATTATAGTTCCAAATCACTTGATTTATGTTTCATTCGATTCCTCTTTTTCATCAGCTTTCTGTGGATAGCAAATTCATCAAATTCAGAGTTCATTTGACCCTTCAATTTGACGTTTGACCAAGGACTTTTCATCTTTCATCAGAAGTCAAATGTTGACTTTCGGGGTCAATTACTTTTTATTGACAAATCAGAATTTGATAATTTTGGTCTTGTTGGATTCCTCTGGTTCTTAGCTTTACATTGAATTATAAATTGCAAGATTTGGATTTCATTTGGTCATTCAATTTGAAGATTTCCTCTGAGGTGTTAATTTCGGGGATTTTCTGATAGTTGATTTTCAATAATTCATAATAAATCCATTTCTTATCTAAAAATTACGAATTATATATCAATAAATTCCATTTTCTCTCTAGTTTCCAAATATCTAACTTTCGTAATCTTCTGACTTTGTTTGATTCTCTGATTTTGCAGAACACCTGCTATTACTCAAAGTCAACACTTTGACTTTGACTTCTGACTTTTCTCTGTCAAATCCGAGATTTCAATTCTTAAAACTTCTTATTTACCTTGTTTTTATCATTTCTATATCTTACATCTTATTTTCTCCTATTTAAAATTTCTTTTAAACCAAAGTTTGACCAAGTCAACTCTGCGATTAAAGTCAACACTGCTCTCTGTGGATCGACCCGATACTTACCCAATACTTGATTATTATATCTTGTCTTTGTGAGTTCGGTTTTATAAAGTTTTTTTTGACCATCGTCTTTGTGTTTTAACGACGCACGAAAACGACACGTCAAAATGGCGCCGTTGCCGGGGAGCATGCGTTTTTTGATTTGATTGCTTTGATTTCTTGATCATATTTAGGTTTTTGTCTTCTGTTGTTACTGACCTGCAGAGAATTGATCAGACCCTCATCAGTGGTGAAAAAGGTATAGCGAAGTAAGATTACCTAAATTTGGCCATTATTTGACATTTTGGTGCAAATTTGGTAGTCTATTTGGTGTTTTTCACCTAATTGATACATCGATATTGATATATCTGAGATTTTATCCTCTGTTATCAGTGACCTATTATTATTATTATCTTTATTGGTGTGCTTTTTGATAGTGTTTAACTTGATCTATCTTTTAGGTGGAGTAAGTGAAACATTCTTCATTTAGACATCACTCTTTTCGTCTCACTCTTTTCTGACATTCTTATATATATATACTTGCTGTTTTTTGTGATCTTTTGGCTTTAGATATGCATAGGAATCATAGGAACCGAGGAGGACGACAGGGTCAGCGACCCACGAGGCATACACAGAATAATCCCGTGTATGAGGATTTATTTGCCTCATCTGGAGCTCCATCGGAGACCTCTAGTGATTCTCTTCCAGCGATCGCCACACCAGGGCGAGGAGAGCCGATAGACGCCCCTCTTCCTGCCAAGATAGTGAGACGACGTCTTAGCGATTACGCAAGACCGGTCGTCCAAAGGCAGACTACGCGAGTCAGTGCACCCCTACGACGAGGTGCGAATTTTAAAATTGACTCACATATTCTTGGCCTTTTGCCCACTTTTCATGGACTACCATCGAAGGATCCGTATCGACATGTGGACGAGTTCAGCCAGGTGTGCGAATTCAACCAGTTCCACAATGTCCCCTCCGAGACGGCCAATATGCGCTTCTTCCATTTCACGCTTAAGGAAAGGGCGAAGGAGTAGTTCTTTAGCTTGGGCCGCGAGTTTGATTCATGGAGAGAGATGGAAGATGCATTTTTGCGTAAGTACTACTCGGTAGGTAAGACTAGTGCCGTGAGACGCGCCATACGCGAGTTCTCACAAGGGCTGGGTGAGGTTTTCTATGAGGCTTGGGAGAGACTTAGAGATCTCCTGAGACAGTGTCCGCATCATGGTATACCTAAACCTGAGATCACTCAGATTTTTTATGATGGCTTAGGTACACCTGACAGGTATTTGCTCGATGCCGCTAGTGGAGGCACATTCATGAGCAAGTACGAGGATGAAGCCCTCGAGGTGATCGAGTTGGTGGCGGAGAATAGCCATCATCACGCGGCTAAATCCTTCGGAGGACGGAGCGCTCCCGCAAAGGGAGGGATGTTAGACGCAAAGGCGGCGGAGACAGTATGCTTTTTAGATAAGATTGAGAAACTCGACGGAAGCCCGTAACTTGATCATGGACTCGCTTAAGGTCCGACCGGGTTCTGATGGCCTCGCGCCGCTTTCACATATTGATGTCTCACCTTGTTCACATTGCTCTAGCTTTGAGCATGTAGAGTTGGATTGCCCCGTGATGGCAATCCAAGGACAGTTTCCATTTCGGCCAAACCATACTACATATCCAGGTTTGAGCCAGGCGGGTAGGTCGACCTACCCGAATCAGGGTTATTCTAGTTTTCATAACCCTACTTATGCGCAGCAGCGGAGCGGGCAGCACACTTCATATCATCAGCCATATAGATCCGCGCCGCAGCATATGGGGAACCCAAGGCCGACACCTTTTGCCCCCGGTATTCCCCGCGCGGTCACACCGCCACCGGCTATTCCACCTCCGGCACCTTCAGTTGACCCCGTCATGAGTGCATTAGCACAAATGATGAGTAAACTGAATGAGGTTAGCGACCGACTCGACCGAGTCGAAGGGGCTAAAGCCCAATGCTCCGATGCTTCTACCGAGCAAAGGAAGGGTAAGCGAGTTGAGTTTAGTGATCAGCTACCTTCCCAACCTTTAGCAAACCCTAGGAATGTAGGTCAAGCATCGTCGAGCCGCACCCATAATGTGAACGAAGTTCGCATTGATGGTGCATCAGAGGAGGCACATGCCATATCGGGCCTACGTAGCGGCAAGGTCTTAGTGGATCCTCATACGGACCACAAGCGCCGCAAGGACCCGCTTGAGGAGAAGGACGACCGTCCATCTCCCACGATTATCCCGGAGGAGGACTCCGAGGATGAGGAGGCACCCGATGAGGAGAGTAGGGCAGAGCCCAATCCCGAGGTTTATAAACCTCCAGTGCCATATCCTTAGCTTTTGAGCCGGCCTAGAGTCCCTACGAGTGATAGCGATGAGACCTTATTAGAGGCTTTTAGGCAGGTTACTATCACCATCCCATTAGTAGATGCCATCCAGCATATTCCACCCTATGCAAAGTTCCTAAAAAGACTTTGCACCCCGGTGAGGAAGCCGAAACGTATCCATATGAGTGAGACTATTAGTTCCATCATGCTGAGTACGCTTCCTCGTAAGCGACGTGATTCGGGAGCTCCTATGATTAGTTGTGAGATAGGGGGTAGGACGTTCACTCGATCTCTCCTCGACACGGGGACTAGTGTTAATATACTCCCGAAGGGAGTGTATGACGCTTGTCCACTTGGTGAGTTGCAGCCATTATTTATCGAGTTGAGCTTAGCGGATGGATCCGTGAGACGACCTCATGGAGTAGTAGAGGATGTGATAGTTAAGGTAGAAAACTGATACTTTCCGGTAGACTTTATTATCGTGGATATGAAATCCACGAAGGACCTCACTAACTCTCCCATCATACTAGGGAGACCATTTTTAGCTACCGCGAAAGCGATTATGGATTGGGGCAAGGGGGAAGTTATTTTTCAAGTTGGAGATAGCACGATGAAGGTGAGCATCAACAATTTGATGCGACATCCTTCACACGAGACCGATGAGGTAGGCGCCGTCGATATCTACGAGGATCCGGAGATCTCGAGTTGTATCGAGGAGACGATGGCGGCTATTGAGGATAGGAGCTTCGAGGAGCCCGAGGATGATCCATTTCCCTCCGGCGAGACGGCACCCGAGCTAAAACCGCTACCTTCGACACTGAAGTATGCTTTTCTTGATCATCATAGTGCTAACCCCGTTATTATATCCTCGCAGCTAGATCACGACCAGGAGGAGAGACTATTAGCGGTCTTGCGAGCGAGGAAGGAAGCAATCGGATGGAACTTGTCGGATCTTAAGGGAATTGATCCCTCTTTGTGCATGCATCACATTTTCCTAGAGGAGGACGCTCGTCCCTCTAGAGAGGCACAAAGACGGCTAAACCCTAAGGTATGGGATGCTGTTAAGGATGAGATTCTTAAATGGCTTAATGCAGGTATCATATATCCCATCTCCGACAGTACATGGGTCAGTCCGGTGCATGTTGTCCCCAAGAAGGCGGGGATCACCGTGACAACAAATGACAAGGGCGAGGTACTTCAGACGCGTCTTCCGACGAAGTGGAGAGTTTTCATCGACTATCGGAAGCTTAACGCGGCGACGAAGAAGGACCATTTCCCTTTGCCATTTATTGACCAAATTCTTGACAAGCTTTCAGGTCAAGGATTTTATTGCTTCCTAGACAGCTATTCGGGGTATAATCAGCTAGCTATCCACCCCGATGATCAAGAGAAGACGACGTTTACATGTCCATTTGGCACATATGTATTTCAACGCATGCCTTTTGGACTATGTAACGCCCCCGCCACATTTAAGAGGTGCATGATGGCCATCTTCTCCGATTTTATAGGAGAGAGCATGGAGGTCTTCATGGACGACTTTTCAGTTTTCGGCCCGAGTTTTGATGCGTGCTTGGAGCACTTAACGCAAATCCTCGACGTTTGCGTTAAGAAACGCCTAGTTCTTAGTTGGGAGAAGTCCCACTTCATGGTGCGAGAAGGTATAGTGCTTGGACATTTAGTTTCAAGTAAAGGATTGGAAGTGGACAAGGTTAAGGTTGAGGTAATCCAAGACCTTGCACTCCCGACGTCGATAAGGGAACTTAGAAGTTTCCTAGGGCATGTCGGTTTTTATCGTCGCTTTATTCAGGATTTTGCTAAGGTTTCAAAACCACTGACTTCTCTTCTTTGCAAGGAAAAGGATTTTATCATTGAGGAAGAAGGGAAGCACGCCTTTATGCAGCTGAAGCAAGCTTTAGTGGAAGCGCCTATTTTACAAAGTCCTAATTGGGACTTACCTTTTGTGATTATGTGTGATGCTTCTGATTTTGCAGTGGGCGCGGTTTTGGGGCAGCGAATCGACAAGAAGCCGACCGCCATTTGTTACGCGAGCAAGACACTAGCCGACGCTCAACTTAACTACACTACGACGGAGAAGGAGTTGTTGGCGGTTGTCTTTGCTTTAGAGAAGTTTCAGCCTTATATCTTGGGCAGCAATATCATTGTCTACACGGACCACGCCGCATTGAAGTACTTGCTGTCTAAGAAAGAGGCCAAACCGCGACTAATTAGATGGGTTCTCCTCCTTCAAGAATTCGATTTGTAGATCAAGGACAAGAAGGGAAGTGAGAATTCGGTGGCTGATCATCTTTCTCGACTCCACATTACATCTTCAGTTGAGATTTGTGATACATTTCCCGATGAGCAGCTCCTCGCCGTGGTGACTAAGGTACCTTAGTTTGCGCATATTGTTAATTACTAAGTTACTAAATCTGTCCTCGATTATTGGAACACGCATCAAAAGAAGAAATTTGCGTATGATGTTCGACATTATTTTTGGGAAGAACCCCAATTGTTCCATGTAGGGGCTGATCAGATTATTCGGCGATGCGTTCTGGAGGAGGAACAAGAGCATATTCTAGCGATGTGTCACTCATCTCTATGTGGAGGACATTTTGCGTCGAGGAAGACGGGAGCAAAGGTGCTACAAAGTGGCTTCTATTGGCCAACTCTCTTCAAGGATGCGATCAAGTATTGTAAGGAATGTCTAAAGTGCCAATCCGCATTGAACATCTCCAAGAGAGATGAAATGCCCTTGCAAACCATCCTTGAGGTAGAAATTTTTGATCTTTGGGGGATTGATTTTATGGGACCATTTCCACCGTCGGAGGGCAAGGAGTATATTCTTGTAGCGGTGGACTATGTGTCCAAATGGGTCGAGGCGATACCGACGAGGACAAACGATCATCGAGTGGTTAATAAGTTCGTTGTTAAAAATATTTTTTCTCGATTTGGTTGTCCTAGAGCTATTATTAGTGATGGTGGATCTCACTTTACTAACTCTCATTTCAGGAGTTTACTTAAGAAATATGGAGTTCACCATCGTGTCACGACCCCGTATCACCCCCAAGCAAATGGCCAAGTAGAAGTGAGCAATAGAGAAGTCAAGAACATCTTGAAGAAGATCATTTGCACGGATGGAAGAGATTGGGCAGCGAAGCTACCCGATGCTCTATGGGCCTACCGCACCGCATTCAAGACACCCATTGGGATGTCTCCTTTTAGGCTCATTTATGGCAAGCCTTGCCACCTCCCCGTCGAGTTAGAGCATAGAGCATATTGGGCCATTAAAAAGCTCAATCTATCTCTTGATCAAGTTGGAAAGGAAAGACTTCTCCAAATTCAAGAGCTCCAAGAACTCCGGAATGAGGCATATCAAAATTCGGAGATTTATAAAGCCAAAAATAAAGCCTATCATGACAAGCACATTAATAGGAGATCTTTTCATGTTCATGACAAGGTATGGCTTTATAATTCTCGTCTTAAACTCTTTCCAGGGAAATTGCGCTCAAGGTAGGATGGTCCATATGAGATCCTTGAAGTGTATGACAATGGATCGGTCTTGATCTTGGATCCCAAGACCCAAAATTCCTTCAAGGTGAATGGACATAGGTTGAAGCCATACATTGGTGAAGAAGGACCTCCCCCTCCTCATAGGGAAGAGCTGCAATCTCTTGAGATCTCAGCCACTAGCTAGTCGTTGGAGTGAGTTACGTCTAGCTAAAGACGTTAAACTTAGCGCTTGTTGGGAGGCAACCCATCTTTATCTTATTTTTGCATTTATTTTCTACTTTTAGCATTTATTTTTATTTTTATTTTTATACTTGCTGTTTGCTTTGATGTTTGCTGTTGTTTCTTTATAAGTTTTTTAGGTACAAAGGAGAAGGGCGCATAAAACGAAGAAATTCGGCTCCAAAGCAACTCCAAAAATGAAGAAAAGAATGCAACCGATGCAAATTCCCGCTAAGTTTTTCTTTTCCCTCTTATGATTGTTTGTCTTTTACTGATGTGCATGCCATGTATATTGATTTTCATCACTTTGTCCATGAGCATGCTGAGTTTTATCGAGGACAATAAAAGGAATGAGCATGGGGGGGAGTTTTCTAGAAAACTTAGAATTTTTCAAAATTTTTGCATTTCTTCATTTAGTATTCTATGCATGATCTGATTTTTAAACATGTGAACAGCAACATGATCTTTTCAAAAACACATGAAAAATAAAAGCATAGAGTCCATTTACACCTCCATTTGTTTAGAAAGCCATGGGTTAAGCATTGATAGAATCTGAAATGAATGTTCTACCTTAAATGATGACAAGAAGAAAGTAATGTACTAGAAACTCAAGATCAAGGCATTCCCCCAGCAAGCACTTTAATCCACCAAATAAACCAAGAATGATCTTGCTCTACATACTAATATAATATACATAATTAAAAGAAATTCATCATACCAAACCAATCGTCTCTTCCTCCTTGCACTATGGACATGAATGAGATTGGCACAAGAAGTAGAAACAAGTATCATCCTTATATACATAGTGGCTATAAATAGAGTTGGCTAAAACACATGGGAGGTAGCTTACCATTCTAATTCTACTTTTTTTTTTCTTTCCTTCCTCCTAATTCTATTTTTTTTTGTATTTTTCTTTCTTTCTAATTCTACTTTATTCATCTTAATTCTACTTGCTGCAAGCCTTTTTCAAGAAGGAGATTAGAGAATTCAGAATTTGAAATTTTCAAGGCTTTTTATGCAACTTTATTGAAAAACAACATACTTCATTTCATGGTGCTCATCCTACCCATGTGTCGTCCTTAGTAGACATGCAGCTTATTCCCCCGAAGAGGTTTTGGTATCTCTATGGATCAGGGAGCTTCAGTATGTCAATAATATTAGAGCCAACAAAAGATGATACAAGCTACGACTTGCTATGGAAAGCGGAAGGATGTGCGTGCAAGGAGTCATTAACTCAAAGTTTAGGAAGAAGAATGAGTGGATGAGAAGTATAGAAAGTTTTGAAAAATCATACTATGAGCTTGAGTACACCCTTAGTTTGGATTTTATGGCTCCCCAAAGGAATACCTAGATCCCTAATTCCATTGACTCTACCATCTCCTCAACATACACTTAAGGTTGCTCTTGCCACAACTTTCTAAACAAATGGAGGTGTAAATGGACTCTATGCTTTTCTTTTTCATGTGTTTTTGAAAAGATCATGTTGCTGTTCACATGTTTAAAAATCAGATCATGCATAGAATACTAAATGAAGAAATGCAAAAATTTTGAAAATTCTAAGTTTTCTAGAATTTTTAAATTAGAATAATACTATTTATAGCCACTATGTATATAAGGATGATACTTGTTTCTACTTCTTGTGCGAATCTCATTCATGTCCATAGTGCAAGGAGGAAGAGACGATTGGTTTGGTATGATGAATTTCTTTTAATTATGTATATTATATTAGTATGTAGAGCAAGAGCATTCTTGGTTTATTTGGTGGATTAAAGTGCTTGCTGGGGGAATGCCTTGATCTTGAGTTTCTAGTACATTACTTTCTTCTTGGTATCATTTAAGGTAGAACATTCATTTCAGATTCTATCAATGCTTAACCCATGGCTTTCTAAGCTTGTTAATCCTATTTCATACTTTTTCTCTTTCCATTACTAAGGGACTAGCAATAATTTAAGTTGGGGGGTGTGATAACATGCATTTATAACTTGAATTCTTATCTTAATTAACTCATATTCATGCTTATTTTATGTGAATATGATGCATGTTATCATACTTTTTAGAAATTTTCTCCATTGGCATGTCATTTCACTAAAGTTGATATTTATGCATAAATTAGAGATAATTTATGTTTAATAGATGATTAATCTTTTGTTTAAATTAATAAAAGTTAATCTCTGTTATGGAATGAGTTTTGACTTTAGTAAATGTTTGGAAGGATGATTTTAGGATGAATTTATGATTTAAAATGTTTAATGAGAAATGATTTAAGTAAATTATAAGTCATCTTGATTTCTTCTTTCTAAATATGTTTTTAATGGCATAATATTAAAAAGGAAAGAATTTATGATCCAATGGAGAAAATTTCGATTAAAAATGAGTTGTACTTTGAGAGATATGAATTTTTGAAGTTTTAGGCCCTTTTCTGAATTTTATTTGATTTTTAAATTGATTTTTACGAATTTTTCATATTTAAAATTGCAAAAAAATTGGTTTCTTACCTGCAGGCGCTGACGTGGCGAGCGGGCCCAGGTGGCGGCTGACGTGGTGCGCGGGACCGCCTCGGGGTGCGACGCGGCACTGAGGCCATGTGGCAGAGCCCGAGTGGCCCACGCGGGGCGCGTGTGGCGCTGACGCGTAGCCGGGTGCCAGGCGGACGCCCGTGAGGGGCGCCACGTGGCGAGAGGCTGGTAAGTGGAGGGCCCACGGGTTAGTGGGCCCTGGTTAGTATTTAGGGGCGGTAACGCAATATGCATTTACCGCCCCCTAATTTATAGGCGCCGAATATGTTTTTTTCTTCCGTGTGGGATTATGTCCCACACGATACTTACCATTCGCAGGTCACGTGGCGGCGTATTGGGCGTGGGATTCTATCATAACGGTGGAGATCGCGTGGACCCGAGTCCACGCGATCAGCGATTACAACACGTGCGCAAATACTAACTTAAGTGACGACGATCGGAGGGCTCACCGATCGCCACATGGCGACAGGAGGAGGGCTTATCTTCATCAACATTCAGACCGCGCGATCGCGATCTAACGGCCACGTGAACTCGGATTTTCTCCTCTTTTCCGAAGATGCCTGGAGCGTCAGATTCTAATCTGACGGCGCAGAATACTCGTGGAGGAACACCACGATCGCGGTCCGATCGAACCGCGATCGCGGAGCGATCGAGCCGCGATCGTGATTCCTTCAGGGCGGAATCACTTCCACGATATTCAGAAGGGTTCATTGGAGGATCAAGATCACGATCGAGCCACAATCGTGGCCCGATCGCGGCGCGATCGTGGCCCGATCGTGGCTTGATTTGAGGCTAATTTGAGGAAGATTTTACCTCAAATTCGGGAGCAACGTCGTCGCGCCAGAGAATCGCTCCCACGATGCCTTGATTCCGCGCCCACGACCGCCTCTATCGCCCACAATTTCGGGCCAATTGCCCTCTTTAAAAGCATGTATTTCCCTCTCTTGTTCTTCAACTTTTGATCGATTCGTGAAGGAATTAAGCGAATTTCGAGGAAGATCTTTAGTTCATCGTGATCCCCCTGCATTTAGACTCAATTCCGAAGGGATTGGAGCGGGATTGATCACGAATTCCTCCTTGATTTCATCGAATTTTCCCCTTGAATTCCGAAAATCCGTGAGAAAGGATACGAGCAAATTCACTCCAATTCGCGCAAATTGGAGCTTAATTCTTGTGGCAATCGGGTTATTAGTGAGATTCGATCGATTATCAAGGGGTAATTTGAGTTTTTATTAGATTTAGAAGTTTAATTTTACAAATTAGTTCATAGTGTTCTTCATTTTCCGTAATTTTCGGTCTGAAATTTTGCTGATTTTGAAAATAGGATATCTCTCTGATTATAATTTCAAATCACTTGATTTTGGTTTCATTGGATTCCTATTTTCATCAGCTTTCCATGGATAGCAAATTCATCAAATTCCGAGTTTATTTGACCCTTCAAGTTGACGTTTGACCAAGGACTTTTCATCTTTCATCAGAAGTCAAACATTGACTTTCGGGGTCAATTACTTTTTATTGACAAATCAGAATTTTATAATTTCGGTCTTATTGGATTTCTCTGGTTCTTAGCTTTCTATTGACATATAAATTGCAAGATTTGGATTTCATTTGGTCATTCAATTTGAAGATTTCCTCCGAGGTGTTAATTTCGGGGATTTTCTTATAGTTGATTTTCAATAATTCATAATAAATCCATTTCTTATCCAAAAATTACGAATTATATTGCAATAAATTCCATTTTCTCTCTAGTTTCCAAATATCTAACTTTCGTAATCTTCTGACTCTTTTTGGTTCTCTGATTTTGCAGAATACCTACTGTTGGTCAAAGTCAACACTTTGACTTTGACTTCTGACTTTTCTCTGTCAAATCCGAGATTTCAATTCTTAAAACTTCTTATTTACCTTATTTATATTATTTCTATATCTTACATCTTATTTTCTCCTATTTAAAATTCCTTTTAAACCGAAGTTTGACCAAGTCAACTCTGCGATTAAAGTCAACACGCTTCTTTGTGGATCGACCCGATACTTACCCAATACTTGATTATTATATTTTGTCTTTGTGAGTTCGGTTTTATTAATTTTGTTTGACCATCGTCTTTGTGTTTTAATGACGCACGAAAACGACACGTCACACGTACCCACCGCCTTTAAGTGACGATTGACGATTGCGATTTAATCACGCGATCGACCGCTCCACGTTGCGCCACATCATCTCCCACTCTTGATTGTCAATTGCGATTGATTGGACGCTCCAGATTGCGCCACGTCACTTGCGCACTTATAATAATCAAAAAATTTATTTTTAATTATAAAAATTGATTTTTAATTCTGAAAAATCTTGAAAAATTCATTAGAAATTCAGAAAAATTCAGAAAAAATCCAGAAAAATCCCTAAAAAATGTAAAATTCATAACATTCAAAATGGAACTCCAAAGTAATCCAAATTTCTTTCATTGGATCAGAATTCAACTATCTATCATTAAAGTAGTCACAATATTTAAATGACAAGAGAATAAATTATTATTTAGAAAATACACTCATTTCTTTTTGAAAAACAAATCTTAGAAAAATAAATGAGTGTATATAAAAATTTCCTATTATTATTTAACATTAAACCCTAATTATAATTTCAAATTTAGATGGGAATATATATTTTAAAATATATTCTTAATTATGCATAATTGTCCTTAAAATACTGCATTTTGATATTATAACTTAAAATTGCATGAAATGATAGAAATGCACTCAAAGTATGATAACATGCATTATAATAGAATATTTTATGCATTAATTTGCATTAATAATCATATAATTTCATGCATAAATTGTGCGTTATCACACTATCAAAAGTTTCTAGAGATAAATTAAAAACAAAAATATACCTCATCTCCAATGGATTCCATTAATGATGACTTATATTACTACTCAATATAATTTCTTCAATAAAGGCTAATCTAAAACATAGGTTAAAATTTATACTAAATAATCACAATAGTAAGAAGATACACTAAAGTAGATAGGAGGTAAGATGATGCTGGAGAAATAAATGAATTAATAAAAAAAGTGTAAGATTCTTCAAGTGTTAAATTTTTTTATGATGGTTAATCCCATGCAAGACAAGAAAAACATGTAAATAGATAAATGACTGAAACCTCTAAAATGAGAGAAAAATCACAATCAGAAATTGAGTATGATCTTCTGCTAAATTGAGGAGCATAGATAAAAGTTTACAAGGGAAAGGTGTCAGATGTTCTACTAGAGCTTTAGACATGAAAAGGCATACTCATCGCTATTGGGATATTAGGCTCAACATGCCCAACAAAGTTTTGATCAAAACATCAATTACAGTAGAAGATCTTGAATGAAAACATTCAACAAAGGTGAAGCACTAAAAATACATGATCTTATCATCTGTTTTTGATGATCCTTTCATCTAGTGTAGAATAAAATTCATACTTAGATGGATCATGATGTAGGATATTTTAACAAGATGATATGTATGTAGATGAGAATGAGAAGATGATTGAGTGATGATTAGAAGGGTGAAGGATGTGATGATTATTTGATGTATGAACCATGTAATATCCTACAATCTTTATGGAGGACCTATGAAGTGATATCAGTGAGAATAAATGCATAATTCAGAGAGAATTTATAGAGAATGTTTATATAAGAGAAATAGATGATATGAGATTAAGATAATGACGTGAATGTGATGAGAGAAGATTTAACAGAGTGTGGTATTAGTTTAAGGAGAAATATATATATATATATATATATATATAGATGTTAATACAGAAGATGGAATGGCAGAATACATATAATATAAAAGAGATGATGTGGGATGGAAATTAAGAGGATTAGTTAAGAAGAGAAGAGAGTAGTAATACTAGCGATGAAAAGAGGGTAGAGGATATAATAGAGAGAGAAAAGGATAGGAAGAAGAATCTAGTGTTGGACTTACGACTTTAGAAGATGAACTATATTCACGGTCAATGAGTGAGGATGATACCTGACTTGCGAAAATGAAGACGATGCTTCCCAAATCACCAAACGATCCAGAATATCCTCGATAGGCTTCACACTTGAAGTGGATGAAAGGCGACAGAATGGAGGGAGAATAGAAGAGGGAGATAGAACACGGAAGATGAAGAGGTTGCGGGAGAATGGTGGAGGCACATGAGAACACGTACACATAGGTAAAAACGTAACCAAAGTAACCAATATTTCATAAAAAAAACTGATTTTCTTGTTCACAATCGTCGCTTTTATAGGAAGGAAGAGAGGGAGTTAGGTTGAAGAGATATTTCGAAAAGAGAGAGAGGTGGTTAAACGGGCGTCTACGCGTCTTCTCGCGGATCGTTTCACGCTCTCTCAGTTGTCCAATTTTGTAGGAAGGCTGACCGCGAAACCTCTTCTTTCCCATGTGGAAATATATTAAGTGGTAGTTACCTCCGCAGAACGATTGCTTTGGATGGGTTGAGCCCATTCTCGTCGTCGCTTTAACTTCCGCTTTAACTGGCCGTTTGAGACCCTCCAATGCGATTGTTCTCCGCGCGCGTCAGGAAATCCGTGGGAGTTACGTGGTGACATCCCTGATACGAGTCGACAGAGTAGGTTGACTGGATTGACCCGGTTTTGCAATCTTTAATTTTCACTCTGCGAGACAATGATAAGAGCGGCAGCTGTCAGTGATAGTGAAATAAATGTCGTCGCCTCCTTCTTGTGTAATGGGTGGAATAGCACATCGCCGTTGGCTGGGTTTTCCTTCCGATTCTCTGAGCTTCAGCTGCAGGAATCGAAGACCGACAGTATGTGACAAAGTAGACTTGCCTTGCTGGCACCATTGGCGTCAGCATTTGGAACTCCGCGAACATCAGTTGCACGAGGCCATCACAGTTGCTTCCCTCACCTCCGGATATGACGTCGAGAGTAGCCGCCTTGGAAATCATATTAGGAAACATCTCCTTCCATTGGTTCACTTCTGTGAAGGATTGAACTAGCCGTGAAACATCGCGGATGAGGACCCCTGTTTCTCTGGACGCCTCAATCGTTCTCTTTTCAAAGTGGTAGGGAGACCCAGACGAGAATTCTCTCTGGTACTCGTTGTAGTTCAGTATCTCTCTTCCGCTCTCTAAGCTTCTGATCCACAAAGGCTCTTTAGCAGTGGCCATTATCCTCAGTTCCTCCACAGCCGTCCCAACTAGCTCCAGGATTTTAGACCTATCAACGCCGAAGACTGTCAGATAGTTTTCCACCGAGGAGAGTTTATGAGTTTCTTCATGGGGAGCATTACCAAGAACTTGTCGAAGGGTCTCAATCTTTGCTCTGAGTTCAGTCTCTCATACGCCGGTTCTCTTCATGAAGCTTCTCCATTTCCGACTTCATTAGAGAGTTTTCATGTCTCTCCTGGATCGCCTTGATCTGTGTTTGACGATTTTGAAACCAAAATTTGAATTGACGAGGAGCGAGCCCAATTCTATTGCTAAGCTCCTGCCTTTGCTTTCTCATCCGGATGCCTTGATGATCTTTACTCTTAAAGCTCCTCTCATGTGGGTCTCCATGATAAATGCTTGAGTTGTTGTGGTTGAGGATACTTCTTCATCTTCCTCTTTCATTTTGAAGGTCTTGCATGAATAGGAGATAGTGGGGAGAATGGTTTTCTTGACTAGCTTCCTTAATGTTCAATCTTCCATAAGTAATTGATCTCTCTTATGATTCTAACTAGAGGTGGTAATTGATAATCAAGTATGTTCCTATTGATGTTTCTTGAGATCCTTATTTATAACTATACAAGGTTACCTATGATACAATGGATAAGGTTTGGAAATTAGGAACCTATATCAAGGTAGAAGGTGGTTGACTTGGTCCATTCAAAGATTTCTAGGTTTCTAAAGATAAGGGCTAAATGCTTTGACCAAGTCAATCTTTAGATCAGTATAAAATAGGGAAAGGAGGGAAAATAAATCCCTTAAGATCTACACTCTCTTTCAATTATTTAGAGAGGTCTTCTTCATCCATTTAAGGAATGGATAATTCTCAAACTCTTGAATAAGGAGGAATATTGGTTCACTTGGAACCCTTGTGTTCATGTTTGGAAATAATTCTCCATCAGATCATTTGAAAGAGTTCTTCAAGCATTCGGCCTCTAGAAGTGTCCACATGGTTGCTAGAAAATTGGATCACCTTTAGAACACTCATAACCACAAGAGGAACAGAAGAGAGGGGATAGTTTTCCTCCACGATCACATGGGCACCTCTATTATGGTCATTCTCTCCCTATTTATAGACTTTAAGAATGTGGAATTTTCTTAAGAGCCCTCATTATTATACCTATATACATCGAGGTCCTTTGACTTTATGTGTGGGACCCTCAAGGTCCATCTATATCACCAGTTGATAACTTCATCGACCCAATAACACTTATTGGTACTTCTTATTAATTAATTATTTCAACATTGATACATACATACATATAGACATATCTATATATATATATTAATTCATTAACGATTGATTTAACCCAATCGATAGGTTGAGTTGTTAGCCTATTGGGTGTCAAGCTACACCACATGGTTTGGGAGATATGGAGTAGATGAGAACTCCATCATGAAATCTTGTTGTCATCAGTTATTGCATGAGACTCATAAATGACTTAGGGTATGGTTAAGTATCAAACCCTAATTGATCACTCTTTTAGTACTGATGCAAGTAGGAAATCATCAAGAACAGCTTCTCTATCATTTTCACTACCTTGGTTAAGGATTTAACCACATATCATTCCTTGAGTTGATCTGCTCTTATAATGATGGTGGATGATCCTATTTTGACCACTCAATCACCTTTGAGGACTTCATGTCGTATCCAATTTATAAAATTTTGGAGATCCCGTGGCTAGGGATTCATAATTCATAGTCAAAACACAATCATCTATTCAAAAGGTGTCTTTGGTGTCTCAAATCAAAAGACCACGTACACAACCATAACATTAATCAACCTGATTGATAGTTTGGTATCATATCATTCGGGGATTCATACAAATCAATTCATTGAACTCTTTCTCCAAAGAGCACCCACTATCAATCTATGGGGTATTTGCTGGGATCTGAGGCTCGAAAAGCTCTCCAAGTTTTCGACCAAAAAAATGATTGCAACCGAAGCTGTTGAATCAAAAAATTCAATAGAGTCGAAGAACCAAGAATAGATGATCTCATCATCCATTCTAGGTGCTCCTATCATCTAGTATAGAATAAAATTCATACTTACATGGATCATTTGAAAGAGTTTTTCAACCGTTCAAGCGTCCGACCTCTAGTAGTATCGACACAGTCTCCAGACAGTCATATTTGTGCTTGAACACTCATCACCATGAGAGAAAGAGAAGAGAGAGGAGAATATCTACTCGACTTGCATGGGCTCCCCTATTTATAGACTTTAGGAATGTGAAATGTTTACCAAAACCCTTATTATGTCTATATCCATCGATGTCCATTGACCTTCTATGTGTGCCCCTCCAGGTCCATATATCTCACCAGTTAATGACTCTATCAAACTTATAGCAATTATTGGTCTTCCTTATCAATTAACTATATCAACATATAGATTAATTGACTAAGGATTGATTTAACCCAATCAAAAGGTTGAGTCGTGAGCCCGGTGGGTGCCAAGCTGCACCACGTGCTCTAAGAGATATGGAGTATATTATAACTCTTTCATGGAACCATGTTGTCATTGATTACCATTTACGTATAATCCTTCATCCACACGAGACTCATGAATGACTTAGGGTATGGTTAATTTTCAAACCCTAATCGGATACTCAATTTTGTACTAATGCGAGTAGGAAATCATTGAGAATGGTTTCTCTAATATTCCACTACCCCGACAAAGGATTTAACCGCATCTCATTCCTTGAGTTAATGTTCTCATATAACGAGGGTAGATGATCCCATCTTAACCACTCAATCACCATCGAGGACTTCATGTCGTATCCAATCTTTGACGTTTTGGAGATCCCGTGGCTAGGGATTTGTAAGTCATAGTCAAAACATGATCATCAATCCACAAGATGTCTTTGGTGTCTCAGGTCAAAGGACCACGTACACAGCCATGACATGAATCAACGTCATTGACAATTTAGCATAATACCATGCAGGGATTCATACCGATCAATTAAGTGAACTCTTTCTCCAAAGAGCACCCACTATCTATCATTGGTGTCTCAATAATGATGGCCACAAGATCAGCCATATTCGTCATATGAGTCAGATAGTGCTATTCTTTTCAGATAAGTTGATGTCCTTCTCAAATATCCCACAAATAGGAATATTTAGAACATATGTTTAAAGACCAGTGATCACTATATTATGATCTCATCATAATTCACTTGATCATTGCATATGTTCATGGACTTCATTTCAAACATCTCACAAGAATGACAATGTAAAATTTTATTTTAATGAATATAAACAAAAGATGAAAGTGCGATTGGCTTGTAGGCCACATAATACCCATTCGTCTCTACACCGATGGCCACAATATCAGCTATACTCATCACATGAGTACAATCAAACAATATTATTCTTTCGGAATAATTAAATGTCCTCTCTGAATATCCCACGAATATGAATATTTAGAAGATATGCTTAAATACTAATGATCATTGTGTTATGAACTCATCATAATTCACTTAGTTCAGGGATATGCTCATGGACTTCATTGCAAACATCACACAAGAATGACAATGAATAAAAGTTCATTTCAATGAAAGCGTGATTGGCTTGCTCACGAAACGTTTTATGCAGTCGTTAAAACATACAAACGTCGGTCAAACAAATTTTATAATTCCAAACTCACAATAACAAAGATATAAAATCAAGTATAATGCAAAGATCGGGTCGATCAATAGAGAACACGGTTGACTTTGATCGCAGAGTTGACTTAGTCAAATTTATGTTTGATTGGGTATATTAAGAAATGAATTAAAAATATTATTAAAGGAAATGATAGAATTATATCAGAGAAGATAATTTAAGACTTTAGAAACTGATTTTGAAGAGAAATGTCAAAAGTCAAGGTCAAAGTGTTGACTTTGACCCATAGTTGACTTTCTATAAAATCAGATAATAAAAAGAGCTTAAAATATTACAAAAATTATATATTCAGAAACTAGAGAGAAAATTAAAATTATTGATATATAATTCATGATTTTTTGATAAGAAATGGATTTATTATGATTTATTGAAAATCAAAGATCAGAAAAATCCCGAAATGAACATTTCGATGTAAATCTTCAAATTGACAAACCAAATGATATCCAAATCTTGCAATTCATATATGAATGCAAACCTAAAAACTAGAAGATTTCAAAGAGACTAAAATTATTAAATTTTACCTTGTATTTTAAAAGTAATTGCACCCGCAAGTCAACCCCCAAATTCAGATTGACAGCTTATGGTCAAATGTTAATATAAGGGTCAAATGATGATGAAATTTTATGATTTTTCTATTCACGGAAAGCTGAGGAAACAAAGAATCCATTGAAATAATAATCGAGTGATTTGTATTGAAGATGAGATAGATATCCTTATTTGAAAAGCAAAAAAATTATGTAACTAAAACTGGGCGAAAAGATGAATTTAACTATTTCTAAACTCTAATTACCTACCTAAATCTAATCTAAACTACCTAAATTGCAAGGATTGGGAACAAATCACACGACTAACCCAATTGACGTGAAGATTTGGCTTCAATTCTCATTGATTGAAGAGTGTTTCTTCGGTTTCGTCTTTCACATGAGTTTGACGTTGAAGGGTGACGTGTCGTTTTCGTGCGTCGTTAAAACACAAAGACGATGGTCAAACAAAATTTATAAAACCGAACTCACAAAGACAAGATATAATAATCAAGTACTGGGTAAGTATCGGGTCGATCCACAGAGAGCAGGGTTGACTTTAATCGCAGAAATGACTTGGTCAAACTTAGGTCTAAAATAAGTTTTAAATGAGAGAAAATAAGATTTAAGATGTGGAAATGATATAAATAAGGTAAATAAGAAGTTTTAAGATTTGAAATCTTGGATTTGACAGAGAAAAGTCAAAAGTCAAAGTCAAAGCATTGACTTTGACCAACAGTATGTTTTCTACAATATCAGAGAACCAAACAGAGTCATAAGATTACGAAAATTAGATATTTAGAAACTAGAGAAAAATTGGAATTTACTGAGAGATATTTCGTAATTTTTGGATAAGAAATGGATTTATTATGAATTATTGAAATCAATGATCAGAAAATCCCCGAAATGAACACCTCCGATGAAATCTTCAAATTGAATGCCCAAATGAAATCTAAATCTTGCAATTTATATGTCAATAGAAAGCTAAGAACCAGAGAAATCCAAGAAGACCAAAATTATCAAATTCTGATTTGTCAATAAAAAGTAATTGACCCCGAAAGTCAACGTTTGACTTCTGATGAAAGATGAATAGTCCTTGGTCAAACATCAAATTGAAGGGTCAAATGAACTCGGAATTTGATGAATTTGCTATCCACGGAAAGCTGATGAAAAGAGGAATCCAATGAAACCAAAATCAAGTGATTTGGAATTATAATCAAAGAGATATCCTATTTTCCAAATAAGCAACTTTTTAGACCTAAAATTGGGGAAAATGAAGAACACTATGAACTAATTTGCAAAATTAAAGATCTAAACCTAATAAAAATACAAATTACCTCTTGATAATCGATCGAACCTCACTACTAACCCGATTGCCGCAAGAATGGGGCCTCAATTCTCGTGGATTGAAGCGAATTTGCTCGGATTCTTCCTCGTGGACGTTCGAAATTCAAGGGGAAAATTCGATGAAATCAAGAGGTGAAATCGTGATTATCATGCTTCAATGGCTGCGTCTCTACACTCTTGGAAGCAGAGGATCACGAGAAGTTAAGACCTTCCTCGAAACTCGCTTAATTTCTTCATGAGTCGATCAAAAGTTGAAGAACAAAGAAGAGAAGTACATGCTTTTAAAGAGGGAAATTGGCCCGACGATCGTGGGTCATTGGAGCGGTTATGGAGGCGGTTTGATGGCGTCGAGGGGACGATTCCTTGGGCGTGGATCGTGGCTTCAATTCGGCAACAAATCAGCTTCAATTTCGCCTCCGAATATCCTGCATTTTAGCCGCGATCAGGCCACGATCGGGCCACGATCGGGCCGCGATTGGGCCACGATCGCGCCACGATCGGGCCACGATCGTTGTCCTGGTCATTCGTCGATCGAAGTCTGCTCGATTGCCGGCGATTCCACCATGCAAACTCCCAGAACCCCTCGACGCCGTCTGATCGATCATCAGGCGACTGGAAGGTCATGATCGCGCGATCGCGATCCACTCTCCTCGTCCTTCCGATGGCGATCCAACCGTGTTGATGAGACGCGCTGCCACCTGGCTAAAGAAATTAAATTAATCAGTTAACTGTAGGTGGTCATGTCGTCACATTCGCCTTCAGCGAATCCCGAGCCGCCACGTAGAACGGCTGAAACCGCGTTGCATTTAATGCACGCGGTTTCATTTAATGCCGCATTTAATGCGGAACATTTAATGCGTCCAAGGGCCTCTGACACGGCTTTGTCCTAGTAGGCGGAAAAAATGCCATTTTTTTTCCATTGGTCCACGTCGCCTCAACCGTTATTCCTGAAAAAGATAACATTAATTGCATTTGTCCTATTAGGCGGGATAAAATCCCTCCTTTTTTTTCATTGGCCGCCGCCTCCTCGACTGGTGTGCATCGGGGAAACGGACGAAAGACCTTTTTGTCTTATTAGGCGGGAGAAATACTTCTATTTTCATTGGCCGCCGCCCTAACTGACACGTGGCTTTATTTCCGCCCTCCTTATGAGATCCGACGCCTGCTGCGCGTCCACGTCACCTGCAAAATAGGTAAGACCGTGTGGGACATAGTCCCACACGAGAAAAAAAACGAGATGTGACGCGGTTAAATAGGGGAACGGATTCCCCAATTAACTATCGTCACTATCTCCTCTCTTACCTACCTTACGCGTGGCGCCCCACACGGGCACCCACGTGTGCTCGCGCTGTCGCGTGGCCTTTCGCCACGTGGCCGTGCCGTGCACCTCCTGCGCTCCACGTGGGCACCTGCGGCCTGCCACGTGGCCTTAGGGCCGTGTCGCCTCCGCGCGATTGCCCGCGTGCCACGTGTTGCGTCGACGGTCTCCCCGCTCGCCACGTCAGCCCGCAGGTTAGGAAATTCCCTTTTTCTTGATTTTAAATAGGAAAATTCATTTTAAAAAATCAAACAAAAATTCAAAAAGTACATAAAAACTTCAGAAATTCATATTTCTCAAAATACAACTCCTTTTTAATTAAAATTTTCTACATTGAATCATAAATTCTTTCCTTTTTAATATTATGCCATTTAAAACATATTTAGAATGAAGAAATGAAGATGACTTATAATTAACTTAAATCATTTCTCATTAAACATTTTAAATCATAAATTCATCATAAAATCATCCTTCCAAACATTTACCAAAGTCAAAACTCATTCTATAACAGAGATTAACTTCTATTAATTTAAACAAAAGATTAATTATCTATTAAGCATGAATTATCCCTAATTTATGCATAAATATCAACTTTAGTAAAATGACTTGCCAATGGAGAAAATCCCTAAAAAGTATGATAACATGCATCATATTCACATAAAATAAGCATGAATATGAGTTAATTAGGATAAGAATTCATGTTATAAATGCATGTTATCACACCCCCCAACTTAAATCATTGCTAGTCCCTTAGCAATGGAAAGAGAAAGAGTATGAAATAGGACTAACAAGCTTAGAAAGCCATGGGTTGGGCATTGATAGAATCTGAAATGAATGTTCTACCTTAAATGATGCCAAGAAGAAAGTAATGTACTAGAAACTCAAGATCAAGGCATTCCTCTAACAAGCACTTTAATCCACCAAATAAACTAAGAATGCTATTGCTCTACATACTAATAGAATATACATAATTAGGAGAAATTCATCATACCAAACCAATCGTCGATTTCTCCTTGCACTATGGACATGAATGATAAGGGCACAAGAAGTAGAAACAAGCATCATCCTTATATACATAGTGGCTATAAATAGAATCGGCTAAAACACATGGGAGGTAGCTTACCATTCTAATTCTACTTTTTTAATTTTTTTATTTTTTTTTCTTTCTTTCATCCTAATTCTATTTTTTTGTGTTTTTCTTTCATTCTAATTCTACTTTATTCATCCTAATTCTACTTGCTGCAAGTCTTTTTCAAGAAGGAGATTAGAGAATTCAGAATTTGAAATTTTCAAGGCTTTTTATGCAACTTTATTGAAAAACAACATACTTCATTTCATGGTGCTCATCCTACCCATGTGCCGTCCTTAGTAGACATGCAGCTTATTCCCCCAAAGAGGTTTTGGTATCTCTATGGATCAGGGATCTTCACTATGTCAATAATATTAATGCCAACAAAGGATGATACAAGCTACAACTTGCTATGGAAAGCGGAAGGATGTGCGTGCAAGGAGTCATCAACTCAAAGTTTAGAAAGAAGAATGAGTGGATGAGAAGTATAGAAAGTTTTAAAAATCATATTATGAGCTTGAGTACACCCTTAGATTGGATTTTATGGCTCCCCAAAGGAATACCTAGATCCCTAATTCCATTGACTCGACCATCTCCTTAACATACACTTAAGGTTGCTCTTCCCACAACTTTCTAAACAAATGGAGGTATTAATGCACTCTATGCTTTTCTATTTCATGTGATTTTGAAAAGATCATGCTGCTGTTCACATGTTTAAAAATCAGATCATGCATAGAATACTAAATGAAGAAATGCAAAAATTTTGAAAAATTCTAAGTTTTCTAGAAAACTCCCCCCCATGCTCATTCCTTTTATTGTCCTCAATAAAACTCAACATGCTCATGGAAAAAGTGATGAAAATCAATATACATGGCATGCATATCAGTAAAAGAAAAATAATCATAAGAGGGAAAAGAAAAACTTAGCAGGAATTTGCATTGGTTGCATTCTTGTCTTCATTTTTGGAGTTGCTTTGAAGCTAAATTTCTTCATTTTATGCTCCTTTCTCCTTGGTACCTAAAAAGCTTATAGAAAAACAACAGCAAACATCAAAGCAAACAGCAAATATAAAAGTAAAAATATCTACTAAAACAAGAACAAAAGTAGAAAAGAAATGGGAAGATAGAGATAAGGATGGGTTGCCTCCCATCAAGCACTAAGTTTTCCGTTTTCAGCATGTGCCTCCTCTTGTGCGCTATCAATGTGATCTTGGTTCACATTGAGGGCACGGCTCGACAATGCTTGCCCTAGGTTCCTAGGGTTGGCTAGAGGTTGGAAAGGTAACTCTATTCGCCTCCCATCCCTCTGCTAGGTAGAAGCATCGGAGAATTGCGCCTTAGCCCCTTCGACTCTATCAAGTCGGCCGCTAACCTCAGTCAACTTACTCATCATTTGTGCTAATGCACTCATGATGGGATCAGCTGAGGTTGCGGTAGGTGGCACTGCGTGTGACGGTAAACTCTCTTGGGGAAAACGAGAGGCGAACTGTGTCTGCCTCGGGTTCCCCATAAATTGCGGCGCGGATCCAAAGGACTGATGAAATGAAGTGTGCTGCCCGCTCCGCTGCTGTGCATAAGATGGGTTATTATAATTAGAATAACCCTCATTCGGGTGGTGATACCTACCCGCTTGGCTCAAACCCGCATATGGCATAGGGTTTGGCCGAAATGGACTCGGACCTTGAATTGCCATCACGGGGCAATCCAACTCGACGTGCTCAACATTAGAGCAATGTGAATGCGGAGAGACATCGCTATGTGATACTCGGAGCGAGGCCATCAGAACCCGGTCGTATCTTAAGCGAATCCATGATCAAATTCGTGCCACGGTCGGTTTTTCAATCTTATCTAAAAAGTATACTGTCTCCACCGCCTTCGCATCCAACATACCTCCCTTTGCGGGGGTGCTCCGCCCACCGAAGGATTTAGCCGCATGATGATGGCTATTCTCCGCCACCAACTCGATCAATTCGAGGGCTTCATCCTCATATTTGCTCATGAATGTGCCTCCACTAGCAGCATCAAGCAAATATCTGTCGGAGTGCACCTAAACCATCATAAAAAATTTGAGTAATTTCATGCTTAGGTATACCATGATGTGGGCATTGTCTCAAGAGATCTCTAAGTCTCTCCCATGCCTCATAAAAAACCTCACCCGGCCCTTGTGAGAATTCGCGTATGGCGCGTCTCACGGCACTAGTCTTACCTACCGAGTAGTACTTACGCAAAAATGTGTCTTCCATATCTCTCCATGAAGCAAACTCACGACCCAAGGTGAAAAACTACTCCTTTGCCCTTTCCTTAAGCGTGAAGGGGAAGAAGCGCATCTTGGCCGTCTCGGAGGGGACATTGTGGAATTGATTGAATTCGCATACCTGGCTGAATTCGTCCACATGTCTATATGGGTCCTCCGACGGTAGTCCATGAAAGATGGGTAAAAGGCCAAGAATATGTGAGTCAATTTTAAAATTGGCACCTCGTTGAAGAGGGGCATTGACTCACGTAGTCTGCCTTTGGACGACCGGTCTAGCGTAATCGCTGAGGCGTCGTCTCACTCCCTCAGTAGGAAGAGGGGCGTCCATAGGTTCTCCTCGCTCTGGTGTGGCGGGAACTGGCATAGAATCGATAGAAGCCTCCGATGGAGCTATGGAATGTACGGATGTGTCGAAGAGGTCCTCATACAAGGGGTTGTTCCTTGTATGCCTCGTGGATCGCAGATTATGGTGTCCTTGTCGTCGTCCTCTGTTCCTAGGATGCATATTCATATCTAAAGCCAAAAATCACAGAACATCAAGTATATATATATAAGAAAGTCAGAAAAGGGGTGAGACGAAAATGATGATGTCCAAATAAAAAAATGCTTCACTTAATCTATCAAAAAGATAGATCAAGCTAAAAACTATCAAAAAGCACACCAATAAAGATAATAATACTAATAAGTCACTAATAACAGAGAATAAATCTCAGATATATCAAAATCGACGTCTCGATTTAGTGAAAAACACAAAATAGACTACCAAAATTGCACCAAAACTATCAAATAATGGGCAAAATTAGGCAATCTTATCTCGCTATACCTTTTCCACTACTGATAAGGTCTGATAAATTCTCTTCAGCTCAGTAAACAACAGAAGACAGAAACCTAAATATAACCAAGAAATCAAAGCAATCAAATCAATAACGCATGCTCCCCGGCAACGGCGCCATTTTGACGTGTCGTTTTCGTGCGTCGTTAAAACACAAAGACGATGGTCAAACAAAATTTATAAAACCGAACTCACAAAGACAAGATATAATAATCAAGTACTAGGTAAGTATCGGGTCGATCCACAGAGAGCAGGGTTGACTTTAATCGCAGAGT
This sequence comes from Lemna minuta, assembly GCA_024174645.1. Lineage (NCBI taxonomy): Eukaryota > Viridiplantae > Streptophyta > Magnoliopsida > Alismatales > Araceae > Lemna > Lemna minuta. The sequence goes on along the minus strand of CM044101.1, from coordinate 3,694,833 downwards.
TAACTTGGTCAAACTTAGGTCTAAAAGAAGTTTTAAATAAGAGAAAATAAGATTTAAGATGTAGAAATGATATAAATAAGGTAAATAAGAAGTTTTAAGATTTGAAATCTTGGATTTCACAGAGAAAAGTCAAAAGTCAAAGTCAAAGCATTGACTTTGACCAACAGTAGGTTTTCTGCAAAATCAGAGAATCAAACAGAGTCAGAAGATTACGAAAATTAGATATTTAGAAACTAGAGAAAAAATAGAATTTATTGATAGATCTTTCGTAATTTTTGGATAAGAAATGGATTTATTATGAATTATTGAAAATCAATGATCAGAAAATCCTCGAAATGAACACCTCAGAGGAAATCTTCAAATTGAATGCCCAAATGAAATCCAAATCTTGCAATTTATATGTAAATAGAAGGTAAGAACCAGAGGAATCCAACAAGATCGAAATTATCAAATTCTGATTTGTCAATAAAAAGTAATTGACACCGAAAGTCAACATTTGACTTCTGATGAAAGATGAACAGTCCTTGGTCAAACGTCAAATTAAAGGGTCAAATGAACTCGGAAATTGATGAATTTGCTGATGAAAAGAGGAATCCAATGAAACCAAAATCAAATGATTTGGAATTATAATCAAAGAGATATCCTATTTTCAAAATCAGCAACTTTTCGGACCTAAAATTGGGGAAAATGAAGAACACTATGAACTAATTTGCAAAATTAAAGATCTAAACCTAATAAAAATACAAATTACCTCTTGATAATCGATCGAACCTCACTACTAACCCGATTGCCGCAAGAATGGGGCCTCAATTCTCGTGGATTGAAGCGAATTTGCTCGGATTCTTCCTCGTGGACGTTCGAAATTCAAGGGGAAAATTCGATGAAATCAAGAGGTGAAATCGTGATTATCATGCTTCAATGGCTGCGTCTCTACACTCTTGGAAGCAGAGGATCACGAGAAGTTAAGACCTTCATCGAAACTTGCTTAATTTCTTCACGAGTCGATCAAAAGTTGAAGAACAAAGAAGAGAAGTACATGCTTTTAAAGAGGGAAATTGGCCCGACGATCGTGGGTCATTGGAGCGGTTTTGGAGGCGGTTTGATGGCGTCGAGGGGACGATTCCCTTGGGCGTGGATCGTGGCTTATTCGGCAACAAATCAGCTTCAATTTCGCCTCTGAATATCCTGCATTTTAGCCGCGATCGGGCCACGATCGGGCCACGATCGGGCCTTGATTGGGCCACGATCGCGTCAAGATCGGGCCACGATCGTGGTCCTGGTCATTCGTCGATCGACGTCTGCTCGATTGGCGGCGATTCCACCATGCAAACTCCCCGATCGCGGCTCGATCGCGCCGCGATCTTAGAGTTCTTCCAGAACCCCTCGACGACGTCCGATTGATCATCAGGCGACTGGAAGGTCACGATCGCGTGATCGCGATCCACTCTCCTCGTCTATCCGATGGCGATCCAACCGTGTTGATGAGACGCGCCACCACCTGGCTAAAGAAATTAAATTAATCAGTTAACTGTAGGTGGTCATGTCGTCACATTCGCCTTCAGCGAATCCCGAGCCGCCACGTAGAACGGCTGAAACCGCGTTGCATTTAATGCACGCGGTTTCATTTAATGCCGCATTTAATGCGGAACATTTAATGCGTCCAAGGGCCTCTGACACGGTTTTGTCCTATTAGGCGGAAAAAATGCCATTTTTTTTCCATTGGTCCACGTCGCCTCAACCGTTATTCCTGAAAAAGATAACATTAATTGCATTTGTCCTATTAGGCGGGATAAAATCCCTCCTTTTTTTTCATTGGCCGCCGCCTCCTCGACTGGTGTGCATCGGGTAAAGGGACGAAAGACCTTTTTGTCTTATTAGGCGGGAGAAATACTTCTATTTTCATTGGCCGCCGCCCTGACTGACACGTGGCTTTATTTCCGCCCTCTTGATGAGATCCGATGCCTGCTGCGCGTCCACGTCACCTGCAAAATAGGTAAGACCGTGTGGGACATAGTCCCACACGAGAAAAAAAACGAGATGTGACGCGGTTAAATAGGGGAACGGATTCCCCAATTAACTATCATCATTATCTCCTCTCTTACCTACCTTACGCGTGGCGCCCCACACGGGCACCCACGTGTGCTCGCGCTGTCGCGTGGCCTTTCGCCACGTGGCCGTGCCGTGCACCTCCTGCGCTCCACGTGGGCCACCTGCGGCCTGCCACGTGGCCTTAGGGCCGTGTCGCCTCCGCGCGATTGCCCGCGTGCCACGTGTTGCGTCGACGGTCTCCCCGCTCGCCACGTCAGCCCGCAGGTTAGGAAATTCCCTTTTTCTTGATTTTAAATAGGAAAATTCATTTTAAAAAAATCAAACAAAATTCAAAAAAGTACATAAAACTTCAGAAATTCATATTTCTCAAAATACAACTCCTTTTTAATTGAAATTTTCTCCATTGAATCATAAATTCTTTCCTTTTTAATATTATGCCATTTAAAACATATTTAGAATGAAGAAATGAAGATGACTTATAATTTACTTAAATCATTTCTCATTAAACATTTTAAATCATAAATTCATCATAAAATCATCCTTCCAAACATTTACCAAAGTCAAAACTCATTCAATAACAGAGATTAACTTCTATTAATTTAAACAAAAGATTAATTATCTATTAAGCATGAATTATCCCTAATTTATGCATAAATATCAACTTTAGTAAAATGACTTGCCAATGGAGAAAATCCCTAAAAAGTATGATAACATGCATCATATTCACATAAAATAAGCATGAATATGAGTTAATTAGGATAAGAATTCATGTTATAAATGCATGTTATCAAAGGGGGAGGTTCGATCATTTTTCTTGCCATAATTTGTGATTATCTTGCTTCAATGGATGCGGAATTGAGTCTAGGAAGCAAGAGGATCATGAAGAACTTAGGATCTTCCTTCAAAACCATTGAATTTTTTCACGGTTTGACCAAAAGTTGTTTAAAAGAAGAGAATACACCGGTTTTTTAAAGGAAATGTTCGAGAAGAATGCGGGCCGTTTGATCTGGTGAAAGCGATCTAATGGCCACGATTTGACAAAATCCATGGGCCATGATCCCACGTCTTTGAGGTTTCCACCTGTCCGACTACCCTCGTCGCGTTTAATTTATGTTTTAAATCAATTTTGCGATACGAATTTTCTCCTAACTTCAACCTTCGATTACTCTGCGAATTTTCATCCAAATTACCTGATTTTTGATTCCGTGGATTCGCAATTGAGTTATCTTTCTTAATATCATAAATCACCCAATTTCTAATCTCAATTCGTCGTCTGATTTGACCAAATTTCAAAGATATATCTCAAATTTCCCTAATTCTCCGTGGATTCGACCCTTAATTACCATTATACTCTTTAATTAAATTGATTAATCATAAATTGGTAAGTTTAGGACTTGGTTTTGACACTAAATCGTGTGCATTCAATGACCATATGAATTAGTGTCGTCAAATGGCGCTGCTGCCGGGAAATTAGGGCGTATTTTTGAGAAAAATCATCGATTTTGACTTGGTCAACTCTAATTTTTCTATTTCTCTTCTGATTTTAATTCAAATTAATCCTACAGTGAGTTATTTGTAGCATAAATACATCATTAGATACTCAATTTTGATGAGATTAGGTGATTAGTCCCTCTCTACGGACGACGAACGATCATCGCGTCATACTCGAATTGGGAGAGCGTAACTCTCACGAATAACAACAATTAGGTACGATTAATTTGTCATTGTTGAATATATTTATAGTATATCTTATTATATTCTATATATTAGTGCATTTTTATGAGACGAGAGTCTGATTGGAGAACGAGGGATAATCCTTTACACATAGATCTTTTTGAACGTTCCTCGCAATCCCTTTCCTCTTCCGTGTCATCATCGACCTTAGATATGGCCCTCAACGATGAGAAAAATGTTAGGAGATGCCTTAGTGACTATGCTAGGCCTATTCTTCAAAGATCTTTTACTCGTATTCATGCAACTTTAGCTATAAATGCGAGTTTTAGGATAGATGCACATGTGATGAGTATGTTACCTATCTTCCATGGTAAACCTTTCGAGGATCCATATAGACATGTCGACGAGCTTAGTCAAGTATGTGAGATCAATCAAATTCATAATGTGTCGGCAGATGTAATGAAGATGAAACTCTTTCCTGCCACCCTTAGAGATAGAGCTATGGATTGGTTTCTTTAGATAGGAACGGAATTCACTTCTTGGACTGAGATGGAGGAGGAATTTCTTAGGAAGTACTATTTCATAGGAAAGACCACCTCTGTTAGGAAGGCGATGCGTGAGTTTACCCAAGACCGAGTGAAACATTTCATGAAGCTTGGGAGAGACTTAGAGACCTCACTAGAGAGTGCCCTCACCATGGAGTGTCTAACCATGAGCTTACACAGATATTTTATGATGGGTTAGGCCCACAAGATAGATATCTTTTAGATGCAGCTAGCGGCGGCACCTTCATGAGCAAGTTTGAAGACAAAGCAATGGAATTGATCGAGACTGTGGCGGAAAATAGCCACCACAACAGGGCAAAACCATTCAGAAGAGGTGCAACGCCGAAGGGAGGATTAATCAACGCAAAGTCGGTAGAGACGGGCATGCTCCTAGAGAAGATCAACAAGATGGCGGAGGTTCAAAATCTTCTATTAGATCGGTTTCACATCTGCAACGGATCTGAAGGACTTGCACCCATCGCTCTACAAGAAGCGTCGCCATGTGCCCATTGCTCACGCCTCGACCATGTCGAGATGGATTGTCCGATCATGGAAATTCAAGGGCAAGGCATGTATAGACAAGGCCCACCAGGAGGGCAAAGTCAACAGGGACGACCGAACTATCAAGGTACATATCCAACTTATTTTAATAACCCTGTTTATAACAATCCTATGCAGCAGTGGCAAGGATTTAGGAGAAACACGGATCAGACGTATCCTCCATATAGCACCGGCCGGCAATAAAACTCGAAATAGCAACCCTACGTGAATGCAAGACAGTCGACGTATATGCCGTCACAGCAATCGTACAACCAAGCTCCACGACCGACCGCACCATCTGCAGATCCGACTATGGGTGCGATCTCTCAATTGATGGAGCAAATGAACAGGATGAACTTACGCGTGGACGAGATACAAGATTTCGTCAAGACGAACATCCCTACCTCGACTGACAATAAGAAAGGTAAGCAAGTTTCGTTTTTTGACCAATTACCATTGCAGGCCACTATCAACCCGAGGAATCAAGGGTCCTCATCGAGTCAAACGTACAATCTGAGTCATGTGCATGTGGACGAGGAGGCAGTGGAGGCTGCATTAGCAATATCGAGCCTTAGGAGCGGCAAGGACTTACCTGATCCTTATAAGGATCATCCTTTATACAAGAGCTCGATAGATGATGAGACACTGACAGTCGTAGTAGAGCAAGACAGTAGTTCTTATGATGAGGAAGAACGAGTGCGAGTTAAGCCAAATCCCGACACATACAAACTACCCATGCCATATCCTCAAGCATTGAGCAAGCCTAAAGCTAAGGTTAGTGAATCTGATGATCATTTATTAGAAGCCTTCGAAAAGGTGACCATTACCATTCCTTTAGAAGATGCAATTAGGCATATACCTTCTTATGCTAAATTTCTTAAAGGCATATGCGCACCCCATAGAAGCCCCAAGAGGATCCAACTGACTGAGAATATTAGTTCAATTATGATGAATTCTCTTCCGATTAAAAAGAGAGATCCAGGAGCTCCCATGATTACGAGTGAGATTGGAGGAATGACTTTTACTAGATCCTTGTTAGATACCGGAGCTAGTATCAATATCCTCCCTAAAGCCATAATTGACCGTCATCATGTAGGGGAGTTGCAGCCTTTCCTTATAGAGTTATGTTTAGCGGATGGATTGGTAAGGAAGCCTCATGGCATAGTAGAAGATGTGATTTTTAGAATCGAAGGATGTTATTTTTCGGTAGACTTCCTCGTTGTAGATATGAAGATCACTAAAGAGCTTAGTCAAGCCCCAATTATCCTAGGACGACCTTTCTTAGCTACCGCAAAAGCCGTTACCAATTGGGGAAAAGGAGAAGTAATTCTTCAAGTGGGAGAGCACACGGTGAAGGTCAACATCAACAAGTTGATGAAGTATCCTTTACAAGCTTTCGAGGATTTGGACGCCATCGACCTTTTTGATGACCAAGACATAGAGACTTGCATTGAAGAAGTCATGACGATCAAGGAGGAAGCTGATCTCAAGGAGCTACCATTGGATGAGCCAATAGGGGAGCTCAAGCCTCTTCCATCTACACTCAAGTATGTTTTTCTTGACTCTTAGCAGGTAAAGCCGGTGATCATTTCTTCCCAGCTCAATGAGGACCACGATAAACGATTACTTGACATATTACGATGGAATGAGCAAGCAATCGGCTGGACTCTAGCAGATTTGAGGGGATTAGACCCTTCATTATGCACTCATCGCATATTTTTGGAGGACGAGTCCAGACCCATGAGAGAAGCCCAGCGATGACTTAACCCTAAGGTATGGGAAGCCGTGAAGGAAGAGATTCTAAAGTGGCTTAATGCAGAGATCATCTATCCCATATCGGATAGCCAGCGGGTTAGTCCCGTGCACGTTGTTCCCAAGAAGGCAGGAGTTATGGTGACCATGAACGACAAGGGCGAGGAGATCCAAATGCGCCTTCCGACGAAGTGGCGAGTTTGTATCGACTACCGAAAATTGAACGCCGCAACAAAAGAAGGATCACTTCCCGTTGACGTTCATCGATCAAATCCTTGATCGACTAGTAGGTAAGACTTAATTTTGTTTCTTGGATGGTTATTTAGGGTATAATCAGATTGTGATTCATCCGGACGATCCAGAAAAGACGACGCTCACATGTCCCTTTGGCGCGTTCGCTTTTAGGCGAATGCCATTTGGATTGTGTAATGCCCTTGCAACATTCCAGAGATGTATGACGGCAATATTTTCTGATTTCCTTGGCGACAGTCTCGAAGTCTTCATGGACGATTTCTTTGTCTTTGGAGATGATTTTGACAGCTGTCTAGCTCACCTAACAAAGATCCTCGAGGTTTGGGTTAGGAAACGACTGGTATTGAGCTGGGAGAAATCCCATTTTATGGTGCGAGAGGGAGTAGTGCTCAGGCATCTCGTCTCGGGCAAAGGTTTGGAGGTTGATGAGGCCAAGATTGAGGTCATTCAAAACCTTCCTCTCCCCACTACATTACGAGATTTATGAAGTTTTCTAGGACACGTTATCTTTTACCGCATGTTTATACTAGACTTTGCTAAAGTTTCCAAACCGCTAACCACTCTTCTTTGCAAGGATAAGGACTTTTTCATAGACAAAGAGGATGTAGGATAATTTGAACTACGATGATATATATGAGGAAAATGATATGATAAAGAAACAATCTTACAAGTAAATGGAGGACCTATGAATGATATGAAGTAGAAATGAATGTATATAATGTAGGGGGTATTGAATAGAAAGGTATTAGAATTTTAGGAATAAGAATAATGATGATGATAATGAGTATGTATAGGAGATAATAGGTAGATAATAAGGAATATATATTAAATGAAGTAAATAGCAGTTAAAGTAAAGATAATAGAAGATAGAGAGATGATAGAAGAGATAAATTGAGAGAAGTTGCGAATAGAATGATGGTGATTGAGATGGATTTTCGGGTGAGACAGAAGAAATGGAGAGTAGATATAGTGTAAGATGGTGACGGAATATATATATATATATATATAGTTGTGCATATAGAAGATATAACGGGGGAAATAATAGTGGTATTGAAGAGAGTTTTAGTCGAGACAGAAGAGGCGTGAATGGAACAGGAGGATCACGCGTGGCGGAACGGATATTTGAAATAGTGATGAGACTGAGAATCGTTGTTGGACTTACGATATCGGATGCGAACTATTATCACGAAAGGATAAGAGAACGATCACCTTGAATGGAGGAGAAGCAAAGCTGTTGGATTGCGCCAACTAATCCAGGTTATCCTCGTATTGCAGCAGACTTGAAGTGTTTGAAAGCGGACAGAAAGGGGGGAGAGAAGGAAGGGAGATAGAACGCGGAGAGAAGAAAGATTCGGAGGGAAGAACTGAGGAGACACAATGAAGAACACGAACACAAAGGTAAAAGTAACCATGTAACCAAATTTTTATCAATAATCAACTGTCTTCCTTTCTTAGAAGATTGTCTTTTATAGAAGTAGAGAGAAACGGAATTAAGGCGGGACGTTGCGTTGCTCCGATTGATTTGGATTGGTGTCTTTTGGCGCTGACGCGGCGAGGGAATGAGAAGACGATGGTTGACATTGACGGCGATTCCCCCTCTTTTTTTAAGTTGACCCGCAAACGCTGACATCTCGTTGGCGGGATGCGTGTAAATTGGTGCGAAAGTGTTTAAATCTTCGCGGCTCGCTCCTTCAGATTAGTTGTGCTTGAAGATGTCCCGTCGTTAGGTTTGTAGGGAGATGGTGGTGACGTAGAGAGACGCTAGTGCGTATGGTGACTATCAAGATATCCTAGTCGACTTGGCTTGAGAGGCTGGAGAACGCTTGCACGATTTCTGCCAGCTCGGACGAAGAATTCTTTCCACTTCTATTGCATCGAATTTCTAGAAAAACTGCTTCTTCCTCTGTTGCCTTATCGTTGTCTTCAATGAGGTAATTTTCACGTGAGGATATCCACGGGTAGGAGTCGTTGGGGTTGGTCGAACTCTGTCTTTGAAGTTCTTCTGTCGGCTACGTCAACTATACAAGGTATTCTCTTTCGCGCCGGTGAAGTTCTGCTAGCTTCCTTGCTTATCGCCTTCCTGCGGATCTCCATGGTAGGTATAGAAATTCTCTTGGTACGGTGAAAATGAGGAGAGACGAGTCGTGACAATGAGGATAGCTTCCGGTTATTGAAGTCGGACATTTTGTTTCTTTAATTTACGAGCTTCCCCTTATGCTAAACAGTCTTCGTCATCAGTGGAGATGTTGATTATGTAGGAAATAGTTCCTCGCGATTTACTCCTTCAAAGCTGATCCTGTCGTCAGAGTTATCTTGTTGGTATCGTGGAAGGGTTTTGCCTTTTCACGAGCCTCCGAGGACAATTGAAGAGGCAACCGGTAAGTTCTTCTGCGGTGTTCCTTTTCATTAGTCGTGGATGTCTTGATGATCTCCACTTATAAAGCTCCTCTCATGTGGGACTCCATGATAAATGCTTGATTGGTTGCTGAAACTCAGTCAAAGACTTCACAACTTTCATAAGAGCTTCATTAATCTTCATTGTTCCCATGCCGGCTGAGGACACTTCTTCATCTTCATCTTTAATTGTGAAGGTCTTGCATGAATAGAAGATAGTGGGGAGAACAGTTTTCTTGATTAGCTTCTTCAATGTTCAATCTTCCATGTTGAATATGTAGATAAATGGTTTTACTCATGCAAAAGTCTTGTCTTGAATAGGTTGAGGAGATAGTTTCTTCCATAAGTAATTGATCTCTCCTATGATTCGAACTAGAGGTGGTGTTCAAAGAAAGAAGGAAATGGAATAACAAAGATGTTCCTATTATTCTTTTCTTTTGAGATCAGTTATTCACACAAGGTACCTATGATATAGTGGATATGGTTTTGGAAAATAAGGAACCTATATCAAGGTAGAATAGTGGTTGACTTGGTCCATTCAAAGAATTCTAAGTATCTAAGGACAAAAGTTTAATTTCTTTTGACCAAGTCAATCTTTAGATCAGTGTAAAATAGGGGAAGAAGGGAAAATAATTCCCTTAAGATCTACACTCTCTTTAATTATTTAGAGAGTTCTTCTTCATCCTTTGAATGAATGGATAATTTTTCAAATTAGTGAATAAGGAGGAGGATGAGGAGGAGGAGGATAGGTTCACTTAGAACCCTTATGTTCATGTTTTGAAATAATTCTCCATCAAAAGAAGGGGAGCGCGCATTCGAGATGATGAAGCTCACCTTGATCAAAGCACCAATTCTTCAAAGTCCTAATTGGGACTTACCTTTCGAGATCATGTGCGACGCTTCAGACTATGTAGTTGGAGCGGTATTGGGGCAACAGTTAGATAACAAGCCAACCGCCATTTGGTATGCGAGTAAGACCCTTGCTGAAGCTCAAATGAATTACACGACAACAGAAAAGGAGCTGTTAGCGGTGGTCTACACATTAGAGAAGTTCAGGCCTTATATCTTGGGATACAAGATTGTCATTTATACAGATCATGCAGTATTAAAGTACTTGTTTTCCAAGAAAGAGGCGAAGCCACGATTGATACGATGGGTGCTGCTTCTTCAAGAGTTTGACTTGGAGATTAAAGATAAGAAGGGCAGCGAAAACTTGGTGGTAGATCACCTATCTTGTCTCCATGTTTCATGTACGGGAGACATTAGTGATTCTTTTCCTGATGAGCATCTTCTTGCAATATCTAGTCACGCTCCTTGGTTCGCGCATATCGTCAATTTTCTTATGACTGGATCTATCCCAGAGCATTGGAATCGGCATCGTAAAGATAAGTTCTTCCATGAACTCAAATATTATTATTGGGAAGAACTACTTCTATTCCATGTAGGATACGATCAAATCATAGGACGATGTGTAGCGGAAGAAGAACAAGGAAGCATATTATCGATGTGTCACACATCAGCTTTTTGTCGCACGGAAGACATCAGATAAGATTTTACAAAGCGGTTTTTATTGGCCCACCATCTTCAAGGATGCCCACTGTTTCTATACGGAGTGCTTACAATGCCAGGCAGCATTAAACATCTCCAAGCGAGATGAAATGCCAATGAGGCCTATCCTTGAGGTGGAGATATTTGATTTATGGGGGATCGACTTCATGGGACCTTTTTCACCTTCTAATGATAAAGAGTATATTTTGGTAGCAGTTGATTATGTGTCTAAGTGGGTGGAAGCTATTCCCACAAGGACAAACACTCATCGGGAAGTACTCAGGTTTGTAACGAGGAACATCTTCTCTCGATATGGTTGTTCGAGGGCCATAATTAGTGATGGAGGCTCAAACTTCAAAACTGCACACTTTCATGCATTATTGAAGAAATATGGAGTACATCATCGCGTCACTACACCGTAGCACCCCAAGCTAATGGGCAAGTTGAAGTGAGCAACCGAGAGGTCAAGAATATTTTAAAGAAGATCATTCGACAAGACGGTAAGGATTGGGCACACAAGCTTCCTAATGCTTTATGGGCATATCGAACGGCTTACAAGACACCCATCGGGATGTCTCTATTTCGACTCATATTTGGGAAGGCGTGCCCACCTTCCGGTTGAGCTTGAGCACCGAGCCTATTGGGCAATAAAGAAGCTCAACTTATCTCTGGACGAAGCAGGTAAACATAGACTTCTCCAGCTACAGGAACTACAAGAGTTAAGGCATGACGCGTACGAAATCGTGGAGATCTATAAGGAAAATACCAAGGCCTTTCATGACAGGAACATCAGAAGACGAACCTTTCACGTCAATGAAAAGTTTTGGTTATATAACTCTCATCTTAAGCTTTTTCCAGGTAAGCTGCGCTCACGATGAGACGGTCCTTACGTGATTGTGGAATCGTTTGACAACAGGTCATTGCTTATTTCCGACCCTAAATCCGGCAAACAATTCAAGGTAAATGGGCATTGTCTTAAACCTTACCTTACAGCCGAGCCACTCACACCAGCAGATACGGTAAATCTGCGTCTTCCCGAGGTACATGAGGACGTGATAACGGTAACACCCTCATCTCATTGATCATCGTAGCTTCATTAAGTTTTGTCCGGCTGAAGACGTTAAACTTAGCGCTCTTGGGAGGCACCCCAAGATTATCTTACAGTTTTATTTAGTTTTTTTTGTAGTTTATCAATGTACATACATAGTTGAAGAAACCCACCTACAACAAACAAGCAATTTGGACAAATTCTAGAGACATTGGTTAAACACGCACTAATGAGTTTTTCTAAACCTTTTTACTTCTCATTTCAATTTATAATCTTTTTCATGTAATGCATGATATTGTTGCCATATTTTTACATACATAAAGATTTCATTGAGGGCAATGAAAGGTTTAAGTTGGGGGGTAAGGACTTACAAAAACTCAAATTTTTCAAAATTTTTAAACTTTTTACTATTTTAAACTCCTATTTTTCAAATTTTTATTACTTTTAACACCTTAGAAGTCTTAGCATTTTGAGATCCTATTTCTAGAGATGTACAAGTGAGGGCCTCATAGCCCATGTGATTACATTTTGAGTAATAAAGCCAAGTGATCTAGAGAAACCATGGATTCTTTTCAGTGGTTGACTTCTTCAGGGTTGGGTATCTAATGGGCACCGAGGAAAATGAGTAATCAGAGGTTGAAGTGCTATTCGATTGAAATGAAGAGATTTTTGAGTGAAGTTCAAGCAAATTCCTATATCCTACCTTACATCAGCCGAACTTGCTTGGTGTGGGAATTCCTCGCTTCCAAACTTTTTATTAGAAGAGTGCAATGTGCCATAATTTTTGATGCACCTATTATGTCCTTTAGGCATTTAGTTCCAACTTTTTCCTTACCAGTCAATTAGACACCCAAAAATTCAGCTTCACTTATTATAATTACACTCCCAAGTGATAAACATATCCACCACATTTTCCCTTTCCATCATCTACACAAACCTTTTTCTAATTTCCATTACAAGCAAATAGTCCTTCATATTACACTTCAGAAATTTTAAATACTCTCTTCAAAACATTAAATTAGCCTCCATATCCTTGTTTTATTCAAATTCTTCAAATGTTATCTTCTTCTTCTCTAAAAGTTACAATAAACAAAAAGAAGAAAGAAGAAAAGAAGAAAATGATAAGAAAATATGAAAAAGAAGAAAAGAAGAAGACAAAAAGAAAGAAGGAAAGAAAAGGAGGAGAAAATGAAAGAGAGGAATAAGAAAGTGAAGAGAAGGAGAACAATATGGGAAAACTATCTTTACCATGTAAATACCTATCTCTACCCATTACTTCCATTCCATTCCATTTTCCACATTGTTTATATCAAGTATACCACTCCACACCATCTCTACCATTTTCTATCAATCCTTATCTACCACCATCATCATCCACATCATTTGGGAGAATAATTAAACATCAATGGTACCTTTCTTTGTATATAATACCCAACTTGTTTACATGATGATTTTGCTTTTAACCAAGTTATTCCTCTAGAAATAGTGTCTTTATACTCTTTCAGCTACCTTATAATAATGCATCCTGATAACATGCTATATTTACATCATAAAACATGATTTTTCATGCATATTAAAGCTTAAATGATTTCATTTACATGCATGTTATCATATTTATATGTATTTTTTTCTATTATTCTCTTAAAAAGTCATTATAATCTCAAAATACTTTTAAATTAGGGTTAATTTTTTTATAAATTAGAGTTTCATAATTTGATAACCCATATTCTTATTGAGATTATAATTGTTTTTTTAAAGATAAAAATAATAAGAGAAATAACTTTTTATAAACATTCATCTTATTTTCTAAAGATTAAAAATCTTAATAAATGAATGTATTTTTTTGAAAATAATAATTTTTTTAACTCTTATTATTTAATTAATTTAACGTTTTAGAATAATAGACAATTAAATTTTGGATCAAATGAAAGAAATTTGGATTAATTTGGAGTTATATATTAAAAGTTATGAATTTTCTATTTTTAAAGGATTTTTTCGGATTTTTAAAACAGTTTTTCCTATTTTATTTTCGATTTTAAATAATAAAATAAATAAATAAAAAGTTAAAAAAGGGGCGCCGGGCCCGCGTGGATGCGACGTGGCACGCAGGGCCACGTGGCAGCGCCACGCAGGCCCGCGCAGCGCCCACGTGGCGCGTGAATATATCATATATATTTATATACTTTACATAATATAAAAATCGCTCTTTGTCCTCCCCTTATAAGGGAGGGTCATACCCGTATAAACGGTCGGGTATTATATACCCAACCGTTTCTCTAAATTAAGTCCGTGTGGGACTAACTTACGCTACTTACCTTGCAGGTGACGTGGGCACGACGAGGAGCGAGCGATCGCGATCGGAGGGACGCTGATTAAATGGACGCGTGGACCACTAAAACTTGATCAAACACGTGCTTAATTGGGCGAGTTATAACGGCTAGATTTCAGCGACGTGGCGCGATGAGAACCGCTGGATTGAACGAGCGATCAAATGAGAAGCGTCGATCGCGTGGACGCTGGATCACGGGAAGATCAATCAAGCACGTGGTTATTTCCAGGCGTTATAACGGCCGAGATGCATCCACGCGGACCGCATCTCAGCCGTCCGTTCGCGATCCAACGGGTGTCATTCCATGCGTTTTATAACGCATCTCGGGAGATCAGATCCAGATCGTCCATCTACGATCTGACGGTCACGATATTGTGAAACGGTCCATCGTGGACCGTTTCATCGTAACCGTCGATCGAAACGATCGGACGGTTACGATTTTTCGCCCTATATATACCCATGTTCTTCGTCGTTCTAAGACATCCAAGCAAGAATCAATCAAATTGACTGTCAAGACACCTTCCTTGCCTGTTTCTCTCGAGTTCTTCCTCTTCCTCTTCAATTTCCGCGTCCGAGGAGTGGTAGAAATCGAGATTTGGTGGAGAGGTGAAGGAGAAATCGCAGCTTGAATCCACCGATCGCGTTCTTCGTGTTCTTCGTGATTAAGAGGCTTAATCGGCGCGATTTGATCGCAATCGGGGATTAGTGGGAGCGGTTTTTTTGCTTCCTAATCCTCCAATCTAGTTTAATTTCAGTTTAGATTAGTTTTTAATCTTCAATTTCATCAAATTTCACTTAAAATCACGATTTGTTACGCTCGAAATTTTCTCTCCACTTCGATTCATGATTTCTCCGCGAAATCAAGTCCGATTTTGACGATTTTTGATTCCGTGGAATCGATTTGAAGTCTACTTTCATAAAATACCATTTTCCCCAATTTCTTCCATCAATTTCTCGTCCGATTTGACCAAATTCTAAAAGATCTTCTGAAAATTCCTAAATTCTCTGTGGATTCGACCCTTATTTACCATTATACCCTTGAATTCGTGATTAATTCTCAAAATTGGTAAGTTTGGAATTAGTTTTGACGCGATACCGCTTGAAATTGACGACCTCGCGGTCTCGTCCCGTCACATCCCAAAGTAGGAAATCCCTTTTGCAATAAACTCTTTAAGGGAGAAAGAAGAGTTAAGGGGAATTCTAATGCACCTAGTAGCCTCCAAATGAGTGAAAGAGTGATGTGAGAATTAGAGAGGTGAGGATTACATCTGCTCATGAGAGTGTGAGAATCTTTTCATTCCCATAGCATCAGACCTCATATATGCTCACCTTGATTACACTTAAGTATTGACTCGACTATTGGCCGATGAGAACTACCCTAATATGCTTTAAGGAAGTCAACCTAGGTATGGAATCTAGATCACCATGGTCCACACTATGATGAAAAGTAATCACACATTGATACACTTCACTTCTTCAGTTGGAGGATCAAAGGATGATAAGACTTTCAAAGGAGATTACATAGTGAATTGCTAAGAGACTAGAAATTATTCAAGTTGGGGGGTGTGATAACATGTTATTTATGCATGAAATTACATGATTATTAATTCAATTAAATGCATTAATCATTCCAAATATAAGCATGTTATGATATTTTAAGGATACTTTTATCATTTTATATTATTTCATGTTATGATCTAAAAATACATCAATTTAGGGATTATTATACATAATTACACATTATAATCTTCAATACTAATTATAATTGAGATCATAATCATGTTTTAAGAATGAAAATATAAGAGAAAAGATCTTTATTAACATTTATGTATTTGTTATAAAGTTATTTTATAAGATATATTAATGTATTAAATTAATTTAAATTAATTATATTATTATTTTAATAATTTGACTTTTTATAATGATAGATTATTCAATTTTTGATCAAACAAAACAAATTTGACTTAATTTAGAGTTGTATTTTGAAAGTTATGATTATTACAATTTTAAGGAATTTTTCCTAAATTTATAGGAATTTATTTCGATTTTTAAAGGGTTGGATTTAGATCCAACGGGCGATCGAAAGTGACGCACCTCCTTCTTCATACGATGAAATTGCATCTTGACCCTTCATCCACGATCGAACGGTCATTAAACAGAAATGCCGATTTGCCAAAGGATGTCTCATCGCGACTGTTGATCGCAAGGCGTCCGTTAGATCAACGGTCACGCCCAAAATTACCTCTTTAAATACTGTTCTTCGCGACGAAAAGATGCGCCCTTGAAATTTCAAGAAATTCGAACTGCCCAGACACCCATTTCATGTGCCATTTGTTTCTTGTGTTCTTAATGCATTTCCGCATCCAAGGAGTACTTGAAATCAAAGTTTGATCGAGAGAGAGAAGAGAAATCACATCTTGAACTTCAATTTTGTCTTCGAAAACGCTGAATAAAAATTCATGCATCCGGCGATTAATTGGATCTTTTCGAAGGCTACTTTGGGTTTGATTGCGTGTTTTTATCTTAATCTTTCATCATTTAGTGTTAATTTTGCATTTTGAATAGTAGATTAAGTTTAATTTTGTTTTAATTTCTGTTTTAAATCAATTTCGCGATACGAATTTTCTCCTAACTTCAAACTTCGATTACTCTGCGAATTCTCATCCAAATGACCTAATTTTTTATTCCGTGGATTCGCAATTAAGGTATCTTTCTTAATATCATAAATCGCCCAATTTCTAATCTCAATTCGTTGTCTGATTTGACCGAATTTCAAAGATATATCTCAAATTTCCCTAATTCTCCGTGGATTCGACCCTTAATTACCATTATACTCTTGAATTAAATTAATTAATCATAAATTGGTAAGTTTAGGACTTTCTTTTGACACTAAATCGTGTGCATTCAACAACCATATGAATTAGTCTCGTCATTCTTGAAGATATATACTCAAATTATATGAAATCTGAGTTTCCTCTTGAACTGTGGATTCCTTTAATGGCGCTTCTTCTTGAGGATATGCAATTTGACCGTAGGAATCTGAAGGATGGGAAACATCTACTTGAACACATGAAAGAATTCGATTACCTTCTGTATTAATACTATCATCGTGTTCTTCCTGAAAGTCAATCTCTCTAACTTTATTTCTCCCATCAAATTCAATATCCTCAAAGAAATGTGCATTTCCAGTTTTAAAGATACCTCTAGTGCTAGTATCGTATAACATGAAACCCCACGATTTTTCTTCCCAAATATCCAACAAAATAGCAGCTAATTATTCCGAAGTTCAGTTTTCTTTCTTTAGGGACATACGATCGTGCTTGAGCTGGACATCCTCAGATATGAAGATGCTTCAAATTGGGTTTTCTACCTGTTCATAGTTCATATGGTGTCTTTATAGTTGCTTTCGTTGGGACTCTTTTCAATAAGTATGTAGTTGTCTTTAAGGCTTCACCCCATAAAGTTATGAGAAGCGATGATTCAGCCATCATACTTCTCACCATATCTTGAACTATCCGATTCCACCGTTCAGCAATTTCATTCATACTAGGAGTGCATGGCATAGTATACTAAGGAACAATTCTTGATTGCTCGAGATATCGGGCAAAACTTCCAGGACATTGCTCACTAGATGCATCATTCCTCCCATTGAACTCTCCACCACGATCTGATCTCACACCCTTGATCCTCTTGTTGAGTTGATTTTCTAAACTTCAAAGCATATTGGATTACCACAGTATGAGGCAGTTCAAAATTTATTTTTTTCCCTTTTCGAAATGTCAGTTTTCAACCGACATCTAAAATTGACATTCAATCGGAATGTTGATTATGTTCCTCAGTTTCAATCCTCTCTTCCCAACATTCGTGGCCTCGTCAATAGCAGAAAGAGGTGAAAACCTCTTGCTTTTCTTCGGTCAAAGCCATTGGTAAGTTCCCGCATTCTTTCTTCGTGAGTTATCACGACGACATGAGACAATCCTCTTCTGAAGAGCTTGGAGCGACCGACGGGGAAATTTAGCAGAAGAGGAGACCGAGACCGAGACTGAGGATTCTCGTCTTCATGTTTTTTTTAAAGAACAATACTAAATTCGGTATTGTTCAAAAAGAAAACTTTGTACAACATTGATAAGGAAATATTTACTTCATTAGTGATGTATGTATAAACTACTCGATGACTGAATGAAACATGAAAACAACCTTCAGTCTGATAACTTTAACAAAGGCAAACTAATCAAATGAAATTGATAAGGAAATGCTAGAAGATCAGATGAAGAATTTCCTCCAAATTTCATTGAAATAAAGAATAGGAAACCCTAAATATCTCAATGAAAAGATGAAAAAAATCATCTGATCATCCCAATGAATAGGCGCATAGACTGGCTCGGATACCAATTGTTGGAAACTTCGAGTATGCATCATGATTCATTACAATAATCAGATTCTTAACACTGAATTAAGCTCATACCTGGATTCGCCTGATTAATCTTCATCAAAGTAGATTACTGAATCGGAGAATAGCCTTCTTGAATATCCTTGATGAAACCTCCTAATCCCTAGAGGAAATGGGATTCTCTTTGAGGGTTATCAACATCAGGTTATCCAAGTGGACTATGGCCTCCTATTTATAGAGATAGAGGAAAGCTTAAGCCTCTAATTAGTCATTAGTGAGCCCATTAATGACTAATGACTGATTTACTGCCTCTACACATAATTAACCTTCACACACATAAATGAATGTTTTAATCCCCAAATTTAACATAATTAAATCACTTAATGGGAGTAAAATGATAGCTAATCCACAATAATACATAACTATGTCCACTTAATAGAGATTAGATCTAACAAAAGCCTCTTACTAAATGTCTATAAATAGGGGGAGAATGACCACAACTCAAGGTGCCCATTGACGAAATGATGTCGTATGATCGTTGAATACACATGATGTCATGTCAAAACAAAGTCTAAGCTTACCAAATTTAAGATTAATTAATTAATTGAAGGGTATAATGGTAAATAAGGGTCAAATCCACGGAGAATTAGGGAAATTTGAGAGATATCTTTCAAATTCAATCAAATCCAACGACGAATTGAGTTTAGAAATTAGGCATTTTATTATATTAAGAAAGATAACTCAATTGCGAATCTACGGAATCAAAAATCAAGTGATTTTGATTAGAATTCGCGGAGTAATCAAAGTTTGAAGATGGGTGAAAATATCGATTGCGAAAATGATTCAAAACCAAAATTAATCTACGATTAAAATCAAATTAAACTTAATCTACGATTCAAAATGTAAAATTAACACTAAGTAACAAAAGACTAAGATAAAATCACGCAATCGAACCCAAAGTAGCCCTTGAAATGATCCAACTAATTGTTGGATGCATGGCTTTTCATTCCGCGTTTTTGAAAATGAAGATGGAGTTTAAGATGTGATTTCTCCTCATTGCTTCAATCAAATTTGATTTCAAATGCTCCTCGGACACGGAAACGAGTCAAGAAGAGAAATAAATTGATGGACGCTTGAATTATGGTGTCTAAACAGTTCGATTTTATTCAAAAATCCAAGGGTACATTTCCATTCGAAGAATAGTTCAATACATAGGAGAAAAGAGGCGTAACCGTCGGATCAACGGTCGGATTGGGATCGACAGTCAAGATTAAGTGTCGTTTGATCAAAAAAATGCATGTAAGTCATGAGCGCCCGATCGACGATGGAGCGTCCACACTGAGCCACATCGTGCGCTTTGATGAGATGCGTCGATTGATTCATCGGTTGGATTTAAATCCGACGATGGCGATTCATCAAAGGTCCACAGATCGTGATTAATCATGACCTTTATAAATCCTTGATGGACAGTTGCGATTAAGTAACTTAATCCATTTAAAGGCACGTGCGTGATTGGTGATCTGGTGGACTTTGTGTCCACGCGATCTACACGTTGCGATCACATCCGACGCACCACGTAGTTCCACATCACCTGCATTTCAAAATAAGAGTGAAATAGTCCCACACAGAGAAAATAAAAGGGAACGATCGGGTTTATAAGGTGGAGCGGTTTTAAGGGGTAGCGAGTTTCGATAATCGGGACGCTTATACTTACTATAAACCATATAGAATATAGAAAAAAATATAAATATTGTCCTCATGTCACCTCCGCGCCACATAGGCGCTCGCGTGGGTCCACGTGGCTCTGCCATGTGGCATTGCGTGCCACGTGGCATTGCGTGCCACGTCGCATCCATGTGGGTCCCGCGTGATTAATAAACCCCTTTTTGCTTATTTTTAATTGTTTTTAATTAATTTAAAATCAAAAGTATACTTATATAAATTCACGAAAATTCCATAAAATTCCTAAAAATTGTAAAAATCATAACTTTCAAAATACAACTCCTAATTAGTTCAAATTTGTTTTTTTGGATCAGAAATTGAATAATATATCATTATAAGTTAAAATATTAAAATATAAAGATAATGAATTTTAATTAAATAAATACATTCATGTATTTCTAAAATAACTTTATAAAAATACATGAATGTTAATAAAGATCTTTTCTCTTATATTTTCATCATTAAAACATAGTTATGATCTCTATTATAATTAGGATTAAAATTATAATGTTTAATTATGTATAATAATCCATAAATTGATGTATTTTTAGATCACAACATGAAATTATACAAAATAATATAAATATACTTAAAATATGATAACATGTATATAATTAGAACAATTAATGATTTTCTTTGCATTAATAATCATGTAAATTCATGTATAAATAGCATGTTATCACCGATGATATCCTTGTGGGAATTCTCTCATTTCTTCTCTTTTTCTCTTGGTGAAGAGCTTTCAAGAAGAGATCCAACCATCTAAAGACCGTGTGTATATCGCTTGAGGCTAGACACTTGAATAGCTTCAAGAACTCCTTCAAGGAAACCCTATAAGTATATTTTCTCATACATAATAGATGATTGGATCATATGTTCTTAGTGCCTCAATGTTTTGAATATTAAATTCAATGAATTCTACTACATTCGATGTTTTGATCAAAATTTTGAGAGTTTATCGACCTTAGAACTGAACACCACGATCTTTTTCTTCTAAATTTTTAATTCATTTCACTTCCCTCTATTGTTGTATGAATTTTGGGGATTTGATTCTATTGATCATTAAAAATTACATCTTTGTTAGATTTCTCCAAATTTGAACCAAAATTTGGATCAACAAACCAAACCATCACTAGCAATGGCAAGAACTTTGATAAACCCAAATCTAATTTTATTGTGGTTCAATTTTTGTTTTGAACTTTGGTGTAACCAAAATAAAATTAGAGGAGAATGAATTCTCTCACAAACTCTTCTTTGGGGCACATGATGCCCTCTCTCTAGCCCTCATGAAAGAACGACTCTCTCTCTATAGAGAGAGAGCAAAAATATACAATGCATTATTTCCTAGGTTCAAAGCTACATATTTTCCTTCTATATGTAGTTCACTTTATGTATACTATATTTCAATTCATCTAAGGATAATTATAATTTATGTTTTAAGTACTTGCGGCACAGTAAAAAAACATGATATTTCTCTTTGAAAGAAAAGAG
Organism: Lemna minuta; assembly: GCA_024174645.1. Classification (NCBI taxonomy): domain Eukaryota; kingdom Viridiplantae; phylum Streptophyta; class Magnoliopsida; order Alismatales; family Araceae; genus Lemna; species Lemna minuta. The sequence goes on along the minus strand of CM044101.1, from coordinate 3,673,099 downwards.
GGAAAAAGACCAAGCGCCCCCCCCCCCCAAACTCTCTCGCTCTCTCTTTCACTCTCACCGACAAAATCTCTTTTCTCTCACTGTCACCACCAATTAATACTTCTCCTTGATGAAGACTGGTATCTTTTTCTTGATGATGATTTGGACTCTTCTTTTTAATGGCAATCGGTGATGACATTTACAATCACAACCCAAAATCAATCTCCATAAAAAATCGCTTCAAGAGGCTAGATAAAACATGACATGAAAAAAATTTCTCCCAAAATCTATTTGGATCATGAGATATCATGATTTCAATTTGGAGGATTTATAACCATTGGATGCACTTTAATAAAGGAAGATCAATCGCAGACGATCTGATTTACTTTGATGAAGAATGAAACACCTAGGATTGGGCCATGTGTTTCACTATGATTGATCGTTAGAAAGAAGGAAGAATGTCAAGACCTCTCTTGATTGTATAAGCAATCTTGATCAAGGTAGGGAGCTCAATAAAATGTGGCGCCCAAATTGGTCATGATGAAGAGATAAGGTTGATTCAATGTGGGCCATTTCTTGCATAGAACATGATTGGGTAATACAAGATGTGCCATATGGCCAACCATAATTGGCCAAGTAGAAAAGGACAAAATACTTTGTCAGCTCAATCCCATCAACCAATCTACTGGATAAGAAAGCTTTGATTGGTGACACCTATAAGAGTGCATTGATGCTGCCACGTTGTCTTGCAACAAGGAAAAACAAATTAGTCCAACATTAAGAAGGAGAAAAAGGTGTTTAAAAGTTGTATAATAGAAATGACCATTAAGATGTTTTGATAGTTGTGTTACACAAGAATATCAGTAACCACTAATTACTCCCTTACAATGCGACGTAGGCAATATGTGTGCAATCTGTGGCACTATCTTGATGTACCATGTGTTAACTTGCTGCCACATAGTTGTGTAATTTAAAACACCCCTTCTTTTGCCAAATGTTGGCCCTAAAATAAATTTAAAAAGCTAGAAAAAATCTAATAGAACTCTAGAAAAATCCAAAAAATTTGAACTATTATATCTTTTGATTCAAAACTCATTTTATTGTGAATTTTTTGCCATTTTGGTCCTCATCAGGCCCTCTTTCTTTGCTTGTCAGCTTTAATAATTCTATTCTGCACTCATAACTTGAAAACATGAAAACTTATGAAAATATGGTTGATTCAGAATAGTTTGAAGGCCTTGAAGAAGGTCAAAGACTACTTATCATTAAATTAACCATAGATTATTGCTAAATGATCTTATGAGTGAAATGGCACACTGAACGCAAGAATTCCATTAAAACATAAAAATATACATTATAATGGGACAAATTATGCTCTTAAAAATGTGAGGAATCATAGTTTTGCATGCATAAAATGCATGTTGTCATAATTAAAGGTTTTGATCTTCATCTTGTGACTTAACATCAACATTCTCCAAGTCCATGAAGATGGGGTAAATTCCTGAATATGAGCTTTTATGTAGGCTCCTAAAAAATCCTATACATGATGAAATTCTATTCCAAATTAAGCTTTCAAGTGAGAATTTAAGTCATATATAATGACTTGGATACAAAAAATTATCCGTCTATAGTTCTAGTCATATATAATGACTCTAATTTGAACCACAATCCTATAATAGTGTCATATATAATGTCATAGTCATGTTTGGCGTCTCTTAAACTCCTCGGATTAGCAAAACAAAATGACTAAAAGTGTATTTTTATAAAGTTTTTGTTATCCATAGCTGAAAATTTTTTGGGAATATTTTCCCTCTCTAAAATATTATCATATGATAAGCTTGATGAGCCAATATTCCCTTCATTATAATTTTCCATATTCTACAATACATCTTCATGTCATACTTGATAGACATCATGTGCCCTATGGAATAACTAAACAAAATTCTAGTTAGCTGTGACACTAAAATTTTAAGAATCATAAGTTAATGGAATCTTCAATATGTATCCACCTAGGGTCAAGTATCCACTAGGAATATAATAATAATGATTTTAAACTAATGCCAAAATAGAGAAAAGGCAATCCTCTAAAGTGAAATAATTTTTATTCAAAATCAAGATAAAAAATATCAAGAAAAAGGAGAGACAATATGAGATTCACAAAAATGGAGAATAACTTTAAGAAACATATACGGCCTCACCTCTTTAGAAAGTTTATTGTCCAATGTGCTACATTGCCCCATATTTTCACCGACTCTCAAAGCCTTTCCGCTTCAAGTTTCAAGATTCCCAAATTCAACTCTCAAAATTTTCTTCAAGGTCGAAGTGAGAGGTCATCCATTTACATTAGATATCCTAAAATTGTAAATATTCCATAAGGTTATATGACACTCTAAAAGCTTTTGGAAGACACTAAAAGGGTTGATCAAGTCAGCATGCTTTGTATAATATGCTAGATGCTTGGATTATTTGGTCCTGTGAATTTAAATAATGTATGAAAAACAAGACAACAAGATCCCAATTGAGAAAACCAATTGAGAGAGTGTTCATCATGATCAAGATCATGATCAAGATCTCTTACTTAAATAGTTCATCAAAATCTCTACTAATTCTAGCAATTTCAGGGATTGAGTTAAATAGTTGAAAATTTTTAGTCCCAAAATAAAAATAAAAAATAGAGTGAACTAATAAATTTTCAAGATTCTCACATCAAAAAGTAAAGTTTAATTTGTCTATTTAATGGTAGTAAGTATATAACCTTCAAAACATACCAAACTTTTTCAGCCAAATGATGTGTTGGGAAGACAAGTATTTCAAAACCAATCCTTAATTACATCAGAAAATGAATCTATGTGTAGAATCTGAGATGGAAGGTGAATAGGTTATGAAAGTTTCCTTTAAATGGATTATTCAATAAACAATGAAGAACATACATCTAAAATAAAAGATCAAGAATAATATCAACACTATAGCCATGTCTCATTTGGAAACACTCTTTTTCATCAACATTAGGCCTAGTATATGTAAAATGAAGTGAAAGGGGTCAAAATAATTTATTGAACTTTTTTATCAAATAATTGAAATAAATTTTATTTAGTTGAACCAATGGAGAATGTAACCACTATGGAGATTGATTTTCTAAATCTAATCATCCTTGTAGCCCTACTAATAACAACCCATTTAAACACACTAGTAACTTTCATAGCCAAGTAAAACTTTGAAGTGAACAATCGATCTTATAAGGAAGATACACACATTTTTTATTTTTTATTTTAATTTTTTTCTCATTTTTTCTTTGAGTAGGAGTGATTCCTATTTAAGATGCCATGAGTTTAACTATCCACTATCCTTTTCTTTCATACATTGTCCTAAAATTATTTACTATTTTTCATTTTATATATAATTTGACAAAAATGATTGTATCATAAAGAAACTAATAAGGGCTCATTTCATTTGTGTCAACCACCATGCATTGGTTAACTTAAATATCTACCAAGTTCAAATTTTTTGAGATATTTTTCACAAACATTTTTCGGACTTTTCCTATGCCCTTAATCCTAATAATTATTCCAAACCATAAAAACAATGTACTTAGTGTGTAACAAGGGGTGAGTGGGCAGTCATTGAAAACAGATGTCCACGTGTTAAAATAAATGCCAAACTCATTCAAATTAAGATTTAATTTTGAAATAATTCAAAAAAGAGTGAGGGTCGAATCCATGGAGAATTAGGAGAATTTATTGATAAATCATTAAATTCAATCAAATTGGACAATAATCAGACACACAAGAAGGCAGACATTGGTAACTTTAAAAGGATGACACCCAGGTGAACGCGGGATTATGGTATCTACCCATTAACTTATGGACTTATAATCCTGCTCTTGCCGATGAAGGGAAGAGAAATTTACAGAATTTTGAAAGACAATTCAAAGATGAATTTATAGAATAAAAAATCACTTGTTTTGGGCTTGTATCCGTAGAGATATCAAAGAGCAAGGCGAAGGAAATTATTGACAAAGAGGGAGAAAATGATGAAATTTCATAAAATTCACCTAATCTACGAATTGAAAGTGAAATCTTATGTTTTAGGATGAAGGATTAAGAGGAAAACACGTAATTCAACCAAAATTGCACTTGAAATGATCCAATTAATCACTGGATCAAGGCTTCTCATTGTGTTTTCAAAAACAAAAAATTTGGTGTTCAAGTAGTCATTCTCTGTATTCTTTCAAAATTTTTTCTCACTTTAAGCACTTCTTAAACATCAAAATGAATCTAGAAGATGATTGAAGCAAGATATTAAGGATTGAGATGTCCAAACAATTTGATCAATTAAAACAGAAATTGTGTGGCAGGGAAACATAATAGAAACTCATTTCCAAATAAATCAGAATACAGAGCATCAAAGAGACTCTAGTTAGTTCATGGAGACATATGTGGACCAATCCAACCATCAACAGTAGGAGGAAGAAGGTATTACTTTCTATTGATTGATGATTATTCTCGGTTAATGTGGGTGGCATTTCTGAAAGAAAAATCAGATGCATTTCAGCATTTCAAAAGTTTTAAGAACTTAGCTGAATCTAAAAGTGAAGAGAAGGTTAAGTGTTTTAGGACAGACAGAGGAGGTGAGTTTAATTCAGAAGAATTCAAAGTCTATTGTGAAGAAAATGGAATTAAAAGACACCTTACTGCTCCTTACTCACCACAAAAGAATGGTGTGCTAGAAAGAAAAAATAGGACAATCATGTCATGTGTGAGAAGCATGCTGAAAGAAAAGAGATTACCTTTGGAATTATTGGCAGAGGCTGTAAATACCTATGTATATGTTCTGAATTGTTCTTTACCAAGAGTTTGGAGTGGAAGGAAGCCAAGTATAGAACACTTACGAGTTTTTGGGTCAGTAGTTCATGTGAAAACCACAAAGAGAGTGAATAAACTCGAAGATAGAAGCAATGCGATGGTCTTTATTGGGTATGAATCAAGTACTAAAGCCTATAGATGCCTTGATCCACTGAGTTTCAAAGTAACTATAAGCAGAGATGTTATTTTTGAGGAATCTCAGAGTTGGGATTTCAGTCAACAAGATGGTCAGCGCACTGATTTCACCTTTACTTCAGCCATTGATTTGGTAAATTCATCAAAAAACTCAACCGATTAACAAAACCCAAATATAACATCAGACTTACCCTCATATGAACGAAGTGATCAAGATCAAAATTCTGGTGAAGAGGAAGAATAGGAAAGACCCGAGAGATACAGATCGATTCAATCGATCTATGAGGATACCCAAGGAATAGATGAGGTAGAAACATTCTTTATCTCAGGAGAAGAACCTTCCTCATATGAAGTAGCGGTTAAGGAAGAATTATGGAGACATGCAATGAACGAGGAAATGGAAGCGATAGAGAAGAAATTGACATGGGATCTTGTCAAACCATCTGAGAATTGTAGGCCAATTGGAGTTAAATGGATCTAGAAAGTGAAGAGGAACTCTACTAGAGAAAGTACAAGACATAAAGCTTGTCTTGTAGCTAAGGGTTTGATAACATGCAATCTTAACATGATAAAACATGATTATTAATGCATAAAACATTCCATTTATATGCATATTATCATATTTTGAGTGCATTTCTATCATTCTATGCAATTTTATGTTATAATCTCAAAATGTGTTAATTTAGGGTTAATTATGATGAATTAAAGATTAAAGATTTTATAACCCATCCTTACTTGAGATTGTAAATGGTTTTTAAAGTTAAATAATAAGAGAAATCATTTTTATGAACATTCATTTCATTTTCTAAAATTAAAATCTTAAAGAAATGAATATATTTTTGGAATAAGAATTAAATATCTTGTTATTTAAATAAATTGACTTTTTAGAATGATAGATAATTAAATATCAGATCAAATGAAAGAAATTTGGATTAATTTGGAAATGTATTTTAAAAGATATGATTTTTACAATTTTTAGGGATTTTTTTGGATTTTTCCGATTTTATTTTCTATTTAAAAACGTTTAAAATAAATCAAAAAAACTCAAAAAGCGTTTAATAATCGCGCGGGTCCCACGTGGGTGCGACATGGCACACAAGGCCACGTGGCAGAGCCAAGCGGGCCCGCGCAGCGCCTACGTGGCATATTATACATATTATATTCATATATTACATATAGTATAAGGGGTTTTCAGCTTTCCGTAGACCGGAAAGGTATTCAACCGCTTAATCCGTCGGGGTTTATAAACCTGACGGGTTTCCATAATTTTAGTCGTGTGGGACTAATCCACACGTTACTTACTCTGCAGGTGACGTGGCTTGATGAGGAGCGATGGATCGGCGGCGCATCAGAAGATCCACGCGTCGATCGCGTGGACGCGGACCACCGATCGCGATCAAACACGTGACTTAAAAGTGCAATTATAACGGTTGGATTTCATGCGACGTGGCGGCATCACACGCGTCGATCGCGTGGACGCGTGGTGCACCGGAGATCAATCAAACACGTGCCTATTTAAAAGAGTTATATCGCGATTCCAAAAATTTCATCACACTTCCATCTTTGATTTCTGCGTGATTACTAATCCAAATCGAGCGATTTTTGATTCCACGGATAGATCTTTGAGTTATCTTTCTAAATCTACCATTTTCCCTAATTTCTCACCTCAATTCATCGTCCAATTTGGCCAAATTCCAAAAGATATCTCGAAATAATCTTAATTCCCTGTGGATTCGACCCTTCTTTACCATTATACCCTTCAATTCACTCTTAATTCCCCAAATTGGTAAGTTAGGCTTTATTTTTGACACGAGACCGTGTGAAATCGACGACCTCGCGGTCTCGTCTCGTTAGGGTTACAGTCAGAAAAAAGGGAAAGACTATGATGAAGTGTTCTCTCCAGTAGCAAGAGGAGAATCCATTCGGATTCTCATAGCTCTAGCAGCCTAACTGAAGTGGAATTTGCATCATCTAGATGTAAACTCAGCATTTCTTAATGGTGAAATTGAAGAGGAGATATATGTGCATCAACGTGAGGGTTTTATAAAGAAAGGAAAAGAAGATTATGTCCTAAGATTAAAAAAGGCTCTCTACGGACTTAAACAAGCCCCAAGAGCATGGAATTATAAACTTGATTTCATATTGAAATCAATGGGTTTTATCAGAAGTGTTAGTGATCAAGCAGTGTATATATTAAGGAGTAAAGAAGACAAATTATTAGTGGGAGTGTATGTGGATGATCTAATCATCACCGGATCCACTATTGAGGAAATTGAGGGATTTAAAGCCTCAATGAAAACTAAACTCAAGATGACTAACTTTGGACTTATAAACTCTTATTTGGGAATTGAAGTAATTCATAAAGAAACCGAGATTAAAATGTGCCAATCAAGCTATGCATTGAAAATTCTAGATGAGTTCAGTATGAACTATTGCAATCCAACTAAAACCCCAATGGAATGTCGATTGAGACTAAACAGGGAAGGTGAAGGAGTTGAAGTGGAAGCTACTCACTATAGAAAGTTAATCGGTTGCTTGAGATATATGACTCTAACTCGGCCTGACTTAATTTTCTTAGTGAGTTATTTGAGTTGGTTTATGAGTAAACCTTATTCTAATCACATGGCAGCAGATAAAAGGATATTAAGATATATAAAGGGGACCTGGGATTATGGTTTAGTGTATGAAAGTAATAAGGAATCAAGATTAATTGGATTTTGTGATAGTGATTACGCAATAGATCAGGATGACCGGAAGAGCACTTCAAGGTATATTTTTCTCCTCATCTCAAAGCCAATTGCTTGGAATTGCAGTAAACAAAAAGTCGTCGCTCTGTCATCATGTGAAGCTGAATACATATCCTCTGCATTGGCAGTGTGTCAACGTATTGGATAAGGAGGTTTATGCATGAATTGATTGGGGATCGTATGGAAAAGTTTGATCTTTGCATCGATAAAAAATCGGCTATTGAAATTAGCCGAAATCCAGTGTATCACAGACGGACGAAACATATTGAAGTACGCTATCATTTTATTTGGAATTGTGTGGAGGAAAACAAAGTGATGTTGAAGTATGTTAGAACGGACGATCAACTCGCCGATCTATTCACAAAACCACTCGGGATTACGAAGTTTCTTGAGTTTTGGAAGAAGATTGGCCTCGTCAAAGTGAAGTGATGCTCATATTAAAGAGGAGTATGTGAGAGTAATCCAAGCCATTCATTCTTAATCGCAGGGCGGAGTTTATTACTCGAGAGAAGACTAAATCATGACCGTCAAATCTGATTTAGTTATAACGCTAGAGATGCAAGGAGAGGACATACGTGGGCCCCACAAGTCGTTATGTCCGTTTGATTCATTCTTGTTCTTTGTTTTTCTTTTAAATAAACTGAATGTATGTTCAGAAAATACGGTGTGTGCGAGAGTGAAGTGTATCAACTCAAGTGGTTTCTCTTCTTGAATCTTGATTCGGTTCTTATGAGCAGTAGATTGGTTGTGCGTTCCGAAGCTGCGTGAGCATTAATTTTGCTCTTACACAAAGCAGCGGTCTTCGCGAGACCTACCAGCGCGTGCTTCAAGCTGGTGTATGCCGGCGACGTCGACGCACCGGTGACCGAGACGACGCTGGAAGTGATGATGATGCTCCCTTGGTGGGTGGGACCTATCACCCTAGCGGCATGCTTGGTGCCCATAAAGGCTCCTCGGAGATTCACGGCAATCCCCCGGTCAAATTCTTCTGCTGAACAATCTGTGAACGAGGGCAGCATCCTGTCGATGACTTTGGCATTATTGCACATGACATTGAGTTTCCCGTGTTTTAAGATGGCCTTGTTGACCGTCGCGTGGATGTCCTCTTTTACGGTGACGTCGCATCTCGCGAACATGGCGGCGCCATTGAGATCATCGCACAGGGAGCGGCCCACGTCTTCAAGCACGTCGGCGACGACGACTTTGGCCCTGTGGAGGGCGAAGAGCCGGGTCATCGCCTTGCCGAGTCCCCTTGCTCCGCCTGTGATCAGCGCAATCTTACCCTTCAACCTGCCATAGAAGATGTAACAGACATGGAGCTCTCAGTTGAGAATAGTTTAGATGGGTACCTTCGGATCATTCCCCCCGAAATAACTGCAGATATCATCTCCTACACCGAAGATCTCTTCTTTGTTTGTAGATCTTTCTCTTCCCTTTCGATGGATATGACTGTCCCTGTGGAGGCCACCGACAGTCTTAACTGTTGGCGGCCATTAAGTGAGAAACTTTCAACTTCAGAATCTTTTTCTAAATTGGAGCCAGGTAAGTCAAACGAAGAAAGATAATACATTTTCCGTCGTGTCTTTTTCCTGTTGCCGTATGAGATGCGGATACCATCAACCATCATACTGGATATAGAACTCCGTCTAATATTTGGCATTCAATACCATGATCGAGACACTTGGATAATGGAGATTGGAGGCATAGATGGTGGATGATAGATGGATGACACCTAAGAAAATCTTAGTGTGGGCTATAAGTGATGTAAATGGCATTAGGACCCAAACCCAAACGCAATGGAATCTAGGATTCAATCGCAGACTACTGATTCTGGACATTAATTCAGTCTAGATCACGCTCTCGATCAACCTAGGCCATAGTTTGGCTTATTCTTAATTTCGGTCTCTTGAATCAAGATTCCATTTAGTGTTACTAAAAGTAAGACAAAAAAATTTTTGTTTTACGATATTTAGTTGTTAACCAATAACAAACATTAAAATATATTTACATTCAATTCAAAATAGTAATATAACAATCACCAAAACGAGGAAAAGAAAACTAAAATTCATCTTTGACAAGTTCTTCCACATCATTATCAGTTTCATCCTTATAACTCCAAGATTTTAAAGTCAAGAGGATGAAAAGTTCTATGCACAAACTAAGAGCAATCCCTTTACTATGCAAGTCATAGAAACTTTTCAGACCCAATGTTACACTACTGTTATAGAGCATCAAGATGAGAATCCTTGACTTGAGAATCATGCAAATAATCAAATATTTTATCATATATTATTCTATCTAATATGATGCTTATATTCTTCTTCATTTTGCGCTTTATCAATTCAACTATCATTTTTGAGGAAGATGTAGAATTAGTGAGTAATGCCTCACTTTATAAGCAAGTGCTTGATGTTGGCAAGGCAGGCACCAATCAATGCAAATGCTCTAAGGTCTCATGATGTACGCTTGCTCATCTATTGGAATATAGTCAAGTTTTAAAGATGGATCTAGTATTTTAGCTCAAGGAAAGATTGACTCTCTTTTTACTTGTGACTCCTACTTAAGTAACTTTGCCTTCATCACATTGTATGCTTCTTTCAGCGGCATTGATTGCTCTATGCTCATTAGTGTTTTCACTACATCTTGAGAAGGGTTATCCATGAAGGCAATTGATGTGTTTAAATGATTTAACAAAAGTTAAAAAATAGAAATAACATTAGACAATGTTATGGCCTTGACTTAGAGAATAAACTTTTGGCCTCTTGAAAAGCTAAAATTTCATCTACAAATATTTTAAGAAAATCCCACTGTTCATACATGATTAAATAAATTCTTGTATCATCTTTAAGACAAGTTGTTGCCGTTGCATTTAATAACTTCCTCTTCTCCCATGCCACTATAATCATGACATATGTTGAATTCCACCTTGCGGGGGACATCTGTGATTAATAGGTTTTTGCTTGACATTTTATGCTTCTTGTACAATTCTGTATACTGAAGAATTTTATATGGTTTACGATTCACTGAAGAGGCAAGTTTTTGAAGGAGACAAAGAATTTCTCCAAATGCTCTTTGCAAGATAGCTTTATCTTCATGTACATCACACTCTTCATCATCCACTATCATTGTATTCCATTGATGATGACTATATTACTACTAAATATGATTTCTTTAATAAAGGTAATCTAAAACATAGGTTAAAAGTTATAATAGATAATCACAATAGTAAGAAGAGACACTATAGTAGATAGGAAGTAAGATGACGCTGGAGAAATAAATGAGTTAATAAAAAAAGGGTAAGATTCTTCAAGTATTAAAAAATATCCATGATGGTTAATCCCATGGAAGACAAGAAAAACATGTCAATAGATAAATGAATAAAACCCATAAAATGAGAGAAAAAATCACATCAGAAATTCACTTTGATCATCTGCTAAATTGAGGAGCATGGATAAAAGTTTCAAGAAAAGGTGTCAGATCTTCTACTAGAGCTTCTGACGTGAAATATCTTACTCATACCATTTGGGATCCTAGGCTCAACAACCTCAATCAAATCAGCGATTGCGCCGGAAGATGTTGAATCAAAACATTCAACAAACTTGAAGCACCAAGAATAGATGATCTTATCACTTATTTTAGATGATCCTATCATGTAGTGTAGAATAAAATTCATACTTACATGGATCATTTGAAGGAGTTCTTCAAACTGTTCAAGCGTCCAGCCTCGAGCGATATCCGCATAGTTGCTAGACGATTGGATTACCTATAGAACACTCGTCACCATGAGAGGAAGGGAAGAGATGGGAGAGTTTTCCACTAGGCTCGCATGGGTACCTCTATTATGGTCATTCTCTCCCTATTTAGTGACTTTGGGAATGTAAAATTTTCATAAAAGCCCTTATTATTTTGTGTATATAGACGAGATGAGGCCGCGAGGTCATTGAATACATGTCGAATCACATCAAAACACCAATTTTAAGAAATAATTACAAATTATGAAGTATAATTGGTGAATAAGGGTCGAATCCACGGAGAATTAAGGTATTTTTGAGGAACTCTTTGAAATTTGATCAAATCAGACCATGAATTGAGGTGAAAAATTAGGGATTTAGGTGTTTTTGGGTAGATAATTGAAGACAAATCCACATAATCGAACATCACAGAATTTGGATCAAGATTCGCAGAGAAATGAACGAGCAAAAATTAGATATAAAATCAAAACAAAATTGAAAACTGAAATTAATTCTAAAGTTTGACAAATCTACGATTCGAAATTGAAATCTAATGTTATAGGAAGGGGGATTAGGAAGAAAACCCAAATTCTAACCCAAGATAGCACTGGAGTGATTCCTCTTTAAGATGCCATGAGGTTAACTATCAAATATCCTTTTCTTTCATCCATAGTCCTACAGTTATTTACTATTTTTCATTTTAAATATACTTTGACAACAATTATTGGATCCTAAAGAAATTAATAAGGGCTTATCTCATTTATGTCAACCACCATGCATTGGTTCACTTAAATATCTATCAAGTTCAAACTTTTCAGAATTTGTTTCACAAAAATTTTGTGTACTTTCCCTATGCACTTAATTCTAATAATCATTTCAAACCATAAAAACCATGTACTTAGTGTGTAACGAGGGATGATTGTGTGGTCATTGAAAATTGACATCCACGTGTCAAAATAAATACCAAACTCATTGAAATTAAGATTTAATTGTGAAATAATTAGAAAATTAGTGACTAAGGGTAGAATCCATGGAGAATTAGGATAATTTCTTGATATATATCCAAATTCAATCAAATTGGACAATGATCTGAGGTGATAAAAGTACAAGAAGGTAGACGTTGGTAACTTTAAAAAGATGATACCCAGTTCAACTAGGGATTATGGTACCTGCCCATTAAGGTATTGACATATAATCTTGCTCCTACAGACGAAGGGAAAAGAAATTGAATTTTTAGAAAGACAAGTCTACAGAATAAAACATCACTCGTTTTGGACTTGTATCTGCATAAAAATAAAAAAACAGAGTAAGGAGAACAAAATTATTCGTGAAGAGAGAGAAAATGATGAAACTTCATAAAATTGTCCTAATCTATGAATTGAAAGTGAAATCTAATGTTATAGGATGAAGGATTAATAAAAAATACATAGTCCAACCTAAATTGCACACGAAATGATCCAATTAATCACTGAATCATGGCTTTTCATCCCGCATTTTGAAATATAAAAATTTTGAGTTCAAGTAGTAATTCTGTGTATTCTTTCACAAAAATCTTGACTTCAAGCACTCTTTCGACATCAAAATGAGTCTAGAAGATGATGAACATGGATAGTTAAGGAATAAGATATCCAAAATATTTGATTGATCAAAACATTCAAGAATGTATACATCGTCGAAGATTCAGAATTTCTAACATTTCAAAATTTGGGCATGACCATTGGATCTTGATGAAATCAACGATCGTGATGGAATCTAAATAGACAAATTGTTAGGGTTAAATTACAACCGTTAGATCTTCATTGGAGCATCAAGATCATGCAACGCCTTTGCATGGAGGAAAATTGTTGATCAATTACGTCTATCGGATCTTGATCTAATGTTTCTCAACACGTCACGAATCATTGGATGCTTTAATCTTGGATGTTACAAATCCTTAGATAAATGACCAGGATTCATCCATTAATAAAATGAATCGTTGACGAATCGCATCATGTCAAGTAGCCCCTTCACTTAAGTGAAAATGAAGGGCTATGATTAGATCAATCACGATACTCTGATCCAATGCCTTTGAGCGTGCCATGTCACTCGCATACAAAAGTAGTCCCACATTGTGAAGTTTAAAGAAATAACTGTGTATAACTTAAATCGTGGACGATTTAAATAAATTTGGCCCATTAAGGGCGCTTTAGAATTAATGACCTGCTAACATGCTCCATGTGTGAGTCATGCAT
>CM044101.1:3605901-3658914 GCA_024174645.1 Lemna minuta | reverse complement strand
TCTCACTTGGTGTAGTGAAACTCGGGATCCTTCGTCTTCGCCTGTCGAGGGCTGGACGCGCGTAGGTGTCGGCTCCACCGGCGCCGTAGTGTTATGCCTTGGTGGCGACGGGGGTCGTACGCCACCAATAACGCCCAATCATCTTTATTGAAATCAGCCCACTCATGCTCATCCGGCTGCAATTTTTCTCTAAGCTCACTCTAACGATCAAGTGACTCAAAGTTAATCAGTATTTTTATTTCAAAATTTTTAATCAAAAATAGAAAACAAGGGGTTTCATGAAACAAATTCTTTTTCGTCTGTCTTTCTCCATTTCAATTTTTTTTATCAAAGGTGTTCTAAGCTTATTCTTTGATTTGAATTGTGTTTCAAACTTTTTTTTTTATTTTCATTCTGGTTTGATTATGAGGTTTTCATTTTTCAAATGAATTTTTTTAGTTTCTGATTTTTTTTTCATTTTTCATAATTTCATTTGTGCATTTTCCTTCTTTTACTTTTGATTCTGCTTACTTTGATTGCATTTCACCTTGGAAAAATTTTCCCTAATTCCAACTAGTTAATTTCTTGTATATCTCTAATTTTCATTTTCCAAATATCATATTTCTGGTTTTTTTCTCTCTTTGAAGATTGTATTTATTCTCTTCATCTTCTCAGGATTTTCATTTTTCAATTTTCAATTTCTAATCTTTTTGTCCTCAACCCACTAAATTTATAAGTTTTATAAATTTGAAGTTCTTTTTTTGAAGTTAGATAAGTTGATTTTCTGAATTTTTTTTACTTCTTCAAATTTCTCTAATCAGATTTTTTTATTTCTGATTTTTTGTAATTCTTCTTCAAATATCTGATTTCTCTATTATCCAAACCTGACATTATTCATAGTGATTTTCTTAAGTTTAGAATTTTCCAATCTGATTTTTATTTCCAATTTATAATTTAACTCATTCTCTCATTTAATCTTCATCACTTGTTTCTTAGATCCATCTCCTAAATTTGACTTTCAAAAAAAAAAACATCTCATTATATCATTTGTTGAAAAACTATTTCTCTAAACTCATTTGGTTTGAGTATTTTTGTCGCTAAAAAATTCATGGTAGAAAGTTTCATTATTGCTCATTTTTATTTGACCTTATTCACAAGCGTTTGAAGGTACAAACTTAGGTTATTTTGAGGTAGTCTTAGAATGAATTTGAAAGGTAATTATAGGTTATTTGAGTGATTACTTTTAGGGCATCTTATTGATAATCTTAGACATATCATCAGTTTGAGGCATTATTTGTCGTCATAAACATACTAGGGTCATCATTTCGAGTCATTGAGGATAGTTATTGGACATATGATATTATTTTACAATTTCATCAAGATAGTCAAGGGCAATTATGACAAAGTCAATGTCAAAGTCAAAGGCATAAATCAAGTCAAGGCAGAAGTCAAAGAAATATTTCACGAAGTTCTCTCTTATTTAGCAATATTTCAAGAGACTTGGAGACTTCACAAAGGTAGGCCAACCTTAAGGGGAGTAGGGAGCGGCATGCAGAGCTCTAGGATTTGGCTTGTGGGAGACAAGATGAGCGGCAGCTTATCGAAGGATAGCGATGAAGTGAGATCACTAATCGAGAGTGTGAGCATGTCCAATTGAAAGTTCGTGTTTGAATTTTGATCTTACTAACCACATCACTTAGTAATTGCTATTGGGGGACTAACAAGGTAAGCAGTGACTCTAGGGGGATTGTCTCCTCTTGGGAATGGCATGTGGGGTTTAGATGCACTGTCCAATATAAAAAAAATGTAGTGTACGAGCGACGTGAGGATTTGAGTGGATAATCAACGAAGTACTAAAAAAATTACAAAAACATAAATATTCAAAATAAAGTAATTCACCCCCCCCTCTTGGTAAATTCACCATTCAATTAGGGAATTTCACTAGACATCTTGCATCAAGCGTGAAGAACAAAAAGAAAAATGAAGAAACTCACTATAAATCATGTTATGTACACAAATGATTGCTTTTTGATGTTGTGTTTCTTATGGCTAGCTAATGGTAGAACATGGAATGAAACACAAAAAGCCTTAGGTGACAACACTCCTTTTTGAAAAGAGGTATCAATGGATAGTGGATGAAAAGAAAAATCTACCCATGAAATTTCAGCTCATACCTCATTTTGGATTGTCCCATATCAAACTTTGAAAATGAAGCATTTCCATTCATTGATCTCCATCTCCATCACGATCGACATTGTCATATCTGGCTTGCTTTCATTACCATTGTCTTTTTCAAAAAAGAGGAGAGGATTTGTGCCAAAATTGGCACCTATTACATGTGCAAAAATCTCTAAAAAGTTATAGATAATTGGTGGCATCCTTCACTATGTCAAGAATTTGCGATAGCCAATCTGGCTACACCATGTGTCAGGATATTGGACACACTATTAGTTCCACCTTTTTAGGAATTAGCAAATCAAAATCAAATTTTTTTTATTGGTTGCCATATTTTTCAGTGTTGGGGCATCAGTTCCTACACAAAAATAAGAAAAATAATTAGGTTATGACACAACCAATCATGGGCTACGACCAATAATTAGCTCCATCGAATAGATGACTAAGATCATTGCAGTTGGTGCAATCTCCGACATAAGCTTCAAAGCCAAATAAAACATAATATTGACCTAAAAGTACTTTTAAAAATCTAAAAATTCCAAAAAAATACCTTAAAATCTAGAACAATCAGAATATTCATATAAAAAATAAAACTAATCATATGAAGCTATGATAACATGCATTTATGATTATTTTAATGTAAATAAGTTACATTCCTTACATCTCATTATTTTGATGGTCAACTCAAAGAGCCTAACTACTCTTAGACTTTTATGTCCAAAGATTTTGCAATTTTTGAAGAAAATTCATGATTGATGATTTAATTCATGGAACATATATTAAAACTCAAGAAAATAGCAATTATTTACAAAGAAAGGATCCCTCCCCTGAAGAATATATTCAGGGTTCTAAATCTATGAACATGAATAATTAGAAATTTGAACGGGAAGAATATAAAAAAGAAAGGTATACTTTTTATTTAATGATGTAGCATCCTTGGAGCATGGTTGTTATTGGCCACTTAATCAAGGAGGCAACATCAAATGGCTCATATGTTTATTGAACAAAAGCTAAAAACAAATACAACATAATGATGATATGAAATAAAACTAAATACCAACAATTAAATAAAGAAAACAACAAAATAATCAAGGTATTTGATAACATGCAAATTCATACTTTCATATCATGCATTTTTTGCATTGATTCCTATAAATATGATTATAAATACATGATATCATGATTTTAAATTATTAAAATGATAATCTTTATGTTTAAAAATATATTCTTGATTTTTCATATCTTGGTAAGATTTTATGAGTATTTAATGACATAGATTTATTAAGATGATAATTTTTTAATTATAAAAGAAAACTTTTATTTATTTCCCATTGAAACAGCCTTTACTGACATGAAGATATTTATGAATACTTGTTATCATGATTTTGATTGACTAAATTTATTTCTATGATGAAGTTAAGATTTTTTAGAACTTTCTATGAATTTCTAGAACTTAAAATCATTACGAAACAATTTTTAAAATAAAAAATCAATTTTTTGAGATTTTTAAAAGGCTAGTTGACGTGACAACCCATCATTGGCCGCCAGGTTTCCCTCAATTTGATAAAAAAAGACAGAAAAAAAGATATAGAGAATACTCTCTCTTTGCATTTTTTTTTTCTCTCTCTCTCTCTCACACACACACACTCGCTCTCTCTCTCTTTCTCTGTCTCTTTCTCTCTCACTCTCACTCTCTTTTGCAAGCGAGCGAGCAATGTCTCCCTCTCTCTCTTGCACAACAAAAAAATTTTCCATCATGCTTTCACGTCTTCTGCCTCCTTCTGATGCCACCTTCTCTATTGTGCCTCCCTCTCTACTATGCCACCTCTCTCTCAACCTCTCCTCACCTTCTTTCCCACCTTCTCATTGTGCTCTCTCCCTCGCTCTCACACATGCAAATAACTGTAAAATATATGTTGCACTCATGCATCATTTATCATGATTAAATGTTGATAAAGACTCTAACAATGAGAATATCTATTTCTATATGGCTAAATGTGGTGAAAATATTATTAAATCCTATCCCACATTATTTCCTATATCTTGATTATATTATGACACTAATCCCATTTGATTTACTTGAGGTCAAATGGTTGAATTCTCATATTTTTATGAGCTATATGGATGCAAGGACCGAAGTAAAGTGTAATGAGAGTATGGATACGAATTTTCTAGATGGAGAGGAAGAAAATGAGTCCTCCACCTTTTTATGAGGTTAATAAATATTTTCCACCTTTTTAAGAGGTTCTTCAAACATTTCCATCTTTTTGGAGGTTGCTCAACTTTTTCATATTTTCATGAGGTTATTCAAGCCATTCCACTTTTTTAGAAGGTTAGTGAAACCTTTTCATCTTTTTAGGAGGATGTTCATGCCTTTCCACCTTTTTAAGAGGTTGGTCAAACTTTGCCACATTTGTAAGTGGTTGGTCAAACTTTGACACATCTTTAGGAAGTTGGTCAAACCTTTGTAAATTTTTAGGAAGATGTTGTCAACCTATTTCACCCTTTTAGGAGAGTAGTCAAACTCTATTTCCTGAAAATCAATAATGGTCAAAGTGATTCATGACAATTCAAACGTGGTCAAATACATTCTTCAACGTTCAAAGAGGACAAATTTCTTATTTTTTCTTTATTATTAATCAATTTAGATCTTCACTATTTTTAGGTTGAATTCATGTTTATAAGAAGAGAGAAGAGCATCTAACGAAATGAATTTGTGAGGTCGTTGAATATATGCAAAAATGTGTCGAAAAAAGTTTCAAACTCACCAATTTTAATAAATAATCACGAATTACATAGTATAGTGGTGAATAAGGGTTGAATCCACGGAGAATCAAGATTTTTTTAGGTATTCCTCAAATTTGATCAAAATTTGACAATGAATTGAGTTGAGAAATTAGGAATTTTGATATTTCTATAAAGATAACTCGAAGAGGAAGCCACAGAATGAAAAATCACTCGATTTGGATCAAGATTCGTGTATAAATCAATGAGCTAAAAATAGGTAGAATTTTCGAACGTGAAGAGAGAGAAAACCCAAATTAAATTTAAAAGTCGACTAATCTAGGATTCGAAATATAAATCTGATGTTATAGCAAGAAAGATCAAGACAAAAACGCAAATTATAACCTGAGATAGCGCTCAAACGATCAAATAAATTAATGGATCAAAGGCTTTTTATTCCACTATTTCGAAAACAATCGTTGGCATTAAAAAAGCAATTTATGTCTATTCTCTCCACAAAATCTCACTTTGAAACACTCTTTGGACTCGGAAATTGATCTTCAAGCGAAGGAAAGCAAGAGATTTAAGGAATGAGATGTCTAAACAGTTTGATTTCTCAAAACACCCCCGAATGCTTTCCATCGTTGAAGAACATATGTATTTATAGACAAATTTGGGCGTGGCCGTTGGATTTGACTCTTCATCTTCAATTAACGAGTCAGATGAAATGCATGGATGCGAATCATTGCTATTAAGTCGCGTATGTTCGATCGAAGATGAAGCACATAGATTTTGTCACATCGTCCATGAAGAAGAATTGTTGGGTGATCGTGTCCGTCTGATTGGGAATTGACATTTGAGATATCACCACACGTCCATCGAAGTCCATTGGGTGCATATAATCTCAGCCGTGATAACTCCTCAGATGAACGACTGAGATTAATACGTGGTAAAATGAATCATCACCCAATTAGAGTGTGTTACGTACCCCTTCACTTAAGTGAAGATCGACGATCACGATTAAATCGCATGATAGAACGCTTCATATTCCGCCACATCACCTGCGCATAAAAATAATAAAAAATAGTCCCACATGAAAAAAATGAACACGATTCAAAAGGTATATAACTAATGACTAACTAATGAGTTAGCAAAAATCCTAAAAAGTTTGCTTATTCTTATTAATCACACACGCGCGCACACGTACGCACACACACCCACACACACTCGCGCGCAAATGCACACGTGTGTGTCACGTGACATTCTCATATGCTGCCACATGGCACCACATTTTTCTCCCGTGCCACATCAGCTGCCATGTTAGCACTCGATAAAAATATAATTTTTTATTCATTTTAATTCAAAATAAATCGAATTAAATTCATAAAAAATTAAAAAAAACCTAGAAAAGTCCCTAAAAATTAGAAAATTCATATCTTTAAAAATATAAATCCAAATTTATTTTGTTGGATCGGAAATTAAATTATCTGTTATTTTAAAAATTCAAATTTAATAACTAACAAGAGAATAATTTTTTATTTAAAAAATACACTCATTTCTCTTAGAAAATAATACTTAGAAAAATAAATGAGTGTATAAAAAGTATTTTCTCTTATTATTTAACAATGAAATCCAACTATTATCTCAAATTTATATGAGAATAATCTTCTCTTAAAATAGATTTATTTAATTATGCATAATTCTCCCTAAAACAATACATTTTGAGATTATAACTTAAAATTGCATGAAATGATATATATGCACTCAAAGTATGATAACATGGATAAGAATGGAATGTTTTATGCGTAAATTTGCATTAATAATCTCATAATTACTTATATGAGTTGATAGTTATCAGTACGCCCACCACCTTAGGGAAGTAGTAAAGTTATCACCTCTTAGAGAGTGGTCACCCCACTTCCTTAATAAGTGGTTCTGGAGCCCTTGTCCTTTAGGAGTGACTCTCCCACCTCCTTGAGAGATGTTTTTTGTCGTTACCTAGGTATCTAATCTCTACCATTCATTTGGTGGCACTTAAAAGGACTAAATTCTTCACGACTAATATGATGGAACCTCTGCACTTAGGATAGTAAAGAATGTTCTTCTTTCTTTTTTGTTGCTTTTTGGCTCTCTTAACATAATGCTATCAAAAGGAAAATGAGAGGCTTAGGCCCAAGTTTGACATTATTTGGTGTTCACGTTCATTGTGGAGGCAAGATCAAGCAGAGGATTGAGACCATAACAACTTGGCATCACTTGGCTCAGCACTAGCATAAAAAGGGGGTTTGTGTGAGGATTTAGATCCGTTTCTTATTTGTAATCCCCTTTATGGATAGCTTAAACTCTGATTCCCTTTTTATGTTCTAGATTTGTTCTTTTTCTTCAAACACTCTTAGATCATTACCTGATTTACTAATTACCTAATATATTGATTTTTCATCATTCTTCCATTATCTTTTATTCCATCGCTCTCATCTCTCCATTCCATCATTCTATTCTCAATTTTTTTATCCTTATTTTCATAAAATTTAAATACATATATATTTCTAATTGCATTCATATGACATTCCATTTCTTTGTCCTCCCATATTTCTCCAAAATCACTTCTATCATTGTTCTCCCTATAATTGTATCTCCACTCCTTAATAGTACGAATCTCATTACCTTGGCTCCCAAAGGATTAGACCCCTACTTTACCATTACATAAATTGAGGAATTTTTAAACATTTTTTCTTGAAATCAATCCAAAATAATGATTAAAAATACCCCGAAATTGAGTTCCTCACACATGCATGCATGTGCACATGTGAGAAAATTGCTTCCACATTTTTCACCTTCTTCTTCTTCTCCTCCTCCTCCTTTCATCCTTTGTTATTCTTCTCCTCCTCCTTCTCCTCCTCCTCTTCCCTCTATCATCCTTTGCTATTCTTCTCCTCTCCTCCTCCATCTTCTTCTCTCACAAACCTTTTCTCTTCCCTCTCTTTCATTTGTGTGCATGAGTGCATGTGTGCCATGACCAAAGTTTCGGCTTTCTCTCCTTCCATCACTGCAGATACCTTCTTCTACCTCTCCCTCTCTTTCTCCATGCCATTTCTTCCTCTCTCCCTAGCTTTCTTGTGCGTGCATGCATGCCTAATGGGGATAAAAAAATTTATCCTTTTTCCCCTCTCTCCCTCTCGCACAACAAAAATTTCATGGGCATGACCATCATTTCCTGCTCTACATCCTCATGGTAGCTGATTATAAATCTGAGGCAAAAAATTTAGTTTTTTAACATTTTAATTAGTGCTTCTAGCATTGGCTAGCTAGAGGAAATGGGGCATCAATTGATTATTCATCGTCTATCAAACATCATATTTAGTGAGTTTCTTATGTGATCTACTTATTATTCATGTCGAATGCAAGTCAACAAATCTAGGCTTGATGTACGCTTGCAAAAGAGTGTTTGATAGAAGAGCATCACTAGATTGATTTTTGGTCACAAACCTTTAGATTAGGATATATTATTTTCTATCTTTTTCAAAATTTTCAATCTTCTCATCCACATTTTCCTATTTTCAAATGTGCATCATAGGTTTTCACTATATGTTCAAGGGTTTTGATCTTCGAAAGGAGTTCAAAAATGTTTGATCTGATCATTGCATTTTCTATATACATCTCTCTCTTTTAGTCTATCATTTCCACTTTATTGATCCCAAAATATAATAAAATTCCTTTATTTCAATATTTTAACCTTCCTCGATGGGGATTTGACCTCAACTTGCCACAATTCTAAATTTTAGGAGCGAATTTAAGGAGTTGAGTATAATTTCTTATACATGAAATTGTGCTTTCAACAATTGTAATTATATGTTTATGACTATCTATCACTTCATTGCAAACATCACACCAGAATGATAATTAGTAGATTTCATTTAAATAAACATAAACAAGATACATGGAAGTCTAATTTGGCTTATACATCACATGATATCCATTAGTCCTAATATAGTCAACTAGAGAAATAAAGAGGGCTCCAGAAAACTTTAAAATGGTAAGGGACAACTAATATGTATAAAAATAAGGTTGTTGAATGCGTAAATTCACGTATCAAAAAATTAATCAATTCATCAAATTCAGATTTAAAATTTAGACTAGTGGCGAGTGATAACATGCATTTATAACTTAAATTCTTATCTTATTTAACTCATATTCATGCTTATTTTATGTGAATATAATGCATGTTATCATAGTTTTTATGAATTTTCTCTATTGGTATGTCATTCTACTAAAGTCCATATTTATGCATTATTTAGGGTTAATTATGTGCTTTATAGATGTTTAATATTTTAAAAGTTTAATTACTTCCCCTAATTTACTTTGACTTTAGTAGATGATTGGAAGATTGAATTTCAAGAAGATAATGTTGGATGATAGACTTCTTAAGAAATTATCTATGTTTATTTGAAATTCATCCTATATGATTCTTTTAATTTGTATTTTTAGATGGCATAATATTAAAGATGAAGGAATTTTTGAACCAATGGAGAAAATTTGAGTTGAAAAAAAGTTATATAAATGAATTTATAAATTTCTTAATTTTTCAGAATTTTCTGGATTTTTTTTCATTTTTTAGGATTTATTTAATCGCGCGGGACACGCAGAGTTGACGTGGCACGATGCAGACACATGGCGGGGCCACGCAAGCCCACATGGATGCTTACATGGCATGAACAATGATATCGGACGGTCGGAATTAAATCGTGCAATCAGACGGTTGGGATTAAATCGCGCGATTGGACGGCTGAAATCACATGCAGTGGAATCCGCGTCATGGGCCACGATCCCCACCAATTTCGCGCAATCCGACGGCTGAAATCACACGGAGTGGAATCCGCGTCATGGGCCACGATCCTAATGATTTCGCGTGATCCGACGGCTGAAATCACACGGAGTGAAATCCACGTCGTGGGCCACGATCCACCAATTTTGCACAAACTTCTCTATAAATGGATGTTCTCTCACTTTGTATACTTAACTCTTGATTGAATCATGAAAGAATTAAGCGATTTAAAAGAAAGATCTTGAGTTCTTCGTGATCCCCCCACGTTTAGACTCGATTTAGATCAAATCGGAGCGGGATTGATCACGAATTTCCATCGGATTTCATCGAATTTTCCCCTTGAACGCCGCACGTCCGTGAGGAAGAAATCAAGCAAAATCCACTTCAATCCGAGTGAATTGAAGCCCCATCTTTGTGGAAATCGGGTTAGTAGTGAGATTTGATCGATTATCAGGTAGTAATTTGAGTTTTAATTAGATTTAGATCGTTAATTTTGAGTTTTAGTTCTTAGTGTTCTTCAATTTTGCCTAATTTTAGTCCGAAATTTTTCTGATTTTGAAAGTAGCATATCTGATTTTGAAATTTTTCTGATTTTCGTTTCATTTGATTCCTTATTTCATCAGCTTTCCGTGGATAGCAAATTCGTCGAATTCTAAGATCATTTGGCCCCTCAATTTAACGTTTGACTGAGCATTGTTCATTTTCAATCCGAATTTGAGCATTGACTTTCGGGGTCAATTACTTTCAAAATATAAATCGCAATTCGATCATTTTGGTCTCTTTACAATCCTCTGGTTCTTAGATTTCTATTGATATATAAATTGAAAGATTTGGATATCATTTGACCAGTCAATTTGAAGATTTTCTCTGAAGTATTCATTTCGGGATTTTTCTGATCTTTGATTTTCAATAATTCATAGTAAATTCATTTCTTATTGAAAAGTCACGAAATTATTTCTACTTCCTTAAAACCTCTTTTAAACCTAATTTTGACCAAGTCAACTCTGTAATAAAAGTCAACCTTGTTCTCTATGGATCGACCCGATACTTACACTTTACTTGATTTTATATCTTTGTCATTGTAAAGTCGGTATTATAAATTTTGTTTGACCGATGTTTGCGTGTTTAACGACCGCATAAAACGCTTCGTCAATGAGTCAAGGTTAAATCCACATGGAGGAAGGATACAATTTTGAAATCAAGAGATTTTTTTTTGGTATTTTTAGATTTAGAAAGCAGAGATGAATGGTGAAAGGAAGAAAATGTGCACAGAAATGAGATGAACCGAGCAAGTGCTTCCAAACTCCTTACAAAGATTGGAAACCCTTGATCAATGGTGGAAAAGTGATTTTAGGGTTTGGAAATGTGAAAATGTTGATAAGAAGATGGGGAAAATAGAAAAAGATGATGAAAAATGGTTCAAATATGATAATTCCTAATAAAAACATAATCTTGTGATGCTCTGTAATCAAAACATACCTTCAAGAGCCCCTATATTTTGTCCTAACTTGGCGTCTTGTATCCAAAACCAGGAATGCATAGAAAAAAAATCTCTTAGAATAGTGTTTGACACACGAAGAATGATCAATCATTGCCTTTTTTCCATTTAGCTTGCCAATGCTAGAAGCATACAATGAAACATATAAAAAACCTAATTTTTGTCTCTCTAAATCAGCCATAGTAGATTCGTAGAGCTTCAAATGGCGATCATTCTAATAAAATTTCAGCTTCTAACTCCATTAAGATCATCGGATATCTAGCTTTTAATTTATAGAAATCTGGACTGTTGATTTAATGTCTCTCTCCTAAGATTGTGCCCATCAAAACTGCTTTGGTCAAACATCACGTAAACCCTGGAAAACTTAAAAAAAATTATTTTCTGTCTCCTCTATTTTTATTTACTCTCTACTCTCTCTCGCGATGGCTGAGAAGAGATCAAAGTGTGCTAGATAAGAGGGATGGTTTTCTCGTGCGGTAGATAGGAACAACGATGAGGAAAAAAGAGAGAAGAGAATGCAAGCGGAAGTGAGGAGAAAAAAGGGGAGCTGAGGAGGAAGAGAAGAAGCAGAAACATATGTGAGAGGAGAGAAGGAAAGCAAAGGGAGGACGGAAGAAAAAATTTCTTCTATCATCTTGCACGCGATGAATTGAGGGGGAGAGGAACATAATTTTCTTCTCTCTCTCTTTCGTCCTCTTCTCTTACGCGCGCAAGTGCACACGCGATGAAGCGAGGAAAGTTTGCAAGCTAGAGAGAGAGAGAGATCACGAAAGAGAGAAAGAGGAATCTGGAGGAAGAGAGAGGGAGAGAGAGAAAGAGATCACAACAGAGAGTGAGAGCGATCTAGAGTAAGAGAGGAATAGAGAGAGAGCCTCTCTCTATTTTTTTTCTTTTCTTAATTAATTTTTCTAATTAAAAAATCATTTTTCAATGATTTTAATTTCTAAAAACTCCCAGAAAAATCTCAAAAAATTAGAAAATAAATAGAAGTCAAAATTTTTAGAAAAAATATATTCTTGATGAATCAAGGCCATTAACGGCTCAGAAAATGTTATTAATTTATGAAAAATCAAGAATATTGACTTAAACATAAAATTTATCATTTTAATCATTTTAAATTATGATAACATGCATTTATGATTATACTTTAAAGAATAAGTGCATAAAATGCGTGATATTAATGCATGAAATTGCATGTCATAAACAACTAATTTGGTATTAATTATTTTAATTTAAAAATGTAATAGGTAATAAATAAAAAATTTCTTAATTTTATTTGGTATAATTTTCTAAATTATAATAATTTTACATAAGTTTATTATTTAAATTATGTATCAATATTTGTTTAATTTTTTGAATTTGTAATTTAGGATTTTTGTAAGGTAAATTTTTTCAAATTGTCTAATTGTGTAAATTTTAATATTTATTATTTATGAGATATGACAAGGCATTTCAATTTATTTGAATTTTTTAACTCAAATTTCAATATTTATAAATTGAAAGGTTTCTTAATTCGTTCAATATCATTTCAATTGAGTTTGATTACTTCCAGGCTTGAGCATCATGGCTGAGTCAGCAGTAGTAGAAATATTCCATTACCTTTGTCAAAGACAAATTACTCAATTTTTCTACTCGAAAAGCCAAAGGGATGTTATTTCAAAATAGAAGTAAAAGACATACAACACAAAATCAAATGGAGATTGATAGAGAAATTGATCACAAGGAATAGAGAGAGTGAAATTTATCTCAAGAGAGAGAAAATTGTGGTTAAGCTCCTAATACTATCCAAATGATAATATTAAATCTATATGCATCTTCATGATGGAATAGTTAAATTCTAGCCCTATTTTTTTTATTGGATGAGTCCTATTGTCACCATAGTGAGACTTATTTGCATAATCGCAATAATACACTCAACAAGATTCAAACACAAAATTTTCCATCAATTTGCACACTTAAGTCATGTTTCTTGGGGAGAAAATATGAGTGGAGTCATTGTGGTTTGACATAGCTCTTAACGGAATTTTTAAAAACTCAATTTCAAGAAAAAAATGGCAGTAGACCACCAGAAATATGAAAGTGTTTTAAGGGCAATTTGTGATTTTCTAGGCTGTTAGGCTGCAGTTTGGATTGAATGTAGTAGCTCACTCTAAGTCACCTTGCATGATATATAGGAAAGAGTGGGGAGAGAGAGGTAAGAGGTTACATCAAATCAGCTATACAAGAGCTATCAAATGACCCTATACATATTGTTGCATGGCCACTATAAGGCTATATAGCCTGCTTAATTTAAGCAGAGAGAAAAATAGATCACATGAATCTCAACGGCATATTTTTGCATCCCTATGTGTTTTCTTGTAGGTTGTTCCATGTGCTGCACTATGGCTTAGTCAATGAAAGGCAAGAAATCCCCTCACTTATGATGTGTCTCTTGTGAGATGCTTCAGCATAAAAATGTAAATCTCCATGCTCACTAGGTTTGTTACACATTTGCCACTCTTAATTGTGGAGGTGAATCACAAATCAATAGGTGGCTAAAATCATTTGTGACGATCTTGTGAGTAATAAGAATAGAAATCCTAAAAATCTTTTAGGCATTGATTTCTTGACAAACCCAATGTCACCAAGTGGCATGCAGAAGAAAAATGTGGGTTTAGTACCACATTAAAAAGAACAAAGCAAAAACTATTTAAAATGAAAGGGGCAAATTTGACCTTTCGAGAGTCCTATGGCCAAAATAAATATCTCCTTAATCCTTTAAAATCAATGCATGCCCATCCCTCATTTACCATGTAAGTACTACAACTCCTCCTGTGGAGTCATGTGGTAGCCCCTTGATATTCATGAAGGCGACTAGTGGGTGTTATGTAGACCTGAGTGTCTCTTGGCCCTCCTTGCGGATCACTGCCCTGTTGCCATATGGTGACACTCCCACGTGAGCTTGGCACTAATATTTCTGAAAATTCCATCAAAACCAATCCAAATTAATTCCATGAAACTTTGGAAAAATCAAGCAAAATTTAGAAAAATAAATGAGAAACACATTTGAATTGTGTTCTCAACTTCAAAAACTTCCTCCTTCTTTTATTATACAATTTATGATCATTTTTTTTGTTAAAGTTTTCATTATAATTCTCCATTTTCTTTCCTCTTTTATTTTATTCATTATTGAAGTCAAAAAATAAAATAAAAACAATTTAATCATTATAGAGATGGCACTTTAACTTCAGAATTCATGACTCAATAATTGGACATCATTCTCTTTGTATTTCATTACAATTTCATCCATTTAATCTATTAAATAATTTAAAAAAATGAGAAAATGGTTAGTTCAAGGTAGTTTGACCTTGAAAAGGTAGAATTTTTAATTATGTCATTTTTGCATCAATCAATCAAAAAATAGGAAAATGAGTGCCAATAGTATGATAAGGTGTTTTAAAAATAACATAAAGTTATGATAAGGTTTTGTAAATTCATGCCAATTCTGCTTAGAATTGGTTTATAATGATGAAAAAACACATGATAATGGCAGATTACTACTAGATGTTTGTATTTATAAATGGATAGATGAATATATATATATATATATATTTCTTTGTCTCCTTCCCCTCATCACACCTCCCACTCTCTTCTTGCTCCTTCTCCATCTCCATTTTTTGCCGCTGAATTCCCCCCATTGCTCTCTCCCCTAACATACAAAACAAAATCTCTTATGCCTACACTAATGTGCCTCGTGCTTCCATTGCGTCTCACTCCTTTTTCATTTCTTCCTTTCTTCTTCTTTTTCTCTTGTTTCTTCTTCCTTCTCTCACGGGACGAAAGAAAATTCCACCATGCCTCTCTCAATTCCCTCCCGCAAAATTTCTTTTGCGCTTTCTTTTCCTTTTTCTCCTCCATCTCTGCCACTCTTCTCTCTCTATCTCATTTCTCTCTGTGGTAAGTTTCTCACCAATTCTCTCTCACTTTCTTGCTCTATCTTTTTTTCATTCTCATGCATGTTGCCAAGAGAGGAGAGAAGAGGCAGAAGATAGAAGAGAAAAGAACATGTTTATTTAATTTCTTAGTTTGACTAGGGTGAAATTTGACTAGCAATATAATCATCACAAAATTCAAGGATGATGATGACGAGAGAAAAAACTAATCAACAATATCTATTTCTCTAAATTGAAAGCTTGATATCCAATGATTCTAATGAAGTTTGGAGCTAAAATTTTGTGAGCATGATCATCATTTTATCCTTTATATCCTTAAGAGGTTGATTATAAATTTGAGATGAAAAATTAGGGTTTTCAATATTTCATTGTGTATTTCTAGCATTGGCTAGCCATGAAGAAAAAGGTATTGATTGCTCTGTGTATGGAACATCATTTCTAGTGATCAAGGTGATCCGATTGGACTAACATCCCCTAGGCCTGACAATTATTCTCTGAAGTTCTACTCTACAATTATTCGCCACACAATTTTTTGCAGGCCCAATATAAATGGGGTGAATTGGACAACCAGATAGACCCATTTCCACATGCCACCTCATCAGGATATCATCCATAGATTGTTGCAAGAAAAGTCAATTGATATCTATCATGTCTATCCTAGCGGCTAAAATCCCCTCTCTCCTTCCTCCCTCTGTCTATTTGTCTATGTCTCTCTCTACCTCTCTCTTTCTCTTTGTGCCTCTTTGTCTCTGTCTCTGTCTTTGTCTCTTTGTCTCCCTCCTAACCCCCTTCCCTCCTTGAAAGCTTATATTGATATCATCCGATTGCACTTGAGTGCTGCAATTAGTGTTAATGTGGGACAATCTTGATCAACCATCCTTAGATTCATTACTGTCATGGAAGGGTAGTAATGTCATCTGTACTCTGATCCAAATGGCTGTCCAAAAGAGCTTCTGATAATATTTTTCTAAGGGAATTTATTGTGTTTTACGTTATTTAACTCATAAAATTAGGCCTACTCAGTACCCTATTGACGAAGCTATTTATGCGGTCGTTAAAACACACAAACATCGTTCAAAAAAAATTTATAATTCCGAACTCAAAATGACAAAGATATAAAATCAAGTAAAGTGTAAGTATCGGGTCGATCCATAGAGACCACGGTTGACTTTTATTACAGAGTTGACTTGGTCAAACTTATGTTTAATTAGAGTCTTAAGGAAGTGATAATGATAGTCAATAAAAATGATCTAAATATATGAGATAAGATATTTTAAGACTTTAGAAAACTGATTTTTAGAAGAAATGTCAAAAGTCAACGTCAAAGCGTTGACTTTCACCAATAGTTGACTTTCTAAAAATCATAGAATAAAAATTAAAATATTACAAAAATTATATATTTAGAAACTAGAGAGAAAATGGAATTTATTAATATAAAATTCGTAATTTTTTTTATAAGAATTGGATTTATTATGAATTATTGAAAATAAAAGATGAGAAAAATCTTGAAATGAACACTTCAGTGTAAATCTTCAAATGGACTAACCAAATGATATCCAAATCTTGCAACTGATATATCAATAGAAAGCTAAAAAAAGACCAAAATTGTCAAATTTCAATTTATATTTTAAGAGAAATTGATCCCGCAAGTCAACACCCAAATTTGGATTGAAAATGAATAGTGGTTGATCAAACGTTAAATTGAGGGGCCAAGTGATCATGAAATTTCACGAATTTAATATCCACAAAAAGCTGATGAAACAAGGAATCCAATGAAACCAAAATCAAGTGATTCAAAGTTAAGATGAGGGAGATATCCTTACTTCAAAATCAGCAAAAATTCAAACCGAAATTGGGCAAAAATGAAGAACAAAACGACTTTTAAAGTGAAATTAACTACCTAAATCTAATCTAAATACAAATTACCGCAGGATAAACGATCGATTCACACTACTAACCCGATTTCCACAAAGATTTGCCTTCAATTCACGTGGATTGAAGAGTATTAGCGCGGTTTCATCCTTGGCGGACGTTCGGCGCTCAAGGGGAGAATTTGATCGAATCCAACAATTAATCACAACGAATGCTGCCTCAATTGGATCGCGATCGAGTCTAGATGCAAGGGAATTATGATGAACTGAAGATCTTGCTAAAAAATTACTTAATTGCGTCACGACTCAATCAAGAGTTATGTTTACAAAGGGAAGAACATCATTTTATAAGGAGATTCCGTGCGAAAAATCCGGGCCGTTTGATCCGGTGAAGGTCTATTGATGGCCAAGATCACACGATGATCGTGGGCCACGATTGTGCGACAATCATGGACCACGATCTCACAATCTCGCCAATCCCGCCGTCTAATTTCCATCATCGCCTCTAGGTGAGTCCACGTGTCGCCCCACGATCGCTTAATTGCACGATTAAATGCTGAGCGTCCGATGTCACTTAAGTTGCGATTTACGCATGTGTTTGATTGATGATCCAATGGAATCCGGGTCCACATGATCGACGCCTCGCGATCGTATCCGATGCGCCCCTTTCCACCAAGTGTCCTGCAAAGAAGAAGTTACGTGGGAACATAGTCCCACACGGAGGAAAAAGAAAGAACGGGCGCGTATAAAATGTGGGGCAGAATAACGCCCTTGTGTTACGGCCCCAATATACTAACCAAGGCCCACTAATCCGTGGGCCCTTCACATGCCAGCCCTCACACTGCCACATGGTGCCACCCGGGCATCTGCGTGGCCCCTGCCACGCGTCTGCGCCTCCTCCGCACCACCTAGGCGCCGCGTGGGCTCGCGCGGCTCTGCCACAAGGCCTTGCATGCCATGTCGCATCCGCGCGGGTCCCGCGTGCCACGTCAGCTCCGCGGTACCTGCGGTAATTAACCCCCCCTTTTTTGCAATTTAAATAAGGAAATAAACATAGAAAACTCAAATTAAAATCAAGAAAAATCTAAGAATTCAAAAATCAATAACTTTGAAAATATAACTCCTTTTCAACTTGAATTTTCTCCATTGGATCACAAATTTATTTCTTTTTAATATCATGCCATCTAAAATACAAATTCAAACAAGAAAATGGGATGGATTAAAAATATTACTAATTAATTCATTAATAATTCTCTCTTTTAATCATCCAATCATTCTTTTCTTGAAATTACTCCTTTTAATCATCTACTAAAATCAAAGTAAATTAAGGGAAGTAATTAATTTCTATTTATTTAACCTTGTAAAAGATTAAACATCCATAAAGCACATAGTTAACCATAAATAATGCATAAATATGGACTTTAGTAGAATGGCATACCAATGGAGAAAATTCATAAAAACTATGATAACATGCATCATAATCACATAAATAAGCATGAATATGAGTTAAATAAGATAAGAATTTAAGTTAAATATGCATGTTATCACCTATCAGGTTACTCAAGGATGCTTTTATTCTTAACGTTCTTCTTAGCTCATTGAATGTTAACTTTCCACTTGAATCAAATCAAGTGGAAGTTTTCTATTAAAGAAAGAAGATTGTGGACACTGTCTTTGTCATCTTATTCACTCAAAAGTTAGCGTTGCTTTGGTCACTCGCTCAATAAATTTTCATACACATGCAGAATATATCGTCTTATTAACCGGGACAATGATATTTGGAAACCCTATCTGACTTGATTATCTGCCCGATTCTTCGTCTTTGAAATATCTCCTCTTTACCGAGGATTATTTCAGTTTGACTTCGCTTTCAGTTATAATGAAATGGGCCATTGCAGAAAAACTCCTGCACGACAATTCCTGCAGTATGTAATAGTCGACGAAAGCTGGAGTTGGCTGGTTGCTTATATCAGGCCACACCCTCGCTGCCTGTAGGCCGTTACTGTATCACGCGTCCGGTCACTTTCACTGCCGAATACCCATCACGACATATCCACCACTAACCCCAAAACAGACCAGAAATCGAGAAATCGGCGGAGAAGAAAACTACAAGCTTAAAAAGAAAAGTTAAGTTTTTATTTTTCATTATTTTTTGTGAACGATATGACCCGTCGTCCTCCGAAGTGTCCGGACAATGGTGCTCCCACCAGCTTCCTCTCCCATCCAGTCGACTCATCTATCTGTGTCCATCTACAAACCGATGTTTACTTCTGGCGTCTTAGTTCATCATCGCTCATGAATACCCCGTGGAAGCCAAACGGCACCCGTCGTGGCAACTCCACCTCCGCCACCACCTCCAAGTTTGGCGACTTGGTCTCCATTACTATGAACTTGGACTTATCCCTGCGCTCGTCATGGACGAACGTCAACAGGATGTTGGAACACAGGGTTCTCTCTCTTCAACTCACACAGAGATAGAAGAGACTCGGGAGAGAATAAGAGAGAGATACGATAACTGTATTCACATACACATACACGAAATAGTCATTACAGAGCCTTTTATAGAGGCCATAGGGACGTTAGACAGTTATAACTGCCATCTAAGACACACCCTTACATGACACCTTTCAATACGCCCTTTCCTGATGCCCTTTCATGTGCTGAGGAGAGAGAGAGAGATCATGGGCTATCATTCTCCTCCTTGATCTTGATCCTTTCCTCCAGCACATCCAAGTCCTAGCTTTACACGCATTTCAACAAACTTGAGACAGCTTAAAGCTTTAGTAAAGCCATCAGCCAATTGCTCCTCCGTCTTTACATGCTCCAGCTCAATCAACTTTTCTTCCACGCAAGAACGAATAAAATGATATCGTGTATCAATGTGCTTGGAGCGACTATGATAGACTGGATTCTTGCTGAGATCAATGGCAGACTTGTTATCAACTTTTAATGTAACTAGCTTCACCTTTTCCCCCTTTAGTTCAGCAATGAAGCGACTCAGCCAAATTCCCTGGCAAGCTGCAGCAGTGATGGCAATATACTTAGCTTCACAGGTTGACAATGCCACAATCTTTTGCTTCTGTTATGTCCAGCTTATTGCCATGGAATCATAGAAGAACACATGGCCCATAGTGCTCTTCCGGTCTTCTACATCGCCAGACATAATCACTATCAGTGTAGCCAATCAATTGTGCTGCAACTTGGCCCTTTTCATAGACCAATCCATAGTCCAAGGTTCCTTTAATGTACCTCAAAACTCTCTTCAGTGCCAACATATGTTTAGATGTCGGATGCTCCATAAATCTGCTGAGAAAGCCAACACTAAACACCAAGTCAGGGCGGGTGTGAGTCAAATACCTGAGAATCCCAATCAAGCTTTGATAGAGAGTGGAGTCAACACTTGAATCTTGCTCATTCTTCACAAACTTCAGTCGTGCCTCCATGGGAGAATGTGCCAAATTACAATCCGTCATGTTGTATTGTTGAAGAATATTCATTGCATACGTCCTTTGATTAAGACAAATGCTTGATTTTCCTTGAATAACCTCTATGCCCAAGTAAGAATTTAGAAGTCCCAGATCACTCATCTCAAACAACTTCATCATCTTTACTTTGAACTTTTTAATGTGAGCAGAAATAGGACATGTCACAATCAAGTCATCAACATAGACACCGATAAGTAAGTGATAATCACTATCTTTCTTGAAATAGATAGCATGCTCATGTTCACTCCTCCTAAAGACAAGAGAGGATAAGCATTCATCTAGCTTGAAATAACAGGCCCTTGGTGCCTGCTTGAGCCCATATAATGCCTTCTTTAATCTGAAAACACATTGCTCTTTTCCCTTCAAAATAAAACCTTCAGGTTGTTTAACATAAATCTCCTCCTTAATTTTTCCATTAAGAAAAGCAGATTTCACATCAAGATGATGTAATTCCCATCTACCTTGTGCTACAAGTGCCATCAGCACTCGAATAGATTCAAATCTAGCAACAGGAGCAAACACTTCTT
This sequence comes from Lemna minuta, assembly GCA_024174645.1. NCBI lineage: Eukaryota > Viridiplantae > Streptophyta > Magnoliopsida > Alismatales > Araceae > Lemna > Lemna minuta. The sequence goes on along the minus strand of CM044101.1, from coordinate 3,637,901 downwards.
CATAGTCAATCCCATACCTTTGGGAGTAGCCTTTTGCCACCAAACGAGCCTTGTGACGAGTCACCTCTCCTTTGGAATTCTTCTTAATTTTTAATACCCATTTGAGCCCAATGGGTCTGCAATCAATAGGTGGTGTAATCAGCTCCCATGTTGCACTTTTCTCTATGGCATCCAACTCTTCTTTCATAGCCTTCACCCATACTTGATCTTTAGGGCCTTCAAGATAAGTCGTTGGTTCTTCTCGAGAGGAGAGACAAACATCCATACCATACGACACTGGATCAGTTTCATCATAAAGGTCTTGGATTGATCTGAACCTCCTTTGTTGATCTCCTTCTTGAGAGGAAGAGATTTCTTCAGAATTTTCTCTACCTCCTTCATCTTCTCTCACAGCGGATTCTCTTTGAATAGCTGGTTCTTGGTCCAAAACATCAACCACAAGGTCAGGGAGAGTGGAAAAAAAAATATACCTTCATCACTAGCATCTTGATTGGCCTTCTAGTCCCACTTGATCCCTTCTTCAAAGATAGTATCCCTGCTAATATGAATTTTCATGGTTAGAGGATCAAAGCACCTATAAGCTTTAGTCCCTTTTTCATAACCTATAAAAACCATGGGTTTGCTCCTCTCATCAAGCTTATTATGCCTTCCTCTGGTAGTTTTGACATGAACTATTGAGCCAAAAACCCTCAAATGGTCAACACAAGGTTTTTTACCAGTCCATTTCTCATATGGAATTGCTCCATCCTAGCTTTTAGTGGATGACCTATTCAAAAGATAGACACACGTTTTACAGCCTCACCCCAAAGCTCTAGGGGCATTTCTTTCTCCTTCATCATGCTCCTAACCATGGACATAATAGTCCTATTCTTTCTTTCAACAACACCATTTTGCTGAGGTGAATAAGGTGCTGTCAATTGTCTCTTGATGCCATGTTCATCACAGAATTTTACAAATTCTTCAGACATGAACTCGCCACCACGGTCTGTCCTAAAGCACTTTATCTTGGTCTCCCTTTCCTTCTCTGCAAGTTCCTTGAACTTCTTGAAGACTTGAAAAGCTTCTGATTTGTTCTTTAACATGGAAACCCAGATTAACCTTGAATAATCATCAATGAGAAGGAAAAAATACCTACTCCCTCCGAGAGTTGATGGAGTAATTGGTCCACAAATATCTCCATAGACTAGTTCAAGATGCTTGGTGGCTCTAAATCTTGAAGAAGATGGAAAGAAACTCCTTTGGTGCTTTCTGAAATACAACTTTCGGCATACTTGCATTGGCTCTTGAAGGGATGGCATTCCAATTACCTTCTCTGCCATAGACTTCAAAGTCCTAAAGTTCAAATGGCCAAAACGATGATGCGAAAGCCAAACCTTCTGATCTTGTTCCTTGGTCAAAAGACAGGAATTTACCACATCCAATTTCAGCTGGTAAAGTTGTCCATCAGACCTACATACCTTGATCAAAAGCTTGCCACGCTGGTCATAAATAAATAGAAATCCATCTTACAACTTGATGATGTAACCTTCCTCATCTAGCTGCCCAAGACTTAAAATATTCACACAGAGCTAAGGCATGTACAACACAGCCTTCAACTCCAATTCTTCTCCATTCAAACATTTTCCAAGGATAGATCCTTCGCCGCAAATATCCATAGCTGAACTGTCACCGAATTTCACACGTCTAGCTCGACTCTCATCTAAGCAATTAAAGAGATCTTTCCTTCCTGTCCTGTGACTAGTGGCACCCGTATCAAGGCACCATAAATCACTAGCCGGGATGGATGCATCCTGGTTTTGAAGAAGAAAGCTTTGAACTTCTTCTGAAAATACCATAAGGAGTGTTGATTCATTCTTGTCCTCTTGGGCGACAAGATTTGCCTTCTCATCCTTCCTCTTCTTGCCACTGTGACACTCAGAGGCAAAGTGACCCAATTTTTGACAGTTATAACACCTCACCTTGGACTTGTCAAAGGGTCGTCTCTCTTCATCTCCATCCGGAGATTCACATGGTTTTCCTCATCCTTGTCCTCTTCCTTTTCCTCAGCCACGGCCACGACCACGGGCACGACTAGAAGATTCTTCTCCCAGATGGACCTTCTCTTTGCCCATAGCTCTTGTAAGAAGAGCCTGCTTTTCTTCTCTGACTTGAAGTTCATGGAGACGTTGCTCTTGGACAACCAAAGAGCCGACAACATCAAGTGTCATCTTACTCATATCTCCAAACTGAGTCATTGTGAGAGTCAAAGAATCAAACTGAGCAGGAGTAGATCTGAGGAACTTACGGACCGCCTTTTTCTCAGGGATAGTTTCACCAAGGCATCTTAACTCCGAAACGATCGTAGTGAACTTAGCAGCATAATCGGCAACACGTTCCTCTTTTCCCATACTGAGAAGCTCAAAATCTTGTCGGAGTCCTTGCACTCTAGCCTCAACGACTCGATCAACTCCAATGTGAATGACACGAAGAGTCTCCCAATTCTGCTTCGCAGTCTTCTTGGTGTCAAGGTATCCCAAGAAGTCCTCTGACACGGCGCTGAAGATCATCGTCAACGCCTGCCTATCCATCTTTTGTGGAGTTTCGTCTTTCTCGATGGCGTCCCACCATCCTTGCGCTTCCAAATAGCACTCCATCATCATAGACCATTGACGATAGTTCGTCTTGGTCAGGTGCAGCAACTGCGGCGTCGCTACCGCCTCCGACTTGGAAGAAGCAATCTTCGGCATCATCACAGGATCCTGGAATCAACAGGTTCACAGGTTCTTGGGCTCTAATACCACTTGTTGGAACACAGGGTTCTCTCTCTTCAACTCACACAGAGATAGAAGAGACTCGGGAGAGAATAAGAGAGAGATATGATAACTGTATTCACATACACATACACAAAATTGTCATTATAGAGCCTTTTATAGAGGCCATAGGGACGTTAGGCAGTTATAACTGCCATCTAAGACACACCCTTACATGACACCCTTTCAATACGCCCTTTCATGATGCCCTTTCATGTGCTGAGGAGAGAGAGAGAGATCATGGGCTATCACAGGAATCCATCGTCCTCGTCCCAATGGTCTCCCTCCCCGCGGGGAACGAAGACGGGCTCCCCTCCGAAGACCTCCTCTCCAAACTCCCTAGTGGCGATGACACAGTCCACCCTCTTCTCCGCGAGCTCCAAATCGAGCTTGGCCACGCCCGAAATTTTTGGGGGTTGATTAGAGACGCCAGAGTAGAGGTAGCGAGTCTTCTTTCCCGTGTACGTTGGATTGACCGCTGTGAACCCGAGACCCATCTCTGAGAGAACCGCCCTTACTACCGTCCCCTCCTTCAGGTCAATCCACACCAACTCCATGAGGGGATGAACCAATTCCATCTTCTCCGCCAGGTGAGTGATGTTAGCGGCGCAAGAGCCCACCAGCACCACCTCTCCATTGTCATCCTTCTCCTCCCACGCATTGCACACGTGCAACGGGTAGAAGCCGGGCATGTCGAACCACCGCATTTCTGATCCCAAAGCGGCATCCCGGGAAATCACTCCTACCCTTGCAGAACTTTTTGGGTCGAACGTCATGAAATGGCCATTTTTGAACAGCATACCCAGAGGCTCCATGACCAGCTGTATCTCCGGAATAACGGAGTAGTTCTTCGTGATGGCGAAATCGTGGAAGACGTAGGGCCTCGGAACGGACCAGATGGGGATGCTCAATTTCGCGTTCCTGTGCTCGCCAGTGAACGGATCGTGCTTATAGTGGACTGAAGATCTTTTAGGCAGCCTTCTCCCGATATCATTCCTCTCGGCACTCAGCTCTGCGGTTTCAGGCGACAGATGGACGGTGAACGGTTGATCTCGGCGTGCACGAAGATCTTTTCCCAAAAGAAGGAGACGCTCGTGCTCGCTGAAGTCATGCCCTCGATTCGGTCTTTCTGCCCGGAGAGAATCCTCATGGAGGATATGACAAGCCTGGCCGCGCCTTCGAGACCCCAAAGGCCGAATATCTTGGAGATCGAAGGCGTCGTAGTTCTGCTGTACCGGCTGCACAGGACTGCTCCCGAGCCGTCTGACTGGAGGAGAAGAGAGTGGTGTTAGAACACATCCTCCCCACACGATGAAATTCTCCTCATAGTCACACGCGATCGGTCGCTCTCTCGGGAGTTCAAGAAACAGAGAATGGAGAAAGAACAGAAGATTTATTCACCACATTCACTCACGCACCCCGTTGAACACTTACAATTGGTTTATTTAAAAAGTAAAGACAGAAAGAAAGAATATAACGGAAATAACTGCATGTGGGCCCCATCTGTCCTTCCACTTCAATCCACGCCGTTATAACTCCTGTGAACGGACGCTCATGATCTTTTCTTTGTGAGCGTGAGATAGTCGCCGTAAGATCTAAATCTGACAGCTCAGATTATTCCTACATACTCCTCCATAATCTGACCTTTACTTCACTTTGACGACGCCGATCTTCTTCCGAAATTCCAAGAATTTTGTAATTCCGAGTGGCTTTGTGAACAGATCGGCGAGTTGATCCTCAGTCCAAATATACTTCACCTTCACCTTGCCCTCCTCCACGCAATTTCGAATAAAATGATAGTGGACCTCAATGTGTTTTGTTCGTCCGTGAAATACTGGATTTTGGCTGATTTCAATTGCCGATTTGTTATCAATACAGAGATCAAAGATCTCAAGGAACTCTTCCATTAACTCGTGCAGAAATCTACTCATCCAAACGCCTTGACACACTGCTGATGTGGATGAAATATATTCTGCCTCGCAAGATGATAGAGCAACAACTTTTTGCTTGCTGCAATTCCAAGCAATCGGATTCAATCCGACAAAGAAAATATACCCTGATGTGCTCTTCCGATCATCCTGATCTCCTACATAATCACTATCACAAAAACTAATTAATCTTGATTCCTTATAACTTTTATACATTAAACGGTAATCTGTGGTCCCTTTAACATATCTCAGCACTCTCTTGGCTGCTGCCATATGATCTGAGTGTGGTTTACTCATAAACCGACTCAGGTAGCTTACTGAGTAAATCAGATCCGGTCTAGTTAGTGTCAAATATCTCAGACCTCCGATCATTTTTCTGAAATAGGTCGAGTCCACTTCCTCTCCTTCACCATCTCTGCTTAGTCTGAGACGACACTCCATTGGTGTTTTGGCCAAGTTGCACTCTTCCATATTGAATTCTTTTAGGACCTTCAATGCATAATTTGTTTGACACAATCTGATTTCAGATTTACTCTGTATCACTTCAACCCCCAAATATGAATTTAAAAAACCGAAGTCAGTCATCTCTTATTTAGTCTTCATCGAGGATTTAAATTCCTCAATTCTCTGAGTATTTGATCCAGTGATGATCAAATCGTCCACATACACTCCACCAAAATTCTATCTCTTTTGATGTTAGATATATACACTGCTTGATCATTAACACTCTTACAAAATCTAATTGATCTCAGTGTATTATCCTACTTAGAGTTCCATGCTCTTGGGGCTTGTTTAAGCCCGTAGAGAGCTTTTCTCAATCTCAGGACATAATCCTCTTTTCCCTTTTCTATAAAGCCTTCTGGTTGATGCACATACACCTCCTCTTTAATCTCCCCATTAAGAAATGCAGATTTTACATCAAGGTGATGCAATTCCCATTTCAATTGTGCTGCAAGAGCTATCAAGATTCGAATAGATTCTGCTCTTGCAACAGGAGAGAACACCTCATCAAAATCTTTACCCCTTCTTTGACTGTAGCCTTTAGCCACTAACCGGGCCTTATGTCTTGTAATATTACCAAAAGAATTCCTCTTCACCTTGTAGATCCACTTAACACCGATTGGTCTACAATTCTCAGGTGGCTTGACAAGATCCCATGTCATATTTCTCTCTATTGCTTCCATTTCTTCTTTCATTGCCATTCTCCAAATTTCCTCCTTGACTGCTACTCCATATGAGGATGGTTCCTCTGCTGAAATAAAATATGCATTCTCCTCATCTATCTCCTGAGTATCCTCATAGATCTATTGAATCGATCTGTATCTCTTGGATTCTTCTTCATTTTCCTCTTCTCCATAATGTTGATCTTGATTGCCTTGATCATATGAGGGTAAGTCTGAAATTGAATTTGGGTCTTGATAATTTGTTGAGTTTTCTGATGAATTAACCAATTCAATGGCTGAGGTGAAGGTGAAATCAGTGCGTTGACCACCTTGTTGACTGAAATCCCAACTTTGACATTCCTCAAAGACAACGTCTCTACTTACAATTACTTTGAAACTCAATGGATCAAGGCATCTGTAGGCTTTAGTACCCAGTTCATATCCAATAAACACCATCACACTGCTTCGTCTTCGAGCTTACTCACTCTTTTTTGTGGTTTTTCACATGAACCACTAGAGCCAAAAAAACCCGTAGATGATCTATATTTGGCTTCCTTCCACTCCATTTTTCGTATGGAGTTATATTCTCCAAACTCTTGGTATAGGAACGATTTAGTACATACACACATGTATTTACGGCCTCTGCCCAAAGTTCTAGAGGCAAGTTCTTCTCTTTTAGCATGCTTCTCACACAGGACATAATTGTCCTATTCTTTCTTTCCACCACACCATTCTGTTGTGGTGAATAAGGAGCAGTAAGGTGCCTTTTAATTCCACTTTCTTCACAGTAGACTTTGAACTCTTCTGAATTAAACTCACCTCCTCTGTCTGTCCTAAAACACTTGACCTTCTCTTCACATTCAGATTCAGCTAAGTTCTTAAAATTCTTAAATTGCTGAAAAGCATCTGACTTATCCTTCAGAAAAGCCACCCACATTAACCGAGAATAGTCATCAATCAGTAAGAAATAGTACCTTCTTCCTCCTACTGTTGATGGTTGGATCGGTCCATAGATATCTCCATGAATTAGTTGGAGTTTCTTTGATGCTCTAAATTCTGATTTCTTTGGAAATGGTCTTCTAATTTGTTTCCCTGCCAAACAATTCTTGCATAAATGGTCAGAGAAGTGAATTTTTGGTAAGCCACTTACCATCTCAGCCCTTCTCATGTCATCAATTTCGGAAATTCTGATGACACAGTCGATAATGCCATAACCAAACTGCACCTTCCTCCTCCCGTGTGATTTGACAAACCTCTGGGATGTTTAGTTTAATCAAATACATACTTCCCCTTGATTTCCGAACATTTGCAAAAACATTTCCTCTATCATCAAATATAGAGAGAATTCCTCCTCCTAAATTTGATGTAAAACCATCATCATCAAGCTTTCCCAAGCTCAGTATGTTCACCTTTAAGGTCGGAACAAACAGTACACCATCAAGATTTAATTCTTCCCCGTTTGAATAATTCACTGTGATAGATCCTTTTCCTTCAGATGCTATCGATGATTCATCACCAAACTTTATTGTTCCTTTCTGATTTTCATCAATAGATTTGAAAAAAGATCTCATACCTGTCATGTGTGAACTTGCTCCCGTGTCAAGATACCACTGATTATCTTGAATTCTCATTTCTTGAACACCCTGTAGAAGTATATCTTCTGTGTATGCCATGAATAATGTTGATTCCTCAGTTGCTAAGTTCGCGGTCTCTTCACGCTCTCTTGGTTTCCTCTCATTTTTGCACTCATCTGCAAAGTGTCCGAAATCTTGGCAATTATAACATCTTACTTTTGATTTATCAAAAGGTTTTCTTGAATCTTCTTGACTTTGATCATCACTAGACTTTGCTTTTCTTCTGCCTTGTTCTCTACCCCTTCCTCTACCTCTTTCTCTACCTCTTTCTCTGCCTCTTCCTCTTCCGCGTGACGACTGTCCTTCTTCTCGCTTTGACTTATCAAGCTTACTCATCGCACGGGATAATAGCGCTTGTTCTTCCTCTCTTGCATCTCTTTCAGAAAGACGCATCTCATGAATCTTTAGTGATCCGATGGCTTCCACCAATGACATCGAATCGAGATCACCAAATTGTTTGAGGGAAAGAGTCAGGGAATCGTACCTCGGCGGCATTGATCTCAGAAGCTTCTTAACCGCCTCTTTGTCATCAATCCTCTCTCCGAGTTTTCGTAACTCAAACACAATTCACGAAAATTTGTCAGTGAAATCACTCACCTTTTCAGTCTTCTTCATCGAGAGATTCTCGAACTCTCTTCAAAGACCTTGAGCTCTTGATTGAGCGAGACAATCTATTCCCACGTGGAATGATCGTATAATCTCCCAATTCACCTTAGCTGTCTTCTTGATATCTAACTGAACGCCTGAAGATTCCGTTATGGCCGCTAGCATCGCTGATAGAGCCAGCCTATCCTTCTGTCTGTTCGTGTCAGTACCAAGAACCGCTTCCCACAGACCTTGAGCATCGAGGTGCACTTCCATTCTCATTGCCCAGTGACGGTAATTTGTCGCGGAGAGTTGAGTTAGAGGCGTCGGAGCAACTACCTCGAACTTCTTGACCGCTTCACCGGTCGTAGACTTCTCACCTTGAGTCGATGTCTCACCTCTTCTCGGCATTTTCCGCAGGTCACTCGACGATCCAGAGCTCTGATACCAAATGGTAGAACACGTCCTCCCCACACGATTAAATTCTCCTCATAGTCACACGCGATCGGTCGCTCTCTCGGGAGTTCAAGAAACATAGAATGGAGAAAGAACAGAAGATTTATTCACCACATTCACTCACGCACCCCGTCGAACACTTACACTTGGTTTATTTAAAAAGTAAAGATAGAAAGAAAGAATATAACGGAAATAACTGCATGTGGGCCCCATCCGTCCTTCCACTTCAATCCACGCCGTTATAACTCTTGTGAACGGACGCTCACGATCTTTTCTTTGTGCGCGTGAGATAGTCGCCGTAAGATCTAAATCTGACGGCTCAGATTATTCCTACAAGTGGAGCATTCCGTCGCCATCGAAGAGATGATGCAAATCGGAGGGGCGCTGACGTGGATTGGGGCCGTTGCGTACGTAAGCCCCGCCTTGGAGGCACTCTGGCATTGTCCCCTTGACCACCGGGCAAGTAGTCGCCGGGAGCTCCTCCACGGGAGCGAAGATTCCAACTAAGAGTTGCTCTGGATCGATCGACTTCGGGAGGGAGCCCCGGCAAAAGTGGTTGTCGACGGCGTCCTCCACGAGATCGCACAGGGACTGAAACCACGACAGGCTCGTACGCCGTCCCATTGTTTCCTTCCCGCTCGTAACACTGGAAAGCTTTGGAGCAGCGGACGATTTCCTGTCAACTGAAGGGAAAGAAGGAATTTGCTGTAATTCATTCCTCGGTATCGTTCTACAGCTCTTTCGGCGCCGATGCGCAGCGGCAGAAGGCAGCCTTGACAAAACTAAGCAGCTATGCATGATCGAACTTCTCTCTCTTCTAGGGCTGTGAGTTCCAACGTTTGAATAATTTATCATCCTCTAATCTTAAAATTTATTCAAAGAAAGCGGTTGACCTGTAAAAAATCTAGTAAACTGGTCAAAGAAAGCAATTCACGTGCTAAGAACCTGCGGTCCATGATCAAAGACATGGGTATGATTTTTTTAGATGGTGGGATTATCATTTAGCGTGAGAACTCTAAAATATCATAAATAGCAAAGAAATGGCTTCATCTGCCTTTTTAAAATGCAAAGAAATGGTTGTCATTCAACATGATAACTCTAAAACATAAGTTATATTCATGCATCATTTGTCATATTTAAGTAATGATAAAGGCTATAACAATGAGAATATCTACTTGTATATGGCTGAATGTGATGAAAATATGACTAAGTCTAATCATGCATCATTTCTTAAATTTTGATTATATTATAACACTATCCACATGTGACTTTCTTGGAAGCCAAATGATTGAATTCTCAAATTTTTATGCATTATGTGGATGCAAGGACTTAGGTGAAGTTTAATGGGAGCATAGTTGCAAATGAGCTAGATAAGAAAAAGAAAATCAATATTATACCTATTTAGGAGACAAGTCAAGCTTTTTCATATTTTTTAGGGTCACACAAATAAGGTCTATGGATGTTGGTAGATATAGACATAATTTTGAGGGTTTTTATGAAAAATCCACGTACCGAATGTCTATAAATAGGGGGAGAATGATCACAACTCAAGATGCCCATGCAAGCCTTGTGGGAATTCTCTCATTTCTTCTATTTTTCTCTTAATGTAGAGCTTTGAAGAGAAGATCCAATAAATTAGAGATCGTGTGGATGTTGCAAGAGGCTCGACACTTGAATGACTTCAAGAACTCCTTCAAAAGAACCCTATAAGTATGTTTATTATACATACTATAGGATAGGATCATCTTTTCTTAGTGCCTCAATGTTTTGAACATCTCATTCCATGTATTTTTTTGCATTCAATGTTTTGATCAAAATTTTGGAAGGCTAATTGACCTTAGAACCCAACAGAGGATATTTGGTGGCGTACGACCCCCGTCGCCACCAAGGCATGACACTACGGCGCCGGTGGAGCCGACACCTACGCGCGTCCAGCCCCCTCGACAGGCGAAGACGAAGGACCCCGAGTTTCACTACACCAAGTGAGACACTCCTCTCGCCACGAGCTCGCGCGCGTAGAGCTATCTTTCCCGTTTTCTCTTTTATTATGACTTTATTTAGCCCGCACGTGTTTAAGCGGGCCTTTGCATGTCTCTCTCTCTCTCTTTAGGCCGTTGGGTGGGTTTCCCTTTGTTTCGGGACCCTAGCCTAAGGCCCTTTCCCTTTTGTGAACCTTTTATTCTATTTCTATGAGTATGGGTGTGGGTTGTGGGCCTCAAGTGGGCCCTTTCCTCTCTTGGCCCGCCAAGGGCTCTATAAGAGGGGAAGGGACCCCCCCACAAACCCTATCCGTCATTTGAGAAAAGAAGAGACTTCATCTCGAGTGGCTGCTCAAGGAAAGTTGGGGAAGAGGTCCTACCGCCGACGCCGCCGCCGACGCCGCCGCCGCCGCCGCCTCCGCCGCCACCTCTTGCCCTAACTCCGGATCCTCTCCACGCCGCCGCCATTGCCGCCGCTCCAAGCCGCCGTTGTAGTCGCCGCCGAGGTCCGCCACCGCCGCCGATCTCAGCCGCCGCCACCACCGCCGCCCAAGGCCGCCGCCATCGCCGCCGCGCCAAAGCCGCCTCCTCCGGCGACCTCCCGAGCCTCGAGCGCCGCCGCCGCCCTCGCCGCCGCCGCGCGCTGCGCCGCCGCCGCGAACCGCCGCCGCCGCCCTCGCGATCTGCTGCCGCCGACGCTCGCCGGTTGCCGGTTCCGCCCCCGTCCCGCTCGATTCCAGCCCTCCCTCAAGGTCCGCGCCCCTCTCCGCCGCGAGGACCACCGTCCCCCCTGCCTCTCCTCTGCTTCCACCGCCCGGCGCGCCTCCTCTGCGTCGGGATCGCCGCATCGCCCTCCACCGCTGCGCCGCCACGACCACGGCGGGAAGCCCTAGGAAGAAGTGAGGCGATTCCCGCTGAGTCAACTCAGCGGGAACCGATTTCCCCACTCGACCTGGGACCGGCCGAGTCAACTCAAGCCGGCCCGGACAGGGCCTTGATCAGGCCAGGGCCGCCCGGACCGGGCCGAGGCCGCCCGGATCGACCCCGGCCCGGGTCGGTCCGGTCGCGCCGCGCTGACACTGGGTCCACGCCGGGCCAGACGGCCGGACCCGGAGCCCGATCCGATCGGTCCCGGCCCGCTGAGCCGCCCCTACCGGACCGAACCGCCCGGTCCAGACCGCCCGAGGGCCGCCCCTGCCCGGTCCGAGCCGGCCCCGAAGCGACCCAGGGCCGGCCCAGGCCAGGCCCGGCACGGCCCAAACCGTTCCCGGACCGCCCGGGACGCCTCAAAGCCCGGTCCCGAGCCAGCCCGGATCGCCCTGAGCAGGCCCGCAGCCGCCCGAGCTCGGCCCGGACGCCGCCGCCGCCTTCCAACATCGTCCCGCTCGCCACGACTCGTCATCGCCCGCCCCGCGCCGATCGCTCCTCCGCGCTCCCTCACCGACTCGCCCCGGCGCCCAACATCACTGCCGCGCTCGACAACCTCCCTCGCCCCGACCAACCGGGCTCGCCCCCCGCAGGTTAGGCATTCATTCCCCTCTCTCTTACTTTGAAGTTCTATATTTCCTTCAGTACTTCCCGCACTTGTCTCCTCCGCCCTCGGACCTAGTTAGGCTGAGCGACGACTGGGTACGGGATTGGGATCGTGGATCCGGCCGCCGGGTTGACGATTGAGCTCCCCGACGACCCGAGGTTGCTCTCTCTCTTGCATCGACGGATCTGGGAGGACTCCTGCTCCATCCTACTCGGCGTACCCCAGGAGCACTGTGACGACGCGCCGGAAGGGTAGCTGCTTGAGGAGATTTAGGATATCATTACATCATCTAGACACGTAGTTCTTCCACTCCTAGTTTCCCCTTAGAGGATATTAGCGCCGGACCGATTCACCCCGTCGGTCCTGCATCATCTTGGTATCAGAGCACAGGCTGTGGTCGCTCGACTGCGCTCGCCGCCTCTGTTCCATTTCATATTCCGCACTTAGTATCATTCATTCATATAGTTAGTTAGATTATCCATCACGCATCATACATCACACTAGGGATAGCCCCTCTTTCCCATAGCCGGGTACTATCCATGGTTGTCGAGACGCGCTCCGCCAGAGCTGCGGTTCGAGAGGGATCTTTATCCCCACCACGGGATCCTCGGGGTCCCGCGGGCGTTCCGATGCCCGACGGCGGGATGGAAGGTGTTCGCCTTCCTCCTCCGCCTCCAGTTCGCACAGGGTTAGGCGGTCCGTCCTCTCCGAGGCCGGACCTACCAAGCCCGCACTCGTCCGACGGAGGATCTACACGTGCTCACTCCCCCTTCGCTCGATCACGACGACAGCGCTCCGGGAAGGCCCCAGCTATGACTACCGACGATCGGCCTTCTACCAGCCAGCCTCGACGCGGAGGACGTGACCGACCTCGATCGCCTTCCGTAGGCGATCCCTACCTACCCACGGCAGATCTTCACCGCACGGTGAGTGCCGTACTAGAGCAGATGGGAGTCCCGATCCCATCCACTTCGGGCCGCATGGCCCCGCAGCGACACCCACTTGGGCCAGAGCGCCCCACGGGCGATGTTCGAGTGCTCGATGAGTTGGATCGACGGCCCAGCCCACGGAGGGGCCCCTACGTGCAAACCCCGCATCCAGACAGGCAATATGATGATCGACCGACTCAGGGTGGTCACTCGAGGGACTACCGCCCGGACGAGTCAGGCCTGAGAGGTGCCCACCCCTACGATGATCGCTGTGATTATCGAGGTGATCGCGCACCAGTAGTCCCCGCATACGGAGCTCAGGATCATGGGTATCCCGACCGCCGAGTCGACCCACCCCGCCCCCGTGATTATTATCACGATGGCGAGTACCCCACCGGCGCTCGAGGAGACCTGCGTCGCCGCGGAGACTACGATCCCCGACCGGAGTATTCCCGCCATGATCGTGATATTCCCCAGCGCGCACCACCGCGCCCGGACTACGCCGACCCCTACGATCGGGAGTACGACCACCGGCATTACCCCAGCCCGCCACGACATCATCATGACGATCGAGATTTCCACGACCGACGTGATGACCCCGATCGTCGTCGAGACGATCATCGCATTCGGATGCAGAAGAGCGTGAGGGTTGAGGTCCCTGTCTTTGATGGTTCTCGAGAACCCAAAGACTTCATTGATTGGGAGTCCAGCATGAACTCCTATTTCCGCTGGTACCGTATGGACACCGACCTCTGCGTCGAGTACGCAGAGATGAGACTTGGCGGACAGGCCAAGATCTTCTGGGAGAACGAGTATCTAGCCGCCGAGAGGCGAGGGCTCCCGATTACTACCTGGGCCGAGATGGTTCAGAAGCTGCGGAACAAGTATGTTCCGCGGCGAGTACGAGCGACACTCTTCCTATCGTGGCTTGACCTTCGACGAGGGCAAGTCACTGTGCGGGATTATATACAGACTTTTGAGGAGTGTCGGATGAGGTGTCGATTTGTGGAGGATCCACGGATCGTCATTGGTCTCTTCACACACGGGCTGACCACCCGTCTTCGGAATGAGGTGCTTAAGAGCTGTCCGTCCGAAGTGGACGAGGCCTACCGCATCGTGGAGCATATGGAGAGGCCTGGAGATGATGCCCCGGTGACGACGACCCCTCAGACCACCCGGGCCCCGTTCACCCGCTCCACGACGGCTCCCACCCCATCCCAGCCTCGACCTAGTGGCGGGAACAGCCGGCCTGTCCCGCCCACATCAGTGGGGTCAGCCCCAGCTCCACGATCCGCGACGACGGATTCGTCCCTCCGTTCGACCGCCGTTGCCCCTCCGCCCATCACTTGTTTCAAGTGCCAGGGTAAGGGACATCGGGCCAGCCAGTGCCCTTCTTCGAACCTGCTCATCGGGTTAGAAGACGACGCCCCAGACTACCCGGTAGGTGATGACGTCGTAGGGGACGACGTCTACGTCGCTGACGATGGGCTAGAGGAGGAGTGCTTGGATCCCGACGTCATTGGCACCATAGAGATCACTCCTGCGGTTTCCTCTCAGCTCCCGACGGCACACCAGGAGGCTCCGTTAGCCAGTGTCGTCGTGCCGACGCCCAGCTGCGACGGCCCGTTGACTCGGTCTCCCTCAGAGCCTACGAGAGGCGACGACGTTTCAGGTGAGGACGTCTACATTGCCGCCGACGGACTAGCGGAGGATTGCCTAGAGTCGGACGTCCTCGGCTACATCAGGATCGCCCGTGCGACATCCTCCCACTCCCCCTCGGCACCTCACGGCTCCCCGGTAGTCAGTATTGCCGTGCCGAGCCCCAGCAGTGGCACTCTAGGGCCCCAGCCCTCCCCGGACACGATCTCCGGAGCCCGACCCCCGTCCGCGAGGATCCGCGCCGCACCCACGTCGACACCCGGCGCCTCCTCCCCGACGGTGGATCAGGCCGGTACCTCGTCACCGATCCCTGATCCGGTAGCCGATTACGCACTTCGCACGTCGATCTTTTACACTTATGTGAAGATCAATGGGCAAGTGTGCAAGTTGATAGTCGATAGCGGCAGTTGCGTCAACGCCGTATCAGACACGATGATTCCACGGCTTGGGCTATCGACTCACCCGCACCCGACACCCTACGACGTGTCTTGGATCGATACTACGTCTCTTCCTGTGAGACTCCAGAGTAGGGTGCCTTTGCGGATCAGCACTTATGACGATATAGTGCTTTGTGATGTTATCCCGATGAAAATCGGGAGCATCATACTTGGGCGACCGTGGTTATACGACCACGACGTCCAGCTGGCAGGAAGGGCAAACACTTGCACCTTCATGCACCGTGGCCGTAGAGTTGTGTGGGTCCCCTACACCGCCCGGCCACTTGCTCGGCGCCTACCGCCTCCTCGAGTTGGACTTATGGTGGTTCGAGGTCCGGAGTTCTAGCGGAGTATCCGGGACGAGCTCGCAGACACCCCGATCTGCTTTGCCTTAGCTCTCAACGTCCCCACCGGAGCTGACCCACCTACGCATTCCCCCGAGGCTGAGCCGATCCTAGCGGAGTTCGGAGACGTATTCCCGGAGGACCTGCCCAGCGAGTTGCCGCCGATGCGCCATATCCAGCACGTGATCGATCTCGTGGCGGGAGCTTCCCTCCTGAACCTGCCCCACTACCGGATGGAGCCCGCACGCTACGAGGAGCTGTGGCGACAGGTTCAGGAGCCGTTGGCAAAGGGTCTCATTCGGAGAGCCTTAGCCCCTGCGCGTGTACCCTGCCCTTCTTGCGCCAAAGAAGGATGGTACTCGGCGCATGTGTTGTGATAGCCGTGCTATCAACCGGATTACGGCCAAGTACCGTTTTCCGATTCCCGCGCTGCGCAGGACTTATTCGACATGATGGCAGGATCCGTAGTCTTCTCAAAGATTGATTTGAGAAGCGGATACCATCAGTACTGGATTCGCCACAGAGATGAGTGGAAGACCGCCTTTAAGATAAAGGATGGTCTATATGAGTGGCGAGTGATGCCGTTCGGCCTCTCGAACGCGCCTAGTACGTTCCAGCGGCTGATGAATGAGGTCCTGCGCCCATTCATTGGCAAATTTGTCGTCGTTTACTTCGACGACATACTTATCTATAGCCGCAGTCGAGAGGACCATCTCCACCATCTCCGCGAGGTCTGCGATGCACTTCGACGGGAGAAGCTTTACGCTCACCCCAAGAAGTGCTACTTCTTCACGACCGAGGTCTCCTTTCTAGGATTCATCGTGTCAGCTCTTGGCGTGTCCGCCGATCCGGAGAAGGTGCGAGGCATTACGTCGTGGCCGCGACCTTCCACCATCCACGACATTCGGAGCTTCATTGGACTGGCGATGTTCTATCGCCGATTCGTCCAGAACTTTAGTTCTGTGACGGCACCGATCACGGATTGCCTCAAGCTGGATACTTTCCAGTGGACTGAGGCAGCCGAGCAGGCCTTCAGTCGATTGAAGGCCTTGATGACCCAGGCACCGGTCCTACGGTTACCCGACTTCGGGAAGGTGTTTGAGGTCGCCTGCGACGCTTCCGGCGTAGGCATCGGGGGTGTCCTGAGCCAGGATGGCCACCCCGTGGAGTTCTTCAGCGAGAAGCTGAATGACGTTAGGCTTCGGGACTCTACGTACGATAAGGAGTTCTATGCCGTCATTCAGGCTTTGCGACACTGGCGCCACTATCTCCTGTCCAAGGAGTTCGTGCTCTTTCTCGGACCATGAGGCCCTAAAGTACCTCCACTGCAGCCAGAAGCTCAGCGAGCAGCACACGCACGTTGGGTGGAGTATCTCGCAGACTACACGTTCGTCATCCGCCACAAGAAGGGCAAGGATAATGTGGTCGCAGACGCGTTGAGTCGCCGGGCGCATCTCCTCACTTTGGTGAGAGTGCAGTTATCGGGTTCGAGTCCGTAAAGGACTCATATTCGACGTGCCCCGATTTCGGCCCCATTATCCATGCACTCGAGCTTGGCCCCGACCAGAGCACCGTGACTACCTCCGGACAGAGGGTTACTCTATTCTTCGGGAATAGGTTGTGCGTTCCACGCACATCGCTCCGGATCATCTCACTTGGGAGTGCCATTCGGAGGTCTTGCCGGCCATTTCGGCCGAGACAAGACGATTACGGCAGTAGAACAGCAGTTCTATTGGCCGAGTTTGAAGCGCGATGTCGGGAACATCGTCGCTCAGTGCAGGGTGTGCGCCTTCGCCAAGCAGGTCAAGAAGAATGCTGGCCTCTACACACCGCTTCCCGTCCCGACGCGACCATGGGACGACGTGAGCATGGACTTCGTGCTCGGACTACCTCGCACGGTTCGTCACCATGATTCCATCATGGTGGTAGTGGACCGCTTTTCGAAGATGGCCCATTTTGTGCCATGTTCGAAGACGGCTGATGCCACGCGAGTGGCCCAGTTGTATTTCCGGGAGATAGTTCGCTTACATGGGCTGCCCAAGTCCATCGTCTCGGATCGCGATGTCCGCTTCACGAGCCACTTCTGGCGGACGCTGTGGAGCATGTTGGGGACCAAGCTAAAGTTCTCGACGGCGTACCACCCTTAGACAGACGGCCAGACGGAGGTCGTCAATCGGAGTTTAGGAAACTTGCTCCGATCCTTGGTGGGGGATAACCTCACCACCTGGGATCTAGTTATCCCGCGTGCCGAGTTTGCGTATAACGCCTCGGCGAACCGCACCACTGGCATGAGCCCGTTTGAGGTTGCCCATGGCTTAGTACCCCGCAAACTGATAACATGCAATCTTAACATGATAAAACATGATTATTAATGCAATTTAAGTCATAAAACATTACATTTATGTGCATGTTATCATACTTTGAGTGCATTTCTATCATTCTATGCATATTTATGTCATAATCTCAAAATGCACTAAATTAGGGTTAATTATGATAAATTAATGATAAATAATTTTATAACCCATCTTTACTTGAGATTATGAATGGTTTTTTTAAAGTTAAATAATAAGAGAAATTATTTTTTTATGAACATTCATTTAATTTTCTAAAGTTAAAATCTTTTAAAAAAATGAATGTATTTTTTGAAATATAAATTAAATCTCTTGTTATTTAAATATTTTTGAATTTTTAGAATGATAGATAATTAAATTTCAGATCCAATGAAAGAAATTTGGATTAATTTGGAGTTGTATTTTTAAAAGATATGATTTTTTTACAATTTTTTTAGGGATTTTTTTCTGTATTTTTTTCTGAATTTTCTATGATTTTTATTTTCGATTTTTTTAATATAAATATTAAAAATGGCCGCGGGGCCCGCGTGGATGCGACGTGGCACGCAAGGCCACGTGGCAGTGCCACGCGGACCCACGCAGCGCGCCTACGTGGCGCGTATATATAGTATATATTTATAGTTTATATATCCATAAAGTGGTCTTTGTCCTCCCCTATATGGGGAGGGTCATACTCAGATAAACGGTCCGGGTATTATATACCCGACCGTTTCTATAAATAAAGTCCGTGTGGGACTAATGTTTTTTTAGCTTACTTACCTCGCAGCGACGTGGCGCGACGACAGGGCGTCGGATCGCGCGGCCGATCGATCGATGGACGTCGATCGCGTGGAGCTGCGGACCACCGATCAAATCAGAACCACGTGCTAAATTAAACTATTATAACGGCTTTGATCGATGACACGTGGCAGCATCTCGCACGCCGATCGCGTGACCCGTGGCGCACCGGAGATCAATCAAGCATGTGCGTTTTTCCAGGGCGTTATAACGGCCGAGATGCATCCACGCGGACCGCATCTCAGCCGTTAGATCGCGATCCGACGGCGATTAATCAAAACGCTTCTATAAGCGTTTTTATTTGATTAAATCGTGGCCGTCCCATCAAGATCCGATGGCCACGACTTAATCGAAACGGTCCATCGTGGACCGTTTTCATCGTAACCGTCGATCTAAATGATCGGACGGTTACGCCCAAATTTGCTATAAATAGCCTTGTTCTTCGTCTTTTTGTACTCATTCTTGGGAGTTTTTGATCTAATTGACCTATCTATTTGCATTCTCTCTTGAATCTCTCTCTTGTAATCGCTTCTAGACAAGATTCCGCGTCCACGGAGTGTTTATAAGAGAGATTTCGACGATCGAGCGAGGAGAATTTGTCTCTTGAACACCGATGTTCACGTTTGAATTCGCGGAATGAAGAGCCGTCGATCCGGCGATCAATTGGATCGATTTGATCGTTATCTCGGGTTAGAAAACAAGTTTATCCTCTTATCTATCGTCGTGTATCATCAATTTTTAGGATTAGGACTTCAATTTAAGTTTAATTTCATTTTTAATTTCAAGTGTGTTCTTCGCGATTCCGAAAAATTTCTCTCCACTTCCATCTTTGATTTCTCCGTGATTACTAATCCAAATCGAGTGATTTTTGATTCCACGGATAGATCTTTGAGTCTTCTTTCCAAAAACACCATTTTCCCTAATTTCTCACCTCAATTCATCGTCCAATTTGACCAAATTCTAAAAGATATCTCGAAAATATCTAAATTCCCTGTGGATTCGACCCGTATTTACCATTATACCCTCAATTCTCTCTTAATTCCCCAAATTGGTAAGTTCGGTATTATTTTTGACACGAGACCGTGTGAAATCGACGACCTCGCGGTCTCGTCTCGTCACAAACCTCTAGATCTAGCGCCAGTAGACCCCCACATTAGAGCCTCAGAGGATGGCGTTGCATTTGCCCAGCATGTGAGTGAGTTGCATGCATACATTCATGATAGGATCACTCAGCAGAATGCAGCGTACAAGCAGGATGCCGACTTGCATCGTCGTCACAGGAGTTTCGAGGTGGGTGACCAGGTGATGGTTCGGTTGAGACCTCGAGATACTCTCGGGCACGGCTACTGAAGCTTCATGCTCGTAGCGCGGGCCCGTTCCGAGTCCCTGTCTCACGTGGGCGAGAACGCCTACGTCGTCGGCATTCCTCCTTCGTGGGGAATCAGCTCGACCTTCAACGTGGCGGACTTGGCCACTTATTCAGCTCTACCACCTCATGATCAGCCTTCCGACCCAGGCCCCTTCTCAGAGAGCGAGTTTGCCCCGCAGCCACTCCCCCAGTACTACCACCCGATTGGCATGAGCAGGTAGAGGAGGTACTGCAGGAAATAATTGACTTCACAGGGGATGGTGCTTCGCGGAGGTTCTTCGTGCGTTGGCAGGGACGCCCGGCAGAGGATGACGCGTGGATCACGGAGGGCGACTTGGCACGCTTACGACCGGACCTGCTCGAGCCGCTGCCCGACACACCCGCTAACTCGACGGAGTCGAGTTCTTCCGACCCCGGGAGGATTGGTGGCGTACGACCCCCGTCGCCACCAAGGCATGACACTACGGCGCCGGTGGAGCCGACACCTACGCGCGTCCAGCCCCCTCGACAGGCGAAGACGAAGGACCCCGAGTTTCACTACACCAAGTGAGACCCTCCTCTCGCCACGAGCTCGCGCGCGCAGAGCTATCTTTCCCGTTTTCTCTTTTATTATGACTTTATTTAGCCCGCACGTGTTTAAGCGGGCCTTTGCATGTCTCTCTCTCTCTCTTTAGGCCGTTGGGTGGGTTTCCCTTTGTTTCGGGACCCTAGCCTAAGGCCCTTTCCCTTTTGTGAACCTTTTATTCTATTTCTATGAGTATGGGTGTGGGTTGTGGGCCTCAAGTGGGCCCTTTCCTCTCTTGGCCCGCCAAGGGCTCTATAAGAGGGAAGGGACCCCCACAAACCCTAGCCGTCATTTGAGAAAAAGAAGAGACTTCATCTCGAGTGGCTGCTCAAGGAAAGTTGGGGAAGAGGTCCTACCGCCGACGCCGCGCCGCGCCGCCTCCGCCGCCACCTCTTGCCCTAACTCCGGATCCTCTCCCACGCCGCCGCCATTGCCGCCGCTCCAAGCCGCCGTTGTAGTCGCCGCAGAGGTCCGCCGCCGCCGCGCGCCCAGCTGCTGCCGCCGCCGCCGATCTCGGCCGCCGCCACCACCGCCGCCCAAGGCCGCCGCCATCGCCGCCGCGCCAAACCGCCTCCTCCGAGCGACCTCCCAGAGCCTCGAGCGCCGCCGCCGCGCGCCTGCGCCGCCGCCGCGAACCGCCGCCGCCGCCCTCGCGATCTGCTGCCGCCGACGCCCCGCCCGGTTGCCGGTTCCGCCCCCCCGTCCGCTCGATTCCAGCCCTCCCGCAAGGTCCCGCGCCCCTCTCCGCCTCGAGGACCACCGTCCCCCTGCCTCTCCTCTGCTCCACCGCCCGGCGCGCCCTCCTCTGCGTCAGGATCGCCGCATCGCCCTCCACCGCCGCGCGCCGCCACGACCACAGCCGGGAAGCCCTAGGAAGAAGTGAGCGATTCCCGCTGAGTCAACTCAGCGGGAACCGTTCCCCACTCGACCCGGACCGGCCGAGTCAACTCAAGCCGGCCCGGACCGGCCTTGATCAGACCGGGCCGCCCAGACCAGGCCAGGCCGCCCAGATCGACCCAGCCAGGTCGGTCCAGTCGCGCCCGCGCCAGACCTGGTCCACGCCGGGCCAGGGCACGGCCCTGCACGGACCCGATCCGAGCCCGGTCCCGGCCCGCGAGGCCGCCCCACTACCGGGACCGAACCGCCGGTCCAGACCGCCAGGAGCCGCCCTGCCCGGTCCGAATCGGCCCCAGGACGACCCAGGCCGGCCCGAGCCAGAGCCCGCAGGCCCGCAGCCCGGCCCAAAGCCCGGTCCCGGAGCCGGCCCGAGACGCCCAAACCGGTCCAGACCGGCCTAGATCGCCCTGAACCGGCCCAGACCGCCCCGACTCGGCCCCGGACGCCGCCGCCCGCCTTCCAACATCGTCCCGCTCGCCACGACTCGTCATCGCCCGCCCCGCGCCGATCGCTCCTCCACGCTCCCTCACCGACTCGCCCCGGCGCCCAACATCACTGCCGCGCTCGACGACCTCCCTCGCCCCGACCGACCGGGCTCGCGCCCCGCAGGTTAGGCATTCATTCCCCTCTCTCTTACTTTGAAGTTCTATATTTCCTTCAGTACTTCCCGCACTTGTCTCCTCCGCCCTCGGACCTAGTTAGGCTGAGCGACGACTGGGTACGGGATTGGGATCGTGGATCCGGCCGCCGGGTTGACGATTAAGCTCCCCAACGACCCGAGGTTGCTCTCTCTCTTGCATCGACGGATCTGGGAGGACTCCTGCTCCATCCTACTCGGCGTACCCCAGGAGCACTGTGACGACGCGCCGGAAGGGTAGCTGCTTGAGGAGATTTAGGATATCATTACATCATCTAGACACGTAGTTCTTCCACTCCTAGTTTCCCCTTAGAGGATATTAGCGCCGGACCGATTCACCCCGTCGGTCCTGCATCAATATTGAGGCTTAATAGAGGAAGTTATGACATCCAATGATGAGGTAGACATTGAGGAGCTCGAGGCAAAGTCGTTACCATTGGATCTGCTGACATTAGAGCTAAGTCTCTCCCATCTTCACTCAAGTATGTTTTTCTATATGCATAACTGGAAAAATTGATGATCATTTCTTCCTAGCTTGATCAAAATCAGGATAAAAGATTCTTTGATGTGTTGTGAGGAAATGAGCAAGCGATCGATTGGAGCCTAGAAGACCTTATGAGATTAAGTTCCTCAATGTGCACACATCGAATCTTCTTAAAGGAGGATTCTAGACCCATTTGAAAGGCCAAGAGGAGATTAAACCGTAAGGTGCGGGAAGCATGAAACATGAAATTCGTAAGTGGTTGAATGTAGAGTTCATATGTCCCACATTTGATAGCTAGTGGTTTAGTCCAATGCATGTTGTTCTCAAGAAGGTAGGAGTGACTTTGACAATGAATGAGAAAGGCGAGGAGATCAAGGTATATCTTTCGACGAAGTGGTGGGTTTGCATCGATTATTAGAAGCTTAATCCTGCAACGAAGAAGGATCACTTCCCTTTATCATTTATCAACCAACTCTTATATCCTCTCGTAGATCCAAGTTATTTCGGCTTATTGGACGGATACTCAAGATATAACCAAATTGTCATTCTTACAAAAGATCAACATAAGATGACATTTATATGTCCATTTGGCACGTTCACTTTTCGACATTTCAAAGATGCAATTTAGATTATGTAACGCCCTCGTGACATTTCAAAGATGAATGATGGCTCTCTTCTCTGACTTCCTTGGCAACAATTAAGAAATTTTTATGGACAAATTTTTCGTCTTTGGAGAGGACTTTGGCAGTTGTTTGTCTCACCTGACAAGGATCCTCAAGATCTACATCAAGAAACGACTAGTTTTGAGCTAGGAGAAATCCCACTTCATTGTACGAGAGGGAGTAGTGTACAGACATCTCATCTGGAGCAAAGAACTGGAGGTGGACAAGGCTGAAATATAGGTCATCCAAAACATCCCTCAACCTATCACATTACCAGACCTACGGAGCTTTCTTGAGCACATTGGCTTCTACCAAAGATTTATGCGAGACTTTGCCAAAATCTCAAAGCGGTTGACCACCCTTCTTTCCAAAGACAGAGACTTAATAATCGATGAAGAAGGGGAACAATGCATGAATGTGACTTTATTTTAGAGTTATTATCTATCTTAAAAAGGTGGAATGGGTTGACTAACATCCTAAAAACGTAGAAAGATTTGAGTAACCTCCCAAAGATATAGCAACGTATGGCCAACCTTCTCAAAAGGTGGAAAGGTTTGGCCAAACTTATAAAAAGGTGTAAAGGTTTGGCCAACCTTATAAAAAGGAGGAAAGGTTTGACTGACCTCCTAGAAAAGTGGAATGGCTTTACCAACCTCCTAAAAAGGTTGAGTGGCTTGACCAACCTCTTAAAAAACGTGGAAAGTCTTCACCATCCTCCTAAAAAGCTTGAAAGGTTTGACTAACCTCCTAAACATGTAGAAAAGGTTGACCAACGTCCTATAAATATGGAGTACTCATTTTATTCTTCTCTCTCTAGATAGTTTGTATACATGCTCCAATTGAATTTCACCTAAGTCTTTTCCTCCACATAATTCATAAAAATGTGAGAATTCAACCATTTGACTTCCAAGAAATCAAATGAGGTTAGTCTCATACTATAATGAAAATGTAAGAAATGATGCATAACATGACTTAATCATATTTTCGTCACATTTAGCCATATAGAAGTGGATATTCTCATATTTATAGTCTTTATCAGCACCTAAACAAGATAAATGATGCATGAATGTGCCTTATATTTTAGAGTTATCATCTATCTTAGCTATTAAAAAGGTGGAATGGGTTGATTCCCCTCCTAAAAAGGTGTAAAGGTTTGAGCAACCTCCTAAAGATATAATAAGGTTTGACCAACTGTTTAAAAGGGTAAAAAGGTCTGACTAACCTCCTAAAAAGGTGAAAATTTTTAACTGGCCTCCTAAAAAGGTGGAAAGGTTAGACTAACCTCCTAAAAAGGTGGAATGGCTTTACCAACCTGCTAAAAAGGTGGAAACGTTTGATTGAGCTCCTAAAATGGTGGAATGGCTTTACCAACCTCCTAAAAAGGTGGAATGGCTTGACCAACCTCTTAAAAAACATGAAAAAGCTTCATCATCCTCTTAAAAAGGTTGAAAGGTTTGACTAACCTCCTAAAAAGGTTGACCAACCTTCTAAAAAGATGGAGTACTCGTTTTATTCTTCTCCTTCTTGATAGGTTGCAATGGAACTTCACCTAAGTACTTGCATCCACATAACTCATAAAAATGTGAGAATTCAACTATTTATTTACCAAGAAATCAAATGGGGTTAGTCTCATAATATAAGGAAAATGTAAGAATGATACATAACATGAGTTAATCATATTTTCGTCACATTCAACCATATAGAAATGGATATTCTCCTTTTTATAGTCTTTATCAGCACTTAAAAAAGATAAATGATGCATGATAGTGACTTATATTTTAGAGTTATTATCTATCTTAGCAGCTAAAATCCCGTCTTTCCTTCCTCTGTGTGTTTGTCTCTTTGTACGTCTGTGTGTCTATCTCTATGTGTATCTCTCTCTCTCTCTCTCTCTCTCTCTCTCTCTCTCTCTCTCTCTCTCTCTCTCTTTTTCTCTCTCCCAACAACCTTCCCTCCTTCAAAGCTTACCTTGATATCAGCCGATTGCACTTGACTACTGCAATTAATGTTAATGTGGGACAATCTAGGAGTGTAATTTGGGACAATCTTGATCGACCATTTTTAGATACATATGTCATGGAAGGATAGTAATGTCATCTCTTTTGTGATCCAAATGGATGTCGAAAAGAGCTTTTGCTGACATTTTCTAAGAAAATTTATTGTGTTTTACTCTATTGAACTCGAAAAATAGGCTTACTCAGTACCCTATCAAGTTACGCAGGGATGCTTTTATTCTTAAAGTTCTTCTTAGCTCATTGAATGTTAACTTTCCACTATAATCAAATCAAGTGGATGTTTTTTATTATATAAAGAAGATTCTAGACACTGTCTATGTCATCTTATTCACTCAAAAGTTAGCGTTATTTCGGTCACTCGCTAAATAAATAGGTATACACATGTAGAATATATTCTAGTTTAATCGTCTTATTAACCGAGAAGATGTTACATGTGTATTCTAAGTATACACATGTATACACCCTATCTGACTTGATCATCTTACCGATTCTTCGTCATCGAAATATCTCCTATCCTCCTTACCGAGGATTATTTTGGTTTGTCTTCGCTTTCAGTTATAATGAAATGAGCCATTGCAAAAAAAACTCTTGTACGACAACTTGTGCAGTATGAACTAATGGACGAAAGCTCAAGTAGGCTGGTTGCTTATTTCGGGCCACACTCCCGCTGCTCAACAACGACCACACTCTCGTTGCTTGCAGGCCCTTACTTTGGCTGCCAAATACCCATCCAGGCTGTTACAAAAGAACAGGGTGTTGCGATGAAGGTAGATGGAAGCGAATTAAATGGAGACGAGGGTGATCTTCCGCAACAACAACTTCACTAAGATTTAAAACAAAAGTTCATACGAAAGATAGAAAGAGTTACAAGAGATGAGACAGGAGAGGAGAAATGACTCGTATATAGAGAATGGAAAGCGTAACTGTCTCCCTCCATAACTACCCCCATAGTGTCACGCATAACTGCCCCATGATGTCAAGTGGACAGAGGTAACCAACCCACGTTTCAAAAAAGAGCTTTCTGACGCTCCCATGTAATGGTCAATATTTAACATATCTCCCCCTTGACCGAAACAATGGAGCGACTTGATGTCAAACATGACGGAGCCCTATAAGTTTCTGCAAGAGAAGAAATTTTTCTTGAGGCAGCGGCCTGGTCATCATGTCGGCTGGGTTTTCATGTGTGTTTATCTTCATGATACACAAATCTCCCTTCGTAAATATATCGCGAACAAAGTGATATCGCACATCAATATGCTTGGTGCGCTCATGGAAAATTTGATCTTTGTGATATAGATAGCACTCTAACTATCACAAAATAGACTAATTGGTTGTTTGCCAATAGTCAACTCATTGAAAAAACCTTTCAGCCAAATACCCTCTTTAACTGCTTTTGTAATTGCCATATATTTAGCTTCAGTAGTAGATAGAGCTGTTGTGGGTTGAAGCGATGCTTTCCACGAAATGGTCGTGCCTCCAAAGGTGAACAGATAGCCAGTAAGGGATATTCTTTTATCAAGATCTCCAGCATAATCCGAATCAACATAACCAGTAACTTTACTAGTTGATTTCTCAAAATGAAGGCATGTATTTTTCGTTCCTTGTAGAAAACGAAAAATCCACTGGACAGCCTTCCAGTGTTCTCTTTCACGATTGGCCATGTAACGACTCACTAAGCTTACAGCTTGTGAAATGTCAGGTCGCGTACAAATCATAGCATACATCAGAGAACCGAGTGCAGATGAATATGGGATTTTAGCCATATACCTAATATCTTCTTGTGTCTTTCGAGAAAGCGAGGCTGAAAGCTTGAAGTGACCAGCAAGAGATGTTCTCACTGAATTTGCTTTCTCCATATTGAAGCGAGAGAGAATTTTTTTGATATACCCTTCTTGACTCAAGGATATAGTTTCTACATCTCTATCCCTTCTGATTTCCATTCCCAAGATTTTAGTTGCTGCTCCTAAGTCTTTCATTTCAAACTCTTTGCTGAGTTGGCACTTAATGGCTTGGATATCTTGAATGTCTTTTGCCGCAATCAAAATGTCATCGACATATAGAAGAAGATATATGAAAGACTTATTACATTTCTTGAAATAGACGCAACAATCATATTGGCTTCGATTGAAACCCAAAGTGGAGATAAAAGAATTAAACCTATTATACCATTGTTGAGGAGATTGCTTTAGGCCGTAGAGAGGTCTCGTCAACTTGCAAACCAATTTCTCTTGCTCCATATCAAAAAATTATTCTCATTGAAGCATATAAATCTCCTCTTCAAGTTCCCCATGAAGAAAGGTTGTTTTAACATCCATTTGTTCTAGCTCATAATCGTTATGAGCAGTCATCCCAAGAATAGCACGAATAGAGGAGTGCTTAACAACAGGGGAAAATATATCTGTATAGTCAATCCCGGGGATTTGACTAAAACCTTTTGCAACCAAACGAGCTTTATACATGGGGTCTTCGATGTTGGGAATGCCCTATTTATGCTTGTAGATCCACTTGCACTGAATTGGCTTCTTGTTCTCAGGAAGCACAACTAAATCCTAGGTACTATTCTTCCGAAGTGATTCCATTTCCTCTTGCATAGCAGATACCCATTTATCTACAGAAGTAGACTTAATTGCTTCTTCAAAAGAGGATGGTTCATCTGAATTATCAACTTGTTCAGCAACAGCCAATACATATGCAACACAATCTGCATGTACATATCTTGATGGAGGTTGTATCTCCCTTCGAGGTTTATCCATTGCAATGGAATAGCCCTGCTGGCCTGTTTCAATAGGAGGTAAAACATTAGTTGGAGAAATTTGTTCTACCTCATTAGATGGCATGGAGGATGAATTTAATGATTCAACATTGACTGTTGGATCTATCATAAGCGGCTGAATAGCAATAGTTTCTTGCCTCAGAGAGGACGACTTCATCATTGCAGATTCATCAAATATAACATCTCTGCTATATATTATATTTTGATGTTCAGGTTGGTATAACTTATACCCTTTAAATCCTTATTTAAAACCAAGAAAGA
Organism: Lemna minuta; assembly: GCA_024174645.1. Classification (NCBI taxonomy): domain Eukaryota; kingdom Viridiplantae; phylum Streptophyta; class Magnoliopsida; order Alismatales; family Araceae; genus Lemna; species Lemna minuta. Next base: position 3,609,673 of record CM044101.1, on the reverse strand, counting down.
TACACTTGACTGATCGAGGCTCAAGTTTACCAGTATTGACTCGAGCATAGGTAGGACAACCAAATATTCTTAGAAAAGAATAATCACACGGAGAACCTGTCCAAACTTCTTGTGGGGTTCTCTTTCCAATGGCAAGAGAGGGCGATCTATTGATTAAGTAGGTTGCCATATTTGCAGCTTCGGCCCAAAACTGCTTCGGTCGAGATGCATTAGATAGTAGGCAGCGAACTTTCTTCATAATTGTTCGATTCATTCGATCCACTACACCATTCTGCTGTGGTGTGTGTCGTACTGTGAGATGTCGTAGAATACCCTCAGATTTTCAGAAATTCTAAAATAAATTTGAGCAAAATTCTATCCCATTATCCGTTCGAAGAACTTTGATAGACTCACTAGTTTGCTTCTCCACCATAATTTTCCATTCTTTGAAACGAACAAATGCATCTGATTTATTCTTCAAGAAATAAGCCCATACCTTTCTAGAATGATCATCAATAAAAGTCAACATATATGAAGCGCCTCCATGGGATGGGGTAGTTGACGGGCCCCAAATATCTGCATGAATATAATCAAGAATTCCAGTAGATTTATGTTGACCCACCGAAAAACTAAAACGAACATGTTTTCCATACAAACAATGTTCACAAAATTCTAGATTGCTAGAATTCATACCGTCAAGTAGTCCTTTTTTGGATAATTCTTTCATCCCTTGTTCACTCATGTGACCGAGCCGCATGTGCCATAATTTTGTAATGTTTTCATCCGATTGTGTTGATTTAACAACAACAACATTACCAGTAACTGTACTACCTTCAAGGAAATACATATTTGTTGTCTTTCGATGGCCTTTTATAATAACCAAAGAGCCTTTACATACTTTGAGGACACCATCTTCCCCAATCAATCGGTAGCCCTGAGATTCCAACGTGCTGAGAGAGATAAGATTTCACTTTAGGTCAGGGACATACCTCACATTGCTAAGAGTACGAATTTTTTCGTCAAAAATTTTGAATGTAACATTTCTGATTCCTCTAACATTGCAAGGAGAATCGTTTCCCATAAGAACAACTCCGCTAGCTGATGATGAAAAAGAGCAAAAAACTTCACGATTATAACAAACATGGAAACTGCAGGCAAAATCCAAAATCCACTCTATGGATGATTTTGATTCACAATCGGCGATAGCAAGGATCTCCCCCGAATCATGAGCAACATTCGTTGTGGGTTAATCAGATGTAGATGACTGATTTGAACCGGTTGCTTCTCTTTTCATCTTGTTTTGAAGTTTGTAGCATTCAGTCTTGATATGACCAGGCTTCTTGCAATAGTTGCAGGTCTTGTCTAGATGACGAGACTTAGAACGACTTCTAGAAGTATTTTTCTTCTTCTCGGGGTTACGTCCTCGAACAACAAGGGGCCTTCACCTTGAGATGGTGTGGCCGTTTCAGATAATTTGCTCATGCTCTCCTTGGATGAAAGGTCTTCATATATGGTTTCCAGAGTTAAACCCTTAGAACCATAAAACAAAATGTCTCAAAAGCCCGAAAAGGATGGCGGTAAAGACATAAGAAGAAATGAGCAAAGATCCTCTTCAATGAGGGTATTTGCATCAAGAGCATCTAATTCTGCCATGATATCCTTAAAGTTGGCTAGATGAGATTCCAAAGAAGTACCTTCAACCATACGCAATCCAAATAATCGTTGTTTGGCAAGAGTCCGTCGGGTGACGGTCTTTCCCATGCAAATTTCTTCAAGTCTTGACCATAACTTGTGGGCTTCAAGTCTTCTTCGAACATCGCGCAATATATCATTAGATAGATGCAGTTGGATCTGAGTCAAAGCCTTCCGATTGATTCGTTTCTTCTTGTCTTTATTCCAAGATTCTGGCATGGGGACAACCAAAGCATCTTCTAGATCAAGTTGAGCCAAAACTCCTCGCATCTTGATTTTCTATAATGTAAAGTTTGTCTTCCTATCAAGCATTAGAAGTTCCACCTTCGTCGACGCCATAAGATCCTTCTGCAACTTAGCTCTTATACCACTTGTTACAAAAGAACAGGGTGTTGTGATGAAGGTAGACGGAAGAGAATGGAGACGAGGGTGATCTTCCGCAACAACAACTTCACTAAGATTTAAAACAGAAGTTCATACGAAAGATAGAAAGAGTTACAAGAGATGACACAGGAGAGGAGAAATGACTAGTATATAGAGAATGGAAAGCGTAACTGTCTCCCTCCATAACTACCCCCATAGTGTCATGCATAACTGCCCCACGATGTCAGGTGGACAGAGGTAACTGACCGACGTTTCAAAAAAGAGCTTTCTGACGCTCCCATATAATGGTCAATATTTAACACAGTCATCTCCACCTCTAACATCAAAACAGACCAGAAGTCTAGAAATCGCCGGAGAAGAAGACTACGAGCTCACAAAGAAAAGCTAAGTTTTTATTTTACATTACTTTTCTGGACGATATCACCCGTAGTCCTAGGACGTGTCCGGGCAACGGCCAGTCCACTCACTGTCCGAGTCCATCCGCCGGCTGTACTTTACTTCTGGCATCTTAGTTCATCCTGGCTCACGAATACCCCGTGGAAGCCAAACGGCACCCGTCGCGGCAACTCCACCTCCGCCACCACCTCCAAGTTTGGCGATTTGGTTTCCATTACTATGAACTTGGACTTATCCCCGCGCACGTCATGGACGAACGTCAACAGGAATCCATCGTCCTCGTCCCAATGGTCTCCCTCCCCGCGGGGAACGAAGACCGGCTCCCCTCCGAAGACCTCCGCGCCAAACATCCTAGTGGCGACGACACAGTCCACCCTCTTCTCCGCGAGCTCCAAATCGAGCTTGGCCACGCCCGAAATTTTCGGTGGTTGGTTAGAGACGCCAGAGTAGACGTAGCGGGCCTTCTTTCCCGAGTACATTGGATTCACCGCGGCGAACCCGAGACCCATCGCTGAGAGAATTGTCCTTACTACCGTTCCCCCCTTGAGGTCGATCCGCACCATCTCCAGGAAGCCGTGAACGAGTTCTACCCTCTCAGATATGTGCTCCATGTTAGCGAAGCAGGAGCCCACCAGCACCACCTCTCCATTGTCATCCCTGTCCTCCCACGCGTTGCACACGTGCAACGGGTAGAAGCCAGGCACGTCGAACCACCGCATTTCTGATCCCGAAGCGGCTTCTCGGGGAATCACTCCTACCCTTGCAGACTTTTTTGGGTCGAACCTAATGAAATGGCCGTTGTTGAACAGCATACCCAGAGGGTCCACGACCATCTGTATCTCCGGAATAACGGAGTAGTTCTTCGTGATGGCGAAATCGTGGAAGACGTAGGGCCTCGGGACGGACCATACGAGGACGATCAGTTTCGCGTTCCTGTGCTCGTCGTAGCAGTGAAGCGTAAGAAACGGGGGAACGAGGCCATAACTCATGGCGAAGAGCTCGCCAGTGAACGGATCGTGCTTATAGTGGACTGAAGATCTTTTAGGCAGCCTTCTCCCGATATCATTCCTCTCGGCACTCAGCTCTCCGGTTTCAGGCGACAGATGGACGGTGAACGGTTGATCGATCTCGCCGTGCACGAAGATCTTGTCCCAAAAGAAGGAGACGCTCGTGCTCGCTGAAGTCATGCCCTCGATTCGGTCTTTCTGCCCGGAGAGAATCCTCATGGAGGATATGACTGTTAAGGAAGATGAAGATACTGGTTCGTAATCGAACCGGGTTCAGAGCTAATGGACCGCCGGCTCACTTGAGAGGTTCACTT
>CM044101.1:3571257-3605401 GCA_024174645.1 Lemna minuta | reverse complement strand
TGCCGAATGCGAAGACATAATGCAGAATGCCTTTTTTTCTATTCGGTCCAAGACCGAATGCGCATGGAGGACCGAACCGAATTTCGACCGAGACCGTGAAAAACTCAAAGCCCATTTTGAGAGACCGAGGGTCTCGGTCCGGTTCGGTTTACCGATACTCGGTCGGTCTTTGCCCTTCCTTAGATATGGTATTGCTCCTCTAGTTTTCCATGAGCAATTTCGCCGATTTGATCGGAAACTCGTACGCAAGTCAAGCCATTGACTCAGCAACTGATCTTATTGGTGGCACGCTCGACTACATTCATGTTAACACAAACTGCCCGGACTCATACGCTGCCACGGATGGCCGCACTGTATCCGGTAACGTCATCGTACTGCTTGCTCCACAGCATAACGCCTCCGTACTTGGGAGAAGAGCTGATCGTCGGTAGCACCTCCGAGATGAGCGCCGGGGGCGGAATGAAACCGCCGCTTGGTGCCGCGTCCGGGCTGGCTGGCAGACCCAAAAATACCTTCCCCGCAGGGACGCTGGCCCAGTTATTCTGCCACGCCGCTATGAGCCCGCTGGCGTCTCCGTTAACGTATTGGCACTGGGGGTTGTTGTAGAACTGCACCCACACAAAGTCGAAGATTCCCGAGCTGATGGCTGACCCAAGGAGCCGGTCGGGGAAGGGGCACTGAGGCGCGGCGGACAGCAGCACCGTCTGCCCAAAGCCCTTGAGCGACCGTCCAAGCTCCTCGTAATACTGACCGGTGCCCTGCTCTATGTCGAAGTCGATACCGTCCAGCGAGGCGTCTCCGAGAGGCCTAGATCCGGACTGCCCTCCGAGGAAGTTGTTCCAGAGGTAGTCGGCAACCTGCTGGGCGTCGTCTGGAGAAGAAAGGTCGTAGCTGCCCACTGCGCCGCCAATAGAGAGGAGAACTTTGACGCCGTTAGCTTGGCAGGCACGAATGTCGTTGCTTATAACGGTGCAACCGCCGGAGGGGGGATCGCAGTGGCCGGCCAGGTTCAGCTGGGGGGACTGGCCGCTGCCGAATTGGTTGAGGAAGCTGAGTATGACGTAGTTGTACCTACCAGTTTCGCAGGTCTGTGCGAGAGTGCCCTCGCTGGCGTCATTTCCCTGGCCCCAGTAAATAGCAATCTCTCCTCCGTGGGCCTGCCATGGCAGGGAGAGCATAAAGCCCAAGGTGAACAAGAGCACGAGCAGTCGGGTTTTGGTGGCAGAACCCATGTCGTGGAAGACAAAGAAAGGAGAGTACAGAGCTGGCTGGTTGAGTGAATACTCCTGTGCCTTGTTCTATTTATCGCGGAGGAACGCGGAGGAAACTTCATTGAAACGTTCTACGGGCTGGCCCAGGTGAGACTTGACCGTCAAAACGTGAGAGTACAGAGCTGGCTGGTTGAGTGAATACTCCTGTGCCTTGTTCTATTTATCGCGGAGGAACGCGGAGGAAACTTCGTTGAAACGTTCTACGGGCTGGCCCAGGTGAGACGACCGTCAAAACGTGTAGAAGAAGACGGATGGACTTACCCGACTGAAGAGACACCACGTGACGGGTCTATTTTTCAACGCCTGTCGTCGTCAACGGTTCCTTGCTGCCGACGGCATCCTGTCGCCCTGTCCAGTCTCGAACTCCACCAGAGAGACTGAAATTTAGACGAGCACATGCAGAATTTAAAAATTTTAGGATTATTCGAAGTCATCGCCGCCTCCATCGCAATTTGAGAGCTCGAGAGAGAACTGCGAGGAATACGCAATTTTAATTTTTGTGAAGGTCTGTGAGGAAGCCAAGGGTCTTGTGTGGATGGAACCTGCAAACAGCGAGTGTCACTGTTTCAAATCCACTGTTCAGCATTTTCCACGGAAGCCCAAATTCTATTTAGATCACAAATATTTTAAGAAACGAAGGGCATGAAGATATTCAGCTTCTTCTCCTGCATTACTTAACCATTCCCTTGAGATATTCAGCTTCTTCTCCTGCATTACTAAACCATTCCGTGAGATATCAGCCCTTTTTTTGCATAATTTTTTTTTTTCTGATGAGCAGTAAACTAACCTATCTTGGTTTACCCTCGTTTTGCAGAAACAACCTAGAACTAAACCTAAGAAAATACCCTGTCGTGGCCAGTTTATGCCTCATAATGCAAACTTTACTTACTAGACCTAACCAATTGTCTCACTCCGAAATGCAATTTCTTTCTGTTTAGATGAAGATATATATTTTTCTTTTTTGTTTGCCTTGGATTGCTTGTTCTCCCTTCCTTTCTCTCACTCTCATTTGATCTACATATTAAAAAATTGTACTTTGTCTCTTTTTTGGACGCTTTGGTTTGCGTGTCCTCCTTTCCTTTACCTCACTCTCACTTGATCTGGTGCTTGGATCCCTAAATACATTTCCTGACAGGCTTTCACTCTCTAAGAAAAATCATAGTCGAAGTAGCTTATCAGATAATTATCATTTAAGACATTTGAAACATTGTGGAGTTTGTCCTAATAGGTCCAATAAGATGTAAGAAGGTGAATAAAAATGAGGGTCTATCTCCTGGGTGAGGGGAGAAGAGAGAAAGCCATAGGTTATAGAGATAAATAGGTCCAATAAGATGTACAAAACAATGTCTAATAACCTAAGTATAAGAAAATAAACCAAAAAATATAGACTACCTTTCTCATTCCCCGTCAAGCTAAAGAATGGGCTTTTGATCATGCCAATACTGTCAATAAGTAAAAAAACTTTCTAGTAAGTCTTTTGGTGAAGATAAACAAACATATAATATGATGATCCCCTTCATTCTATAGCATAGTATGATGAACTTGTCACAATGTATGCTATGAGTTTTGTGAATCCTTTTGCAAACCTTATACAACGGATATTAGGCCTTAGATGACCTTAACTTGAATACTATTTATACATCTAGACATGCTTAGTCTCTACATGAAATGCAAGATTGATGGCCATGTAAATAGTCAACTAATTATCATAATGCATCATAATGGGTAAGTCAAAATGAACATGGTCCTCATCATCTTTGAGTTGTATGGGTCATCATTTAGTCCGCTAGAATAATGGACTTATAAACAAATTATAGTTATTGAAAAATTATAGTCTTGCAATGGATATTGTGTCTCGGGGATCTCTAGTGTAAACTTCCACCTAGTCATTGAGAAAAAAAATCTATAAACAGTCATTACTGAACTCATTATTTTTTTTATAGAGAAATCTTGTTTCACTTTATTTTTTTTGTTTTGTTTTGTTGTCTATTGGGAAATTTAAAAGAGTGATGTTACCCTGCCCTTGGTTGGCCCACCGAACAGAAGTGGAGTAGCTGAGATGCGTGTTTTTTGTAAGTTCATGACCCTGAAAACTTTGGTTGACTATTGTATGAACCACTAGCATATAATTTAATCAATAAACTAAGATGAAAAACTAATATTATCTATCTATCTATCTATCTATCTATCTATCTATCTATCTATCTATCTATCTATCTATCTATTTATCTATCTATCTATCTATATTAAATTTTTATGGTTATCCCTCTATCTATTTATTTGTCTTCATACCTATCAATTTTCTAATGAACTCTATCATGTGTTTTTTGTCATTGTTGTGTGTCAAATTCATGAAATAAAATGTTATAATTCTTTTCCTAGAATAGAGTAAATAAGGATTGAATCCACAAGGAGCTGAAGTAATGAGGTTAGGTGTTCGGTAACATGCAATATTAACATGCAAAAACATGATTATTAATACAAATTAAGGCATAAAACATTCCATTTGTATGCATGTTATCATACTATGAGTGCATTTCTATCATTTCATCCAATTTTAAATTATAATATCAAAATACACTAAATTAGGGATAATTATGCATAATTAAGAATATATTTCAGAATAGATTATTCCCATCTAAATTTGAGATTATAATTAAGTTTTAATGTTAAATAATAAGAGAAAATGTTTATATACATTCATTTATTTTTCTAAGTTTTGTTTTTCAAGAAGAAATGAGTGTATTTTTGAAATAAAAATTTCTTCTCTTGTTATTTAAATATTTTGAATTTTTATAATGATAGATAATTGTATTTCTGATCCAATAAAAAAATCTGGATTAATTTGGAGTTGTATTTTGAAAGTTATGAATTTTCTAATTTTTAGGGATTTTTCTAGAATTTTTCTGAATTTTTCTTGAGTTTAATTTGATTTATTTTGAATTAAAATGAATAAAAATATATTTTATTATTGTGTGATGATGTGGCATCTGATGTGGCGTGAATAAAAATAGCTGCACCACGTGGTGATCTATGAGACCGCCATGCGTCGCACACGTGTACATGTGTGTATGTGTGCGATTGCGCATGTGTGTGCGTGTGCGCACGTGTGTGCATGTTTGTGAATAAGGAAGGAACATCCTGTTGAGGATCTAAGCTAACCCCTTATTTACACATTAATTATATATGAGTGTATTCCTTTGATTTTTCACCATGTGGGACTATTTATTTTTGGTTTTTACGCACAGGTGGCGACACACAGAGCATCTGATCGAGCGTTAAAATTAAATCGTCGATTGTCACTTAAGTGAAGGGGTACGCGGCGCATTGTAATTGGACGATGATTTGTATTTCAAAAAGTTTAATCTCAGCCGTTCATCAAGGGAGTTATAATGGCTGAGATTAAACGCATCCGATGGACTTCTGTGGACACATGGAGATATCTCAGACGTTCGATGAAGATCAAACGAAAGGTGTTACACGATGAATCAACTTCACGTAATCACGAGGCTTCATCTTGTGCATCCATCCGCGATCTAAGGACCGAGATTTAACCATAGCGGTTCGCCCTCATGCGTTTAATCTGGATCGTTGATCGAAGATTAAACGCCCCATCTGACGGTTATGCTCAAAATCACTATAAATTGAGATGTTCTTCGACATTTTGATGTATTCTTGGATGATTTCGCTCAATTGATCTATCCATACTCATCTATTCTTGAATCTCTCACTTCTAATCTCTTCTAGACTCATTTCCGCATCCACGGAGTGAATAAAAATGAGATTTCTTCGATCGATTGAGGAGAATTCGTCTCTTGAACACCCACAATCGTTTTCGAAATCGCGAAATGAAAAGCCTTGAATCCGGTGATTAATTGGATAATTTCGTTCGCTATCTCGGGTTAGATTACATGTATTCCCTCTAATATTTCATCATGTATCATCAATTTGTAATTTAGGATCATAATTTAGTATAATTTTAGTCTTAATTTCGGTAATTTCATGATTTAATTTTCAGGAATTTCTCTCTAATTCATTCATCGATTTCTCCGAGAATCTTGATCCAAATCGAGTGATTCTTGATTCCGGGGATTCTTCTTTGAGTTCTCTTTCTTAATCTATCATTTTCCCTAATTTCTCACCTAAATTCATCCTCCGATTTGATCAAATTCCAAAAGATCTCTCAAAAATCCCTTATTTCTCTGTAGATTTGACCCTTATTTACCATTATACCCCTCAATTCGTAATTAAGTCATTAAATTGGTAAATTTGGTTTTTATTGTTGACACAAATCAATGTGAAATTAACGACCGCATTGATTCGTTCCGTTAGTGTTCAAAAGAAAGAAGAGAAAGAGGGGGAGGTGGTTGATAAGTCCGAAATATGGATGTAATACGTCGTTGTGCTTTTATCCAGACTTAATTAATAAAAAAATATATAGAAGAATTTTTCTTCAAATTTGCAATCATCCGAAGATGTGGCTTAGTAAAGGGGTCGAATCCAAGGGAGGTCGCAACAATGATTTTTATTTTTTTAATTAAAGACAAAATTGTTTTCCTAGATCATGTATTGTAAGCAACGAGAAATTTGTATACAATGTATTACGATTTCCAGATATGAAAAACCACAAGATATAGAAATGAAAATTTTAATATCCCAAATCAAATTCCATTATTTTAAATTTTCATTTAAACCTTTTTTTATCAGTATATTGTTATTATTTTTATTTATCTAAACTTTGTCAAGAGAATTAAATTTCCTGCTCAACTCTCTCCATAGAACATTGCTGTTATGTATTAATGTTCCTCTTGAACAGAAGCTCTAATTCACTATCCTGTGCATCATATATTATTTCGTTTTGTCACTACTAATTCTTTTATATGTGCATAATTGTCTTTATCTAATTTAGAACTCAACCTTATCTAGGAGACTGGATCTAAAAGATTTTACCTAATACAACGTATTAAAGATTTTAGAATATAGAATATTGATTAACCTAGAGGATTACAGATTCACATTTAGATGGTCCTAGACTACTGTAACTGACAGAATTAATCAAGAGAGAATCGAATTGACAGAATTAAGACTGAAATTTGAATTTTCAAAGTAGACTACAATAAGAAATCGAATTATTGTAGAGATGATCGTCTTTATTTAATCTATACATATATATTTTCTCATTGAGAAAAATAGCACTCAAGAAATTCGAGAACAATGAGAATTAGATTCAAAATTATTTCTCAAATTAATCACTGATTAAACTAATATAACATAAAAAACTTGATCAGTAACAACTTCAAACAGTCAACATACGAAGAAAATATAAAGAAAGAAAGATTCAATTCAGATTAAATGAGGAAGAACAGAAAAGACGACAAAAGAAAACGATATGAAAAAATTTTTGTATCTAAAATAATCACCCAAACCTATTTGCAGCTTCAGATTGGAGAAATCCATTCCGTTTGACTACTGACGGTCGAGATGAACCTAAAGATGGAACTTCCTTTCCCGATGTGTCCTCAAGGCCAAACTTCCTCGGGCGGGAAATCAAGAAGAACCAGCCCTAATGAAGCTTCCTCTCTTCTTCTTTTTGAAGATTTCGAAATCGCGACGCCTCTGCAAATTGGTTACGACGTTTGATACTCATCGCTCTGCACGTGCGTCAGCGTTGCCTGTTGCGATTGCTTGGTGACGAGACGAGACCGCAAGGTCATCGATTTCACACGGTCTCGTGTCAAAAATTATTCCGAACTTACCAATTTGGGGAATTAAGAGTGAATTGAAGGGTATAATGGTAAATAAGGGTCGAATCCACAGGGAATTTAGGTTTTTTCGAGATATCTTTTGGAATTTGGTCAAATTGGATGATGAATTGAGGTGAGAAATTAGGGAAAATGGTGTTTTTAGAAAGATAACTCAAAGATCTATCCGTGGAATCAAAAATCGCTCGATTTGGATTAGTAATCATAGAGAAATCAAAGATGGAAGTGGGATGAAATTTTCAGAATCACGAAGAACACCAATTGAAATTAAAATGAAATTAAACTTAAATTGAAATCCTAAACCTAAAATTGATGATACATGACGATAGATAAGAGGAATAACTTGTTTTCTAACCCAAGATAACGATCAAATCGATCCAATTGATTGCCGGATCGACATCTATTCATTCTGCAAATTCAATCGTGAACATCGATGTTCAAGAGACAAATTCTCCTCGTATGATCGTTGAAATCTCTCTTATAAACACTCCGTGGGCACGATTTTGAGTCTAGAAGCGATTACAAGAGAGAGATTCAAGAGAGAAGGGGTTTAGATAGGTCGATTAGATCAAATCCCTCAAGAATACATACAACGCCGAAGAACTCGTATATTTATAGGGCGAAATGGGGAGAACCGTCCGATCTCCTTGATTAACGGTCGTGATGAAACGGTTCATCACGAACCGTTATAGTTAAATCCCAGCCGTTCGATCGTGATCTAACGAGTGAGATGGGCTTGGATCGTATGCGTTTAAAAACACATCGATTCGTAACCGTTAGATCGTGATCCGGCGGTGTTGATGAAGCTTTCAAATCAGGCCTTATAAAACGCCTTAAATCCACGCCGTTGGATCTTGATCCGACGCGTCAGATGCTCTCCCCAAGATTTAATCCTGGCCGTCATAACTCCGTATTAAGAGCTCGTTTCATCACGAACCGTTATAGTTAAATCCCAGCCGTCTGATTGCGATCTGACGCGTGAGATGGGCTTGGATCGTATGTGTTTAAAAACGCATCGATTCGTAACCGTTAGATCGTGATCCGGCAGTCTTGATGAAGCTTTCAAATCAGGCGTTATAAAACGCCTTAAATCCACGCCGTTAGATCTTGATCCGACGCGTCAGATGCTCCCCCCCAAGATTTAATCCTGGCCGTCATAACTCCGTATTAAGAGCACGTGTCTTTGATGATCTCCGGTGGTCCGCGCGTCCATGCGATCGAGGCGTGTGATGCTGCCACGTCTCACTAAATCCGACCGTTATAACTCTCTTTAAAAGACACGTGCATGATCAGATTTGGTGGTCCGCGTGTCCACCCGATCAGCGTCCTCCGATCACGATCCATCGATCCTCGTCGCGCCACATCACCTGCGTTATAGAAGTCGTGTGGATTAGTCCCACATGGAAATAAATAAGGAGAATCATCGGGTTTATAAGACCCAACGATTTAAAGGGTTAATAACCCTTCCCATATAGGGAAGGCTGAAGACCCATTATATATATATAATAATAAAATAAATACTATACGTATAGTGCGCCACGTAGGCGCTGCGTGGGTCCGCGTGGCCTCGCGTGCCACGTCGCATCCACGCAGGTCCCGTGCGAAATATAAGCCCCTTTTTGTAATTTTTTATTCATTTTAATCCATTTCAATCGAAATTAAATCGGAAAAAAAATCAGAAAAAATCCCTAAAATTGTAAAAATCATATCTTTTAAAATACAACTCCAAATTAATCCAAATTTCTTTCATTTGATCTGAAATTTACTTATCTATCATTCTAAAAAGTCAAAATATTTAAATAACAAGAGATTTAATTCTTATTTCAAAAATACATTCATTTCTTTAAGATTTTAACTTTAGAAAATTAAATGAATGTTTATAAAAATGATTTCTCTTATTATTTAACTTTAAAAACCACTTATCATCTCAAGTAAAGATGGGTTATAAAATCTTTAATCTTTAATTTATCATTATTAACCCTAAATTAACGCATTTTGAGATTATAACATAAAATTGCATAGAATGATAGAAATGCACTCAAAGTATGATAACATGCACATAAATGTAATTTTTTATGTCTTAATTTACATTAATAATCATGTTTTATCATGTTAAGATTGCATGTTATCACTCGACATCTTGGCTTCCTTCCTGTGATTGACGTCTCGTGTGTCTTGGTGCTCGTAACCCATAGGTTAGATGAGGGTTGACTGTGTACACATCTTTGTGCACACAACCTTCTTCTCCATTGTGTGATTGGTTCACACAATTCACATGCATTTCTTGTCCCTAATCCCTCAAAAACACATTAGTACAAATCGGCCCATTAAGGGCACTATTAACATAAATTGAAAATTGAAGATACTTCTGAAGGTAATTATTTCTGAAAAAGAAAATATTATTTCCTTTAAAGTAAATGCTATTAAGTGGTGGATTATCTTGTACAACGATTGCTATTAAGGTAATTATTTTTGAAAGTAATTATTGCTTAAATTTTCTCACAACTACCCTAATTATTTGTAATTAACTCCTCCATTTTCAAGTGCAATGAAAGTGTTTATTCTGAACATAATGTCATGATAACATGCAAAATAAAGATTTATAATGACATTTAATGACCAAAATGTAGGAGAAATGGATGGCTTAGATACCCAATTTTTCTTGTTATCAGGGGGAATATGCACGAGTGAGAATGGAGCATGCGAAAATGACTATGAGAAATAATTTTGAGTTTCATTTACAATCAAGATAGATATAAGAAATTTAAATTGAGAATTTGGACAAGGAGAGATAAAGTGGGAATGAGAAAATGGTTAGGAGAGAAGAATGATCGGTGAGATTAATGAATCAATGCATGATGAAGGTGAGAGGAAAAGATGCACATGTGAGATGATGTCAAAGCTACAACATTAAAAGAAATATAAAAAGAAAATACATGTATACTCTTTATGGAGATGTTCAAAAGCCAAAATCCAATCCAAATTGTTGCACAAACCCCAACGGCGTGCTTGTCCTATGTCGTGTGATTCTCGATCTACTCTGATCGTTATCTCCGCTCGCTTCTTTCTCCACAAAAATATTGAGCGTCAAGCAATGCTCCTCCTTGATCCTAGATCCTAAGAGAGAGCCAAAAAACATAAGCAGAGATAAAATTAAGATTTTTATATGTGGGTCCTTAGGGTTTGAGAGTAAAGAGGGGGGTGGGGGGAGAGTCCAATCATTAAAATCATTTTATTTTTTTCTTGATTCTTCAATAATATGGTTTGGATAGATGGGGGATGAAAAGATGAACCTCGTCATAAAATTTCATCTCAAAATTCTCTCTAGATTATGAGATATCATGATTTTAATTTACATAAATAATGACCATTTGATAAAGATTGTGTATTAGAGCATGCCATGTGGTATGCTCTTATTAGACCAAAAAATTATTTGTTAGCCTTTGTAAGTGTGAATCGGTTTTTCTGTAAAAATCTAGTTAAAAAATTAGAGAGGTTTTGCTATTAAAATGCACTTGAAAATAAGAAAAAATCCCTAAAAATCCTAAAAATTGTAGAAAAAACCCTAAACTTTGAAATTTAATATCTCAAAAAATAAAACTTTTTTCCATTAAATTTTCTCCACTAGATCAAGAATTTAATCCTCTATCTTATTATTTATAAATTTCTAAAATCATGTAAAGAAGTAAGGGGTCACTTAATAAAAAATGAGTTTGGTCCAACCTCCTTATTTTCACTTTCCGAATAATTATGGATCACCTTTAAAATCATAGCATAATTTATTTATCAAATTCGAACATGATTTACCACTTCTTTCATGAAAATATGGCTTACTTAGTGCTCTAATTTGGTGGTAATTTGTTTCCTCTTCTCTCTCATAGTCATTTGTAGCTGATAACATGCAAATTCATGCATTCATATCGTGCATTTATGAATTTATTTCTATTAATATGATCATAAATGCATGTTATCATGGTTTAAAATGATTAAAATGAGCATTCTTATTTTTAAACAGATATTTGTGATTTTCATGAATTGATGACATTTTATAAACATTTAATGATATTGATTCATTAATGAGATAATCTTCTTATATTATTCAAATTAAATTTCTGTTTATTTTTTTATTGTAATGCTATTATTAACATGAAAATATTTGTGAATTAAATTTATCATAATTTTTAGTGACCAAATATATTTTTATGAGGGAGTTGATATTTTTCTCAATTTTTATCGATTTTTTTTAGAATTAATGGATATCAAAAAATAAAATAAAATGAATTATTTCAATCCAGAAAATAATGTTTTTAAAAATAATTTATGGATGAGGTCCTTCTTCTTGTGGGCGAAAAGGGGGTGTGTGGGCGAAAGGGGGAGGAGATCCTCTCTTCTTTCTCCCCCCCTCTTTTCTTCTCCCTTCTTCTTGCGTACATGCACATTCATGCTCCCCCTCTCTTCTTCTCCTCACTCCTCGCTGATGGATATTATGTGGCATATAAGACAATCATACTTCTATGTATCTCATTTATATTTACTGAAATGACATTAATTCATTGTCATTATTATGTGATGTTTTCAATGAAGTCCATGAGCATATGCTATGACTAAGTGAAATACGATGAGATCATAAGTCTTTAAACATATGTTCTAAACATTCCTATTCGTGGATATTTTTGAAAATGGATATCAAAATATCTGGAAAGAATAACACTATTTGATCTAACTCATATGATGAGTATGGTTGATCTTGTAGCTATTAATGTGGAGACACTAAGCATAGATAGTGGGTGCTCTTTTGGGAAAGATTTCACTAAATTGATATGTATGAATCACTAAATGGTGATTATACCTAATTGTCATTCAGGTTGATTCATGTCATGGTTGTGTATGTGGTCCTTTGACTTGAGATGCCAAAGACATCTTGTGGATGGATGATTGTGTTTTGATTATGATTTATAATTTTTTTGTCATGGGATCTCTAAAACATCATATATTGGATACAACATGAAGTCCTTGAAGATGATTATGTGGTTAAGATAGGATCATCTGCCCTCGGTATTTGAGGAGATTGACTGAAGGAATGAAGAGCAATGAAATCCTTGTCCAAGGTAGTAGAAATATTGGATGAGTTCCTGATGATTTCTTATATGCATAAATACTATCATAAGTGACCGATTAGGGTTTGGCAGTTGACCATGTCCTAAGTCATTTATGAGTCTCGTGCCGATGAAGGATTATGCATACATGACAATCAATGATGGAAAGGTTCTATAAGGGAGTTTTTACATATTCCATATCTCCTAGAGTATGTGGTATAGCTTGGCACCTAACGGGCTAGCAATTCAACCTATATTAATTAATCTATATATTAATGTGGATAATTAATTAAGGTTGACGAATAAAGTGTTATTGGGCCTATAGAGTTATTAACTAATGAGATTTATGAACCTAGAGGGTTACACACATAAGATCTATAGATGTTGGTGGATATCGACATAATTATGCGGGTTTTTATGAAAAATCCGCATACCAAATGTCTATAAATAGCATAAGAACGACCATAACTCAAGGTGCCCATTGACAGAACAAATCGACGCGGTCATTAATTGCACACCGATTCGTGTCAAAAATAAAATCAAACTCACCAGTTTTATAATTTAATCAAGAATTGAATAGTATATCAGTAAATAAGGGTCGAATCCAGGGAGAAATAAGGGATTTTTGAGAGATCTTTTAAAATTTGATCAAATCGGACGATGAATTGGTGATAGAAATTAGGGAAAATGATAGATTTAGAAAGAGAACTAAAAGACAAATCCACGAAATAAAAAATCACTCGATTTGGATCAAGATTCGCGGAGAATCAAAGAGTGAAGTAGAGAGAAATTTCTGAACATGATTTAACGAAAAATACAAAATTAAAGATGATATTAACTAAATTGATGATCCTAAATTACAAATTAATGATACATGACAATAGATTAGAAGGAAAACACATAATCTAACCCGAGATAGCGATCGAAATGATCCAATTAATCATAGGATTCAAGGCTTTTCACTTTGCGATTTTGAAAATGATCGTCGGTGTTCAAGAGACGAATTCTCCCTAATCAATCGACGAAATCTTACTTTCAACTACTTTGTGGATGCAGAAATGAGTCTAGAAGTGATTGAAAGCAAGAGATTGAAGGAATGAGGTGTTTAGATAGATCAATTGAGCAAAATCATCCGAGAATACATCATAATGTCGAAGAACATCTCAATTTATAGTGAATTTGGTCGTAGCTGTTAGATGGGGCCTTTAATATTTGATCAACGGTCCAGATTAAACGCATGAGTGTGAATCATTACGGCTAAGTCCTGTCCATTGGATCACAAATGGAGCGATCAGATGAATCCACGTGATTGTGTGAAGCTGAATAGTCACGTAACGCCTGCGTTGGATCTTCTTTGGACGTCTGTGATGTCTCCACGTGTCCACAGAAGTCCATTGGATGCGTTAAATCTCAGCCGTTATAACTCCTTGATTAAATGGTTGAGATTTAAAAGTTTTGAAATACGAATCGTTGTCCAATCAGAAGTTGTTGACGATCGATGGTTTAAATTTAACGCTCGATCGAGCGCTCCACGTGCTGCCACGTCGTCGATTGCGATTGATTGTTGATCGTGATTGATCGGACGCTCCAGTGCCACGCCACCTGTGCACTTATAATAAAAAAATGATTTTAAATTATAAAAATCGGTTTTTAATTCTCAAAAAGCATTAAAAATTCATTAAAAATTCAGAAAAAATATGAAAAAATATGAAAAAATCCCTAAAAATTATAAATTTATAACTTTCAAAATATAAGTCCAAATTAATCCAGATTGTTTTCAGTGGATTAGAAATTCAGTATCTATCATTATAAAAAGTCAAAACATTTAAATAACAAGAGAATAAATTTTCATTTAAAAAATACACTCATTTCTTCTTGAAAAACAAAACTTAGAAAAATAAATGTATATAAACATTTTCTCTTATTATTTAACATTAAAACTTAATTATAATCTCAAATTTAGATGGGAAGAATCTATTCTAAAATATATTCTTAATTATGCATAATCATCCCTAATTTAGTGTATTTTGAGATTATAACTTACAATTGTATGAAATGATAGAAATGCACTCAAAGTATGATAAAATACATAACAATGGAATGTTTGATGCCTTAATTTGCATCAATAATAATGTTTTTGCATGTTAAGATTGTATGTTATCACCCATACTAGCCTCGTGAAAAGTCTCTCTTTTCTTCTCATCTTCTCTCGGTAAAGAGCTTTGAAGAGGAGATCTAACCATTTATAGATTGTGTGGACAATGCTAGAGGCTAGACACTTGAATAGCTTCAAGAACTCTCTCAAAGAAACCCTGTAACTATGTTTTCTCATACATTTTAGATGATAATATCATTTTTGTTAGTGCCTCAACGTTTTTAATATCTGATTCAATGTATTCTAATACATTTAATAATTTTATTAAAATTTTAGAAGGCTTATCAACTACAAAACTAAAAATATCAAAGCCAAGTTCTACTTGTCAAAAGCTTTCCATGGAGCCCAAAAATGTCAAAAATGGATGAAAAATAAGTAAGCTATGGCCATTTGAAAGTGGACCATGGTTAAGAAGAAGTGGACACTTGAATAACTTGCTGGAGCTCAGTCGTTATAACTTTTCCATCTCACCAAAGCGTTGTCACCTGCGTACTTTTAAAATGGATTTTAAATTAGAAAAATATATTTTTAATTCAGAAAAATTCAGGAAAAATAAGAAAAATGCCTACAATTTAGAAAATTCATAACGTTCAAAAGACAACTACAAATTAATCAAAATTTGTTTCATTGGATCAAAAAATTAAATTATCTATGATTCTAAAAAGTCAAATTTAATAAATAACAAGAGATTTATTTTCTATCTCAAAAATACACTCATTTCTTTTAAATTTTAAAACTTAGAAAATTATATGAGTATATATAAATGATTTCTCTCATTATTGAACTTTAAAAACTAATTATAATCTCAAGTAAAGATGGTTATGAAATTATTTATCTTTTAGTGATCATAATTAACCCTAAATAAATGTATTTTAAGATTATAATAATTTTTTTATAGAATGATAGATAAACACTCATATAGACGATAACATGCATAGGAATGGAATCTTTTATGCCTTAATATGGAGAAATAATCATGTATAATCATGTCTAATTAGCATGTTATCACCATACACTTCATATGTTTCTTGTGATTTACATGGCATCATCAAATGATACAAGTCTTGGATAAGAATCATAACTTCGTCATGTTTCTTTCAGAACTTTCCAAAGAATGAAAAGCCTTAACTCCTTGCACATCTAGGGTTTTGAAATCATTGTTCTATCTCATAGTGGGTAAATCCTTAAAAATTCCTCCTCTTACTAATAAAAAAAAATGTTCTTGTGAATTATGGTAAGCGGTTAGCTTATCTTGTAGAGCTAGAGGTTAGTCGCATATGGCAAGGAGATGCTCGTCCAAAAAATGTGTCACTGATGTCTCTTGTACCTGGAAAATGGAGACGCAATAGGTGATCTGTCACTGAGTTCTCGTTGCCCTTCTTGTCTCTAATCACTAAGTCAAACTTACAAGGAAGTGTCATCCATTGTATTAATCATGGCTTCGCCTCATTCTTGGAGAGTAAGTACTTTTGTGCTGCATGATTGGTATAGATGATGATCTTACTCCTAAAGATGAAACGCCAGAACTTCTATAAAGCATAGAACACTTCTAGAAGCTCCTTCTTTGTTGCCGTGTAGTGCATTTGAGCGTCAACACATGTCTTGCTCACATAGCATATGACATGTGCCTTCTTCTCTACTTGTTGCCCCAAGAACACTCTCAATGCATAGTCTGGAGTGTCGCTCATGATCTCTAAAGGCAAGTCCCAATTAGGACTTAGTAGAATCGGTGCCTCAATCAAGGTTGCTTCAACATCTAAAATGCTCACTCCCCTTCTTCATTGATTATTAAGTCTTTGTTTTCGGAGAGAAGGGTGGTTAAAAACTTTGAGATTTTGTCAAAGTCTTGCATAGATCTTTGGTAGAAGCCAATGTGACCAAGAAAGCTTCATAGGTTTGGTAATGTGGTAGGTGGAGGGATGATTTTGATGACATCTATTTTACCCTTGTCCACCTCCAATTCTTTGCTCTAGATGAGATGTCCGAGCACTACTCCCTCTCAAACCATGAACATGGATTTCTCCCAACTCATTTCATGATGCAGACCTCAAGGATCCTTGTTAGATGAGACAAAAAGCTATCAATTTAAGAAGAAATTGTTATCAATTTTTCCTATTGCACCTTAAGAAAAGCATACTTGAGTAAAGATGGGAGAGGCTTAGCTCCAATGTCAGCTGATTCAATGGTAGTGACTCTGCCTTGAGCTCCTCAATGTCTACCTCATCATCGAATGTCATAACTCTCTCTATCAAGCCTTGATATCCACAGTTAGGTTCCGAGGTCGAGAATCCTTCCAAAATTTTGAACAAAACATCAAATGTAGCGCAATATATTGAATTGGATTTTCAAAACATTGAGGCACTAAGATTAGATTGTCCTATCATGTAGTATGTATAAGAAAACATATTTATAGGGTTCCCCTGCAGGAGTTCTTGAAGCTATTCAATTGTCTATCCTCTAGCGGTATCCACACAATCTCTAAATGATTGGATCTCCTTGTCAAAGCTCTACTTCAAGAGAAAAAAGAAGAAATGAGAGACTTCCCACAAGGCTTGCATGGGAATCTTGAGTTGTGGTTGTTCTTCCCCTATTTATAGACATTCGGTATGTAGATTTTTGATAAAAACCCTCATAATTATGTCTCTATCTACCAACATCCGTAGACTTTATGTGCGTGACCCTCTAGGTCTATATATCTCACTAGTTAATAATTCTATAGGCCTTATAACACCATATTACTCGAAATTAATTAATTACCTATATCAACATATATATTAATTAAATAATGATTGAGTTAACCGAATCTAGAGGTTAAGTTGCTAGCCTATTTGGTGCCAAGCTACACTATGTAGTCTAGAAGATATGGAACATGTATGAACTCCCTCATGGAATCTTTTCGTCATTGATTATCATATGTATAATCTTTCATCAGCATGAGACTCATAAATGACTTAGGTTATGGTCAATTGTCAAACCCTAATCTGTCACTCAAATTAATACTTATGTGTGTAGGAAATCATAGGGAACTCCTCCAATATTTCCACTATCTTGGCCAAGAATTTAATCGTATTTCATTCCTAGATTCAATCTCCTTAAGTACTGAGGGTAGAGGATCCCATCTTGATCACACAATCATCTTTGAGGACTTCATATCATATCCAATATATGATATTTTAGAGATCCCGTGACTAGGGATTCGTAAATCATAATCAAAACACGATCATCCATCCACAAGATGTCTTGGGTGTCTCAAGTCAAAGGACCAGATACACAACCGTGACATGAATCAATCTGATTGACTGTTAGGTATAATCACCATTCAGGGATTCAAATGGATCAATTCAGTGAACTCTTTCTCCAAAGAGCATCCACTATCTATCCTTAGTGTTTCCACACCGATGGATACAAGATCAACCATACTCATTGATAACGTGTCAGTGATGCATTCATTTTCATCATTATAAATGGGTTTTAACACATAATTCTTAGTCATATAATGCAAGTTATCATATTTTTATGATATTTTTGCATTCATCATTGCATTCCACTCATATTCTCAACTTGCATCTATTTAGTGCTAATTTGGTAAAAAAATAGATATGTCCTATCATGCACCATTCTTTTAAATTACTTATACTATGAGACTAACCCCATTTGACTCTTTCAAAGTCAAGTGGTTGAATTCTCATATTTTCTATGAGTTATTTGGATGTAGGGACATAGGTATGCAAGTAGGAAAGCGTTATTTGGATATGGATGAGGATAAGAGGAAAGAGGAAACAAGACAACCATACTTTAATGAAATGTGGTAAATGAGGTTTGGATTTGGTAAAGTGATCATCATAAGATTTTTAGGTTAATCCAAAATTGATTTAGAGTGAATATTGGACCAATCTCCTTATTTTTAAGGAGGTTGGACCAAGCTTAATTTTTGTTAAATGAGACCTTTATTTTTCTCATGATTTTAGATATTTTGGGATGAAAAGATGGAGGATCAAATTCTTGATCTAATGGAGAAAATTTTGTGAAAAAGGAGTTGTATTTTTGTGAGATATTCAATTTCTAAGTTTAGGGATTTTTCTGGAATATTTTTGGAATTTTTCTGGAATTTTTTTGAATTTTTTAGGGACTTTCAGATTTTGAGCATATTTACGAAAATACCACTCTGATTTTTAAAGTGAAAATTTATAGAAATGCCACTTCGATTTTTTAAGTGAAAAATTACAGAAATGCCCCTCTGATTTACAGAAATTTTCGAAGTCAGATATTTACAAAAATGCCACTACGTACTATCTCAATCAAAGACTATGATTTCTCTAAATTAAAATCATGATTTCTCATGATCTAGATGGAGTTTTGAGCTGAAATTTTATTTTTAGATTCATCTTTTAACCCTCTATCCATCCATACCCTCGGATTAAACAATAAAGCTTACAAAAAAATGATTTTAATAATTGGACTCTTTTACCCCTCTTTACACTCAAACCCAAGGAACCCACTATAAAAGCCTTCATTTTCTCTCCCCTTAAATTTTTTGGCTCTCTCTTAGCATCAGTCTAACAGAAGGAAAGGGAGAGGAGGTCAAGGCTTAAGGAGGAGCATTGTTTGATGCTCAAACTTGTAGTGGAGAAGGGAGCAAGCAAAGATCGTGATCGGAGCGGATCGAGCATCACTCGGCCTAGGACGGGCACACCGACGGGGTTTGTGCGATGATCTGGATTGAGTTCTTGCTTGTGTTCATCATCTCCATAAACAGTAAAATTGTATTTTCCTTTTTTTATTTTTCTTTCTTATTTTCTTTTAATGTAGTGGCTTTGACATCATCTAGACTTGCAACTCTCTCTCTCCCTATCGCTGCACATCGATTCGTCGATCCATCGCTACCGCCGACCACTCTTCTCACCTTGGCATCATCTCATCCCCATTGCATTTCTTTCTACATTTTTTTTCCACTGGAATTCATATTTCTCTCCTAATTAAAAAAGAAACCTAAAAACGATCACTCATATTCATCTCTACATGGCTCATTTACGTTTGCACTTCTTTCCAATTTCTCACTTCTTCCACGCTCTCTCACCTTTCATTTGAATATCTAATCTCATTACCTCAGCTCCTTGTGGATTCGACCCTTGCTTACACTATACTAAGGAAATATAAATTTTATTGCATGAAATCGATACACAACAACAACGGAAAGCACGCGTAATCGAGTTCATCACTCATCATATGTTTCGGATTAGAATAATGCTATTCTTTTCAGATAATTTGATGTTCCTCTAAAAAGTATCCCACAAATAGGAATGTTTGTAACATATGTTTAAATACTAGTGATCACTATATTATGATCTCATCATAATTCACTTAGTCATTGCGTATGCTCATGGTCTTTATTGTAACCATCACACATGAATGACAATAAATAAATTTCATTTCAATGAACATAAACGAGCTACATGGAAGTATAATTGGCTCATAAGCTGCATAATATCTATCATCCTTGTCATCACAAACGTCTATGACACCCAAGTCCTCAAAAGCTCGTGAGGGGTACTTCATCAACTTGTTGATGTCAACCTTCATTGTGTGTTTGGCCACCTTTAGTATCGCTTTTCCTTTCCCTCATTGTGTGATGGCTTTCACAACGGCTAGGAATGGTCATCATAAAATGATTAGGGCTTGACTAAGTTCCTTAGGAATCTTGATGTCTACTACTAGAGAGTCCACTGGGAAATAACAATCTTATATCCTATTGATCATGCCTTCTACTATGCCATAAGGTTTCCTCGTTGATACCTTCGCTAAGCATAATTCTATAAGGAAAGTCTGCAACTCCCCTACATGATGATGGTCAAATACTGCCTTGGGAAAGATATTGATACTAGCTTCAGTGGCCAATAAGGATCTAGGAAACGTCATTCCCCCTATCTTGCTAGTGATTGTGGGTCCTTCGGGATCCCTCTTTTTGATAGACAAGTTATTCATCATTATTGAGCTCACTATTTGACTCAATTGGATCCTCTTGGGGCTCCTCTGAGGTGGGTGTAAATGTCTTTGAGAAATTTAGCATGTAAAGGGATATACTTAATGACATCTATCAATGGGATAGTGATGTTGACTCTTTCGAAGGCTTCTAGTAGGTGATTTCCAACTTCACTTGCCTTGGCTCAACATACTTAATGCTTGAGGTATGAGAGGATTATATGTGTTTGGATTTAGCTCAGCCTTTGTTTTTTCATCTTTATCCAGAGAACTGTTGTCTTGTTCTATCACGATGGTCGATCTCTCATCATCAATCGAGGCTTTGTGGAAAGGATGGTTCTTGTAAGGGTTTGGTAAATTTTTGCCACTTTGAAGGCTTGACATTTCTAGTGTTGTCTCCACTACCTCCTCATGGACATGAACATGGTTCACATTATGTGTATTGCTTAATGATACCCCTTGATTCCTTGGGTTGGTAATGCCCTGCAATGATAATTCTTCAGTAAAAAAAACTTGCTTACCTTTATTATTGTTAGTTGCAATGAGAACATTCATCTTAAAAAAGTGTTGTATCTCATTCACGCGCAAGTTCATCCAGTTCGTCTACTCTACCAATTGTGAGATCACCCCAATTGTGAGCATATGATGGCTACAATGGGACTTACATAGACTATCTTGTACTCGTGTAGGGTTATGGTTGTGGATTTTGCTATTGACCAATGTTGTAAGTTGGAGGATACATCTATTTAGTATTCCTCTTCAATCTTGTAGGCTACGAAGGATTTTTATAAAAGAAAAAATTGTTATAACTTGGGTAGGTACTTGGATAGTTTTATCTCCCCTCTTGGCCCAAGAAGTGAACTCTTTTCTTCACCTTAGGAACCAATCTTTTGCTCTATCTTCATTTGTATTACATTTTCCACGACCTTATGAATTTGATGAATTTCACACACTTGGCTATGCTCGTCTATGGGTCAATAGGGATCCTCGAAAGGCTTACCATGGAAAATAGGTAGCACACTCATTACATGGGAATCTTTTCTAAAGTTAGCACCTCGATTAAGGGGCCTGTGTACATGAGTGACAAGTCTTTGGAGGAGAGGTGTAGCATAGTCAAAAATTTTCAAACTCACTTGAAGTTATGTTTTAATTATGAATTCATTAGGATAATGGTGAGGGAGGGTCATATCTATGAAGAATTAAGGAAATTTTTAGATGTATTCAAAATTTGTTCAAATTGTACATCGAATTGATACGAGAAATTAGAGAAATTGATATTTTTCAAAATCCAAGAAATAAAAAATCACTCTATTTGGATAAGTATTACCAAAGAAATCAAAGATGGAAATAAGGGGATAGAAATCGATCTAAGAAAGAGAAAATCATGAAATTTAGTAAAATTAATCTAATCTCCACATCATACTAAAATCTAATAGTATATGACGAAAGACTAGGAAGAAAACATGTAATCTGATCCCAAATCACACTCAAAATAACCCAATTAATCACTGAATCAAGGCTTTTCATTCTTCATTTCGAAGAACAAAAATTGAGAGTTCAAGTCGCAAATTTTTCTTTCTTCCCCGACAAAATCTTGATTTCAAGCACTCCTTGGGCATTGAAATGAGTCTAGAAGAGGATGAAAATAAAAGATTCAAGGACTATATTTTCTTAAGGATGCAGAATTTGAAGAAGAGGGGTATGAATAGAGACAAATTTGGGCGTCACCATTTGATCGTCTGTTGATCTTTGATCAAAAATTGTGATTAAAAAAGGGGAAGAAAATTGATATCCTTAAATCGTGGACATTAGATCTTCATTGGAGCATCTAAATTTTGTCATGTAATCATGTGTACACGATGATATGCTGGTTGTTTGATCTTCAATGGATACTCATGATGTTACCACACGTTACTTAGAGGAGTCCATCGAGCGCTTTAAATTGATACCATTTTAACTAGCTTGATGGTTGAATGAGATTCATCGTATTTTATACAAAAGAATCTTCGTTGAATCAAAATGAGCCACATGCTCCTCCAAGGTAAGTTAAAGTTGTCCCTTCTTATTCAATCATAAAATGTGATGCCACTTGTTGTGCTAGGTCTCTTGCGATAAAATATAAAGAAACATAGTTTCATGTTGGGAAAATCAAAGGGTTTTTCACGAACAAAATTAAACACATACCTAGTGGTTAGCTTATGGCCTTAAAGGGTCGTTAACAACTAATGACATGCACATGTGTGAGTGACATGGCACTAGCATATGCTACCTTATGGTGACACACAAGCACAAATGCCACGTCACCAGCTACATTAGTGCACTTAAAAACCCCTTTTTAAAATATTTTTAAATTAAAAATAAATTTAGTGAAATTCACAAAAATTCTGCAAAAATCCCTAAACGCTAAAAAGTTCATAAATTTTTAAATGTAACTCCTTTTTAATCCAAATTTTGTTTTGATCACTCTATGCATGGTATCAGAGTGCGCCTCTTTATGAAGGTGATGTAAGTGCAACGAAATGGTGGTTTACGAAGCATCTAACTTACTGATAATCTCCCCTTCTCGTCGTTGAGAGACTTTAAGAACTATAACATGCCAAACATGGGGAGTTTAGGTGGTTATACCTTTACCCCATTCCCAAAATAAGAGCTTATGGTTCCATTATTGTTGTTGCTGGAGGTACACATCCCTCTTCTCGGTGTGGAGTGACAAGAAATAGATGCTAAGCCTGAAATGTACGACAACGATGCTGAAGTAGTGAATCTATTAGTACCACAATAGTGTCATACAACTTTTGAGCTAAAGGTCTGCCCCATTCTGAAATAATCTATAGGAAATAGTAAGAGAATAAATGTCTAACTAAAAAATACACTCATTTTCTTTGACACATAAAACTAGAAAAATAAGTAAGTGTATATAAAAATATTTTCTTTTATTATTTTACATGTAAAAGTGAATTATAATCTCAAATTTAATTATGCATGATTATTTGTTAAAATAATGTATTTTGAGATTATAATTTCAATTGAATAGAATGATGAATATACACTCAATTCATGATGAGATGCATACGAATGAAATGTTTTATGCCTTAATTTGCATTAATATTTATGCATTTATAAGTATAAGTTGTATGTTATCAATAGTTTGATGTAACCAAGAAATCTTACAATTTCTTGGAAAAACAAGGGTTTTCTGCATGTCAACTTTTTAAGGTTACGTATTTGGTACCATTGTATGCAAAAATTGATGCTCACAAGTTATATTAGACGCCAAAATTCAATTTGAGGCTTGTGGTGTAATTTATTTTAACGTTTTCTAGAAGAACACTCTTCGTGAGTGGTGTTTTCCATGAAAATTTTGATCAGACATAATTAATTCACATATGAACAAAATCAAGTGATTCTGGATACAATTGAATATGGATTTGCACTTTCTACAACTTTTTTAGCAAATAATTTTTGATTTGACGCTTTTGTAGCTTAAAATTGTCGATCTTTAAAACACAGATTTTTCGTATTCATGAACGTCCCCAAAAATTTTGAATCACCATATTTGATTCAATGCTGAACAAAATTTGTCAATTCTAAAGCTCATTTTGTGCAGAATTTGAAGATCTAAAAATTTTATGGAGGAGAAACAATTTTTTTCTCCTACGAGTTATGTTGTTTGAAAAGTTCAAAATTTGAATTTTTATCTTAAAAAATGGAATTCTGAAAGTGATGTAAATGGGCGAAGTAGCCCACTATAGTGTAATATTCTTATTGGGCTTATTGATCAAGGCCCACTAGTCGAACAAAACCAGCAACCTCACTTAGACTCGGTAACTCAGGAGGATCATGTAGGCCGGATGACACATGAGGCTCAGGCAGGCTCGATGGCCCAAGTGGACTCAGCAACTTGAGCAGCCCAAGTAACCCTAGCGACCGAAGCGGGCTTAGCGACCTAGGAGGCCAAAGTAGGCCCCGTGGCCCAAACGGGCTTAATGACACTGGCGGCTTGATCACATTTGACAGCCCAATCAAGTTCAGTGGCTCAGGCTGCACCAACAGCTCACGTGGACCAAATGAGCTAGGAAGTCCAAACGAGCTCGATAACCCATAGAGGATAGGCGACCCATTGAGCCCTGCCAGGCTGGAAGGGTCAGAGGGCCCTAGAGGGCCCAAGCCCACTTGCCCTTACAGTTTTAGATGCAGCTTTGAGTTGATTGACCTCGTGAGGAGAGCTCGCCCCTTTGGCCCACGCAGATCACGCGGCCTCACAGCCCCCCATCATAGTGTCTACACGCATGAAACCCATAGAGGGCTCAAACATGACTTGGGCATGCCGCATTACCGAAGCACCTGATAGGACTGAAGACCTCCACTTACATTGTGATGTCCTTGCCCCCTCCTAAGACGGCACAGTTCCGCCACGAATTTTCACCGAGGCATAGGGCATTAGGACTATCTCCTTCTCGGAGGAGGAGGTTATCTGTCTCTCTACTCCCTTCGAGCACACACTTATCAGACGATTTTTGGCCAAACACCCCCCTATGGAGGTTATCAAGCAGCTTTACTTGGATCCTGGTTATTTCCAGGGTCAAGTTAGTATTGGTCCTAGGGATCACCAGAGCGTATGCATCCGGTTCGCACTAGAGGATGACTATTGAAAGGTGTGAAGCTGGTCGACATGGCATATTGGTGATGTTATCATGCACACATGCTGATGAACCTATCACATGACAGGCACCTCTAGAGGCTAGGCGAAAATCCCATTATGGATAGGATTCCTGGGACTTCTAGCCCATTTATTCACACCCAAGGCACTCTAGTCTATGGTTGTAGTGGTAGGCACTCTAGTCTTTGGTTGCATCGGTACGCTTGGACCTCGGTGTAGCGGTGTTTAATCGCCTAGGATATGTGCGAGTATGTGTTGAGGTGGACCTACTAGAGCCTCTCCATTGCACGATTCTTATACAGAATAGGGATGAGAATTTTACCCAACCTATAATTTATGAGAGACTACCATAGTTCTGCACCCATTGCACCATACTAGGGCACACCTTGTAGACTTGCAGATCTGTGGCTAGTTCATTAGGACACGCAACCTCTCGTATTGCCCTTCCACCATTATTCTATGACGAGTACATGGTTGATTTGGACACAGGAGTAAGGGACAGAAGACCTCGAGCGCCCTCTCAGACCTCGACACAACCTGTGGCCAATATCGGGATGCAGATGGCACCACCAGCTCCTACAAATGCAAAGGTTGTGATTCCTACTATGGGAGTGTTGTTTTCTCTGCTAAAGTCATCTTACACTCCCCTTATGGGGAAGAAGAAGAAGACTAAGCGCACTCCTGGGTCCCTTGCTACTATACAGGTTATCTTACAACATCTCCAAACATCAAACTCTTTAGATGTACTGTTGGGGTTGACGGAGACAGAGGTCTCAACACTCACCGTGAGTGTGGATAGTCGTCCCATACCTGCTCCCCCTCTATATCACACTTCACCACTTTCCACTCATGATCCCCACTCATCTATCTTACCCACTCCTCTTTCCCCCATCAATCACCGTCCATTGTGTCGACCCACCTCCCCCGCACCATCTCTGCCCTCTCCACCCCTCGCATTTCACCTCCCTCCCTCATTACACACCCTATTTCCCTCCACACCCACACCCACACCCGCCAGTCTCTGTCCTCCCACATTTCAGACCCTCCCTCTTTGATTGTTGGCGACTCAGATATCCCAACTCTTGGCATGACTTCCCTTATTGAGCCACTTTCTGAGTCTATCCTTGTTCCCCCCCTCTCCCCCATCTCTCTCACACTCTTCGCCCTTTGATCATTCACTCGAAATACAAAGCTCTGACACTATTGTAGGGACCTTGCCTACGGATGGAGTCCTTGTAGGCATACCTCCCACTTCAGCGCCATCGAGGGAGAGTCGGACACGACATAGCTAAGCGACTCTCAATCACATGGAGAGCCTTGGTAGAAAAGATTATTTGGCAAGTTGTCAAAGAATGTTGATATCCTCATCTCATATCGAGGATATAGATAGTCCATTCGTGCTTGTTGACGAGGAGGGGGATTCTGAGACCTCACATGACTCCCTAGAGAAGGATTATGACCCTACCCCTGGCTACCATATAGAGGGATTAGTGAATCGACCTCCTAGACGATCTCCTAACTCCACGACATCCAAATCTCGTACTACGACTCATTTATTTTATGATACCTAGCCTTGTTTTGAACTTTCGAGGACTTGGAAACTGATAACATGCTAATTACACATGATAATACATGATTATTAATGCATATTAAGGCATAAAATATTTCATTCCTATGCATGTTATCATATTTATGAGTATTTCTAAGGATTTTTCGGAATTAAAAATTGATTATTCTAATCAAAATCAATTTTTCTGAATTTTATAAAGCACGTGGGTGATGTGGCACGATCAGAGCTGTCCGATCAAGGATCGAGGTGAGGAGGCGACGCGGCAACGTGTAGAGCGTCTGATCGCGCGTCGATTCTCAACTGTTGATCTTCACTTAAGTGAAGAAGGGTACGTGTCATGATTGGGTTCACCAGATGCATTTGAATCTTGACCATTGATCGCAAGGACTTATAATGGTCGAGATTAAACCGATTCAAAACGCATCTGATGCGTCCGATCGCGATCCAACGATGCACGTTTCTGATGCATTTTAAAATACATGCGACGTGGCTTCATCTCGAGCGTATGATCGTGATCCAACGGCCATGACTTAACGGTAATGATTCACGATCATGCGTTTCATTAGAGCCGTTGATGCGTTTCATCGGACGGTTACTCCCAAATCGCATATAAATTGAGATGTTCATCGTATTTTTAAAGCATTCGAGAGGAATTCCATCAAATTGAACTGTTTAGACACTAAATATCTTGAATCTCTTGATCCCAATCACTTCTAGACTCATTTCCGCATCCACGGAGTGCTTATGATCAAGATTTCGACGATCGACAAGGAAGAAATTGACGCTTGAACTCCACAATTGTGATTTTTGGATTTTTGATGAATAGGCTTGATCCGACGATTAATTGGATCAATTCGATCGCAGTTGTGGGTTAGGGATTGTCTTTGGTCCTAATCTATTTTTGTTTAGTGTTTAATTTTATTTTAGAATCGTTAACTAGTTCAATTTCTGTCTTAATTTTGGTAAAATCATGATTTACATTTTCAGAAATATACTCTATCTTCAATCTTTAGTTTCTCTGCGAAACCAACGTCAAATTCATTGATTTTTTATTTCGTGGATTTGTCTTCAAGTCCTCTTTCATAAAATACATTTCCCTCAATTTCTATTACTGATTCATCGTCCAATTTGATCAAATTCGAAGAGATTGTCAGAAATTTCCCTACTTTCTAGTGGATTCAACCCATATTTACCATTATACCTCTCAATTCGAATTAATTTCAAAAATTGGTAAGTTTGGACTTTATTTTGACACGAGACCGTGTGTTTTCATCGACCTCGTAGTCTCATTCCGTTAGCAACCTCGAAATACAGTCACATGCTGCTTGACATATCAATAAGCATTGACTATGCCTCGTCAGGCTTATTGAACCTATGATCTCATCTACACTTATCCAACCCTTTCTTTGGAGGTTTGGCATGGACCACTTTCATTTCGATCCTACTAACCACATATTGCTCTTTTGGACTCATGCATATACCCTACGAGTACTTGTTGAAGGGCCCCAACATATCATATTGATCATTTGAGGTCCCTCCCTAGAGTTTGCCTTTACGATCGTCTTTCCTTCTTATAGACTCCGTGAGCGGGAAAGCCTTTGGGATGGTCCTGTTCAATTTACCAAATATTATCGTACCTTAGTTGAAGTCCCTTGGTTCTTAGCGGGGGACTTCAATTGCATACCTAGAGTCAATGAACGTCAAGGCGGGTGGATACCCGAGCCCACAGTATGGAGACGTTCAATGACTCCATCTTTAGAGCGGCGCTCATTGAGCCCCCCACCCTAGTGGATACATGGACTTGGTGTAATGAGAGACATGCCAGGTCCAGGATATACGATCACATAGATCGGTGTTTCACCAATAGCATTTCTATGGTGCAATACCCTGTATTTGGTCAGACCATGCACCTTTACTTATCCCTCCCTAAGAAATGCCTAATACACGTAGGCCTTCATTTCGGCTCCAAACTATCTGGCTCCAACACGAAGGTTTTCTCCCTTTTGTGACGCGCTAGTGGATTGGAAACATCAGTTCCTCCCATGTGGAGAACTTTAGTTATCGCCTACGTAACCTCAAACTCCACCTTAAGTGGTGGAATAGACATATCTTTGGGAACATAGACACTCAAGTGGACATATTAGAGAGGGATTTAGCAGATGTAGAGTACCAATTTCAAATTCAATGGACAGAAGATACTTGGCATACGAGTGAGAGATCAGCTAGATGAGGCCATATGATGCCAAGAGATGTACTATCTCCAAAACTCATATTCGCTGCCTGAAGGAGGGAGATAGAAACACACGTTTCTTTCACTCGTCGATTACACATTGGACTCGATCTAACTATACCGCTTTACTTGAGGTTCATGATAAGAGCCTCCTACGTATGCATGAGGCCGGATGATGGAGAACTATCTCATCACATGAACACAAGGGTTCAAAGTGAACCTAGATATGACTTAAGGAAGAGAAATCATTCTCAACAGCAACAAAATGGCATACTCCTCCTTATTCATAAGTTTGAGAAACTCACCATTCATGAAATGAAGGAAGAAGACCTCTCTAAAACATTGAAAGAGAGTGTAGATCAAAAGGGAATTACCTTCCCTCCTCCCCCATTTGCATACTAATACAAAGAAATTAAAATTTCATCCTTAGATACTTAGAATTCTTTGAATAGACCAAGTCAACCACCTCTTACCTTGGTATAGGTTCGTATTTATCCAAACCATATCCACTATATCATAGGTACCTTGTACAAATTATTGATCTCAAGAAAGAAAATCAGTAGGAACATACTTGTTATCCCATTCCTTCTCTCTTTGAATACCACCTACGGTTAGTATTATAGGAGAGATCTAATTGATATTATTATCTTGGAAGTTACCTCAAGACAAGACTCTTGCATGTGTAAACCATGAAATTATAGGTTTATAATCAACAAGAAGAATCTGCCACCAAAGAAGACAGTCATGAAGAACATAAAAGAAGCCTCATAATTGAAGAAGTTCAAGGTCATGATTCATTCAAGTGAAAATGAAGACAAGTACGTCAGAGATCTTCACAGTTCATAAGAATCATGAATATTTAATTTGATTGATGAAGAGAATGACTGATAAAGAATGCGAGATCGATGAGATTCCTCATCTCAACCATCAGCCACTACAGAAGCATTACATAAACATGAAGTCCTCCATAGCCTTGTTGTTAGTGTATTCCACGTGAAGTTAAAGTTCCCTAAGCAGAAAGCAACAAGGACAAGATCTACTCAGTACGAGGATGATGACTGTTAAGGCATGAACCAAGCTTGTATGAAGAACGATTATTTCAAAGAAGGATGCAAACCAGAAAGGAAATCACAAGAAAGTTCCTAACTACCTCCCACGGAACACAAGCCGTCCACGACTGTCGGAAATCAAGAAAGACTCCACATAACTCGTTTCACGTATCTCCATCACGTGAAGATTGCATCAGTGAAGAAATATTCACGAAGAGCTTAGAGAAAGCCTCGAACATTGAAGACTATTTCCTACATGATCAACATCTCAACCGATGATGAAGGCAGTTCAGCAAAAAGGAAGCACCGACTTGAAGGAAAGGAAGCTGCCATCACCATCACTGTCACCTCCTATCTCAGCCTTCCCTCCACCTCATCCAGGGAATTTCTCAACGTCAAAGACAGAACGTGATGGATAATTATTTTGAAACATGAACACAAGGGTTCTAAGTGAACCTATCCTCCTCCTCCTTATCCACCAACTTGAAAAATTATCTATTCATTAAATGGATGAAGAAGACCTCTCTAAATAAATAAAGAGAGTGTAAATCTTAAGGGAATTATCTTCCCTCCTTCCTCTATTTTATACTGATCTAATGATTGACTTGGTCAAAAGAAATTAGCCTTATCTTTAGAAACCTAGAATTCCTTGAGTGGACCAAGTCAACCACCCTTTTACCTTGATATAGGTTCCTAATTTCCCAAAGCATATCCACTATATCATAGGTACCTTATATAATTATAAATAATGGTATCAAGAAACAATAGTAGGAACATCCTTGATTTTCAAATATGGAGTTCACCATCGCGTCACGACCCTGTATCACCCCCAAGCAAATGGCCAAGTAGAAGTCAGCAATAGATAAGTCAAGAACATATTGAAGAAGATCATTCACACGGATGGAAGAGATTGGGCAGCAAAGCTACCCGATGCTCTATGGGCCTACCGCACTGCATTCAAGACACCCATTGGGATGTCTTCTTTTAGGCTCATTTATGGCAAGCCTTGCCATCTCCCCATCGAGTTAGAGCATAGAGCATATTGGGCCATTAAAAAGCTCAATCTATCTCTTGATCAAGCTGGAAAAGAAAGACTTCTACAAATTCAAGAGCTCCAAGAACTCCGGAATGAGTCATATCAAAATGCGGAGATTTACAAAGCAATAAAATAAAGCCTATCATGACAAGCACATTAATAGGAAACCTTTTCATGTTCATGACAAGGTATGGCTTTATAATTCTCGTCTTAGACTCTTTCTAGGGAAATTGCGCTCAAGGTGGGATGGTCCATATGAGATCCTTGAAGTGTATGATAATAGATCGGTCTTGATTTTAGATCCCAAGACCCAAAATTCCTTCAAGGTAAATGGACATAGGTTGAAGCCATACATTGGTGAAGAAGGACCACCACCTCCTCATAGTGAAGAGCTGCAATCCCTTGAGATCTCACCACTAGTTAGTCGTGAGTGTGAGTTATGTCTAGCTAAAGACGTAAAACTTAGCGCTTGTTGGGAGGCAACCCATCTTTATTTTATTTTTGCATTTATTCTCTACTTTTGTTCTTGTTTTAGCATTTATTTTTACTTTTATATTTTCTGTTTTATTTGATGTTTGCTGTTGCTTCTTTATAAGTTTATTAGGTACTAAGGAGAAAGGAACATCAAAGGAAGAAATTCAGCTCCAAAACAACTCCACAAATGAAGAGAAGAATGCAACCACTGCAAATTCCCCGCTAAGTTTTTCTTTTCCCTCCTATGTCTCTTTTGCTTTTACTGATGTTGCATGCCATGTATATTGATTGTCATTACTTTTTCCATGAGCATGTTGAGTTTTATTGAGGACAATAAAAGGAATGAGCATGGGGGGGAGTTTTCTAGAAAACTTAAAATTTTTTCAAAATTTTTGCATTTCTTCATTTAGTATTCTATGCATGATCTGATTTTTAAACATGTGAACAGCAACATGATCTTTTCAAAAACACACGAAATAGAAAAGCATAGAGTACATTAACACATCCACTTGTTTAGAAAGTTGTGGGAAGAGCAACCTTAAGTGTATGTTGAGGAGATGGTAGAGTCAATGGAATTAGGGATCTAGGTATTCCTTTGGGGAGCCATAAAATCCAAACTAAGGATGTACTCAAGCTCATAGTATGATTTTTCAAAACTTTCTATACTTCTCATCCACTCATTCTTCTTTCTAAACTTTGAGTTAATGACTCCTTGCACGCACATCCTTCCGCTTTCCATAGCAAGTCGTAGCTTGTATCATCCTTTGTTGGCACTAATATTATTGACATAGTGAAGCTCCCTGATCCATAGAGATACCAAAACCTCTTTGGGGGAATAAGCTTCATGTCTACTAAGGACGACACATGGGTAGGATGAGCACCATAAAATGAGTTATGTTGTTTTTCAATAAAGTTGCATAAAAAGCCTTGTAAATTTCAACTTCTGAATTATCTAATATCCTTCTTCAAAAAGGCTTGCAGCAAGTAGAATTAGGATGAATAAAGTAGAATTAGAAATAACAAAAAATACAAAAAAATAGAATTAGGATGAAAGAAAAAAAAAGAAGAAAAAAAAGTAGAATTAGAATGGTAAGCTACCTCCCATGTGTTTTAGCCAACTCTATTTTATAGCCACTATGTATAAAAGGATGATGCTTGTTTCTACTTCTTGTGCCCTTATCATTCATGTTCATAGTGCAAGGAGGAAGCGACGATTGGTTTGGTATGATGGATTTTTAATTATGTATATTTCTAGTAGTATGTAGAGCAAGAGCATTTTTAGTTTATTTGGTGGATTAAAGTGTTTGCCGGAGGAATGCCTTGATCTTGAGTTTCTAGTACATTACTTTCTTCTTGGCATCATTTAAGGTAGAACATTCATTTCAGATTCTATCAATGCTTAACCTATGTCTTTCTAAGCTTGTTAGTCCTATTTCATACTTTTTCTCTTTCCATTGCTATGGGACTAGCAATGATTTAAGTTGGGGGGGTGTGATAACATGCATTTATAACTTAAATTCTTATCCTAATTAACTCATATTCATGCTTATTTTATGAGAATAGGATGCATGTTATCATACTTTTTAGGAATTTTCTCCATTGGCATGTCATTTCACTAAAGTTGATATTTATGCATAAATTAGGGATAATTTCACGCTTAATAGATGATTAATCTTTTGTTAAGTTTAAATTAATAGAAGTTAATCTCTTTTATTGAATGATTTTGACTTAAGTGCATGTTTTGAAGGATAATTTCAAGATGAATTTATGATTTAGATTATTTATTAAGAAATGAGTTAAGTAAATTCTAATTCATCTTGATTTCTTCTTTGAAAATATATTTTAGATGACATGATGTTAAAAAGGAAGAAATTTGTGATCCAATGGAGAAAATTTGGATTAAAAAGTAGTTGTATATTTTAAGTTATGAATTTTTGAAGTTTATGTCCTTTTTCTGATTTTTATTTGATTTTTAAATTAATTTTTATTAGGTTTTTCTTAATTAAAATCGCAAAAAGGGGGTTTAACTTACCCGCAGGTGATGACGTGGTGAGCGGAGCCAGGTGGCACGCGGACGTGGCACGCAGGACTACCACGCGGATGCGACGTGGCACTAAGGCCACGTGGCAGGGCCGCGGGTGGCCAACGCGAGGCGCAGCTGGAGTACAGGGCAGGGACACGTGGCAGGAGGCCACTCGTGTCCACGCGGATGCACCTGTGGGGCGCCACGTGGCAGGGGGTCGGCAGGTGAAGGGC
This sequence comes from Lemna minuta, assembly GCA_024174645.1. Lineage (NCBI taxonomy): Eukaryota > Viridiplantae > Streptophyta > Magnoliopsida > Alismatales > Araceae > Lemna > Lemna minuta. Next base: position 3,571,863 of record CM044101.1, on the reverse strand, counting down.
CCACGGGTTAGTGGGCCCTGGTAAGATAATTGGGGCGGTAACGCAATAGCGTTATACCGCCCCACTATTTAAACTTAACATTTTCCATATTTTCTTCTGTGTGGGACTATGTCCCACATAGTTCTTTCCTTTGCAAGACACGTGGCGGCACGACGGACGTCGGATGCACGGGCGTTGATTGAGATGCATTGATGCGATGGACGTGGAGTCCACCTGATCTCCACCATGAGCACGTTCTCAATAGGAGAATAAGTGGATGAGATTGAGAGGCTTACTTGTTGACGCGTGGACACATCATGCTCGTCCGATCTCCATCAGAACAGCAACGCGTGAAGTTCTCTGCGCGTCCAGATCTTCATCAAATCACGATCAACATTGGACAGCTTCCCGATCTTCATCCAACCAGCTGGCATTCTTTCGCGAAGAACCATGATCGACGTGCTATCGTGGCCCGATCGTTGCACGATCGTGGTCCAATCGCCCCGCGATCATCGCCTATTGCCCCGTCAAAAGCAACATTTGTGGAAGCTCCACGATCGAAGCTCGATTGCCATGCAATCAAAGCCTGATCTCCACACGATCGTGGCCCAATCGCCATGCAAGTGC